>BMAU01001547.1:0-19602 GCA_019973935.1 Trichonephila clavipes
GAGGACTACAACTGAAAAAAGTGCTTCTCCATTCTCCCAACTTCCACAATACTAAGGTGACCATTTTTTTACAATGAAAAAGGAGGACGAAAGAATTTAAGAAAATTTACAACTTGAATATATGAAACGTTTGATTAATTCAAACAAAAATACGCTAATTACGCAAACATTCTTTTTAATTATTATCTTAAACGAATATTTTTCCATTGAATGATTTTTTTTTCAACATATCATTTTCTAATATATCAGAAAGGTCGGGCAAAAAATATCCTTCATACTGAATTTTACAGTAAGCACTGTAGCTAAAAAATTAACTTCCAATATTGATTTCTCTCACTAGTCACTTCACAAAATCATTACCAACTGAAAAAAACTATTTCTACTGCTGCATTATACTTCCAGGGCAGCAGAACGTAAATTCAACATGAGTAATTACATTTTCATATGGAATGTGTTCATTTTTGAAATGGTTTAAGTAATTTCACCCATCTTTTACCAACTTCTCAGCGTGTTGATTTTCCAATTGTTCTAATTTATTAGAATTTAACTATACATTCAATCTTCTTTCTACTTCAGACAAATGTCATCAATTTTAATATCAGGCATTTTTTTGGATAAAAACTCGCTGTAATTTTCTATATCTGCCCAATTTACTTGCGACATAGTAAAAAAATACCATAGAAAATTGTTATTTCCAGTGATATTTGTTTCTGAACATTCTTCGACAATTTGGAAACATGCTTGATTCATCTCTGAATACAGAGATTAACAAATCAGTTTTAAAATAATGAAAAAGAGGACAAAAAGGAGGACACTTTTCAAGGGAGGACAGAACCTATAAAAGGAGGGCTGTCCTCCCTAAAGGAGAACGGTTGGTCACCTTAACAATACATCAACGTAAAGGTGCTGAGTTCGACAGATTTTTCGAATATAAATCCAGCTACAAGTTGTAGTTACGATTGATTTGAATCGAGACTCAATCCCGTAACTCGACTGAAACATTACCTTCAATACCAAGATCGCTCGACATGAGTCGACTTTTAATTTTAAGTTTTTCAACAACTGTTTAGCAGTGAGAGCGACAATCTTTCAATTGGTTTGAAAGAAATTTTTGTGGAGCTTACTATTGGGGGTGGTCCCTATGTGTTTTTTTCTCAGGAAACCAGACGAGGATGTTGACACAACTCCTTTATTTTCACACTCGGTTGCTCGGGGAGTATGTCGGAACACTTACAATGGGCCCCGTAATTCCACGCTCTCGCTCGTCTGATCTCCCACACACACTCTGAAACCCTTAATCCTCGTTTCACTTAATACACTTAATCACCGCCGCGTGGCGCCCACCGCGCATGCCCGAACATACCCCCCGGCCTTGTAATATTAATATTCAACAATAGCACAATACAGTTTCACAATTCACAACAAGTTTCACAAAAATTACACAGTTGTTTTCAAAATTATTATATATATATATATATAAGGTACAATAAATTTTCAGTAATATAACAAAGTTAAAATTACAATAGCACAATTTAAAGTTAAACACATAATTTCTTAAATGGAAATTGACCTTAACTATTTACATCTATAGGTAGAATACAGATCTTAGTTATGGGCCTCTTAAACTCTCCTGTCTTTGTTTTAATTCTGACTGTTCTCACTTTACCATCAGAACCTTGATTGACCTCAACGACGCGCCCTAAAAGCCAGCTGCAAACTGGTATAAAATCCTCCTTTACAATTACCATTGTACCACACATTACATTGTAATTCTCGATCATCCACTTTCCTCTCTGTTGGAGAGTATTCAGATAATCGGTACTCCATTTTTTCCAAACTACCTGAATTACCTTTGTTGTTTTATGCCAACGGCTTAATCTATTGTCACTAATATTAATTACTAGGGGGGCTCAAGAATAGAATTAATTGATCTACCAATCAAGAAATGTGCAGGCGTTAATACCTCAAAGTTATCAAAATCATTTGATATTGGTGTAAGAGGTCTGGAATTTAAAATTCCTTCTACCTGGATAATCACTGTTTCAAACTCCTCGTATGTGAGTCGGGATCTTCCCAGTGCTCGCTTAAAGTGGTATTTCACTGACTTTATGCCCGCCTCCCAAAGACCTCCCATATGTGGGGCCCTTGGTGGAATAAAATTCCATTCAACACCTTCCTCAGTGAAATATGCCGCCAGAGTTTGATCTGGAAAGTTAAGGGTCTTATAAAATACCTTTAGTTGAGAATTCGTACCAACAAAATTTGTTGCATTATCCGTAAAAATTTTGGAACATTTTCCTCGCCTAGACATGAATCTCTTAAGGGTCGCAATTATTGCATCCGAAGTCAAATCGGAAAGAATTTCTAGGTGAATGGCACGAGTCACAAAGCAAATGCAAACACAAACATAAATTTTATTCAAAACGCCCTTTCTCTGGTGTTTGTAAGTTACAAAATATGGACCTCCCAAATCTAGTCCAGTTATACTGAATGGAGGGGCCATATTTACTCTTTATACGGAAGATTGCCCATTATTTGAGAAGAGGGAATTGGTTTACACTTGAAACACACCACACAAGTATGAACCGTTTTCCTAGCTAGGTTTCTACCTCCTAAAGCCCAAAAAATCTCAATCTTACTGCATTCAGCAGTCCTTGTGGACCAACGTGAAATAATTTCTTATATGCAAAGTTATGAAATATATTTTTTACTCAATTTAGAATTTTTAGCCAGTATAGCTGGATGCTTTTGGCTGTAGGGTATGGAAGCTTTTTCCAGCCTTCCACCGACTCTCAGGATTCCTTTATCATCCTGGAATATGTTCAAAGATTTAAGATACCTGACGGGTCACTTAAGTTAATGCTACTCTGGTCCTGTTTAATAAGCCAGGTTTCTGCATCATTTACCTCACTTGTAGTTAAAGGTACCCTCTTTTTCACCTTGGATCTGCAATTGCGTAAAAATCTATAAATATAAGAAACAATATGTATTATTTTAAAATAATTATTAGAAAGGTCCATAAGATGGTTGAAAAAGTCAAAGTTCTTGGAATTCTCAGCAATGAAGTCTTCAGAGTTCTCTCAGACACCCTTAGTTCGCAGTCAAAGTCATCTCTCTGGGTTGGTTCCCCAATGACAGTAGTTGAATAAGTACTCTGTAGAATCTCAGGACCACGCCACCATAGAGAGTTGTCACGAAGCTCCTCAAGAAGTATGTGATGACCCCCCTGGGTCACACCTTGAACACCAAGATTAATTTGGGCAAAGAACCACCAAAAGCCATTTTGAATAATGATATTATTTATTTTTGCTATAATTTTCCTCAAAAAACTCTGATAACAAGTAATATAATAATGTTACGTCTTCTAAAGGGATTTGCCTTTATATTAAATTAAATTACTAAGAATACAATTAATTACTAATCTAGCTCAACTCAAGTAAGGTTTACCGAAATAGGAGATCCGAGAAACACACGTATTCGAATTCTTAATTGTCATTAACTTTAACTAAGTATCTCAAACTGACGCTTACTTTAAGCGTACGTGAATTATATTTACCGCTGGCTTATATCAGCTTTCTGGTACGTCTAGCAGCATGACGTCTTCACGAATTTAATCTCTTTGAATCTTCTAGTTTTGCTTTAAACGTTGTTGGCTCAATAGCCTACCATCATCTCTCTTGCTATCTCGCAACCTTCGACTTAAATATCTTATCTAATTTAAATATTCCAAACTTCTTTTTGGAGTTGATTGGAAATAAACGCGAATTTATATTCCCCAGAAAGACGCCTAAGAAGATTAGTGGAAAACTTCTGTACATATTCGTCACAAATAGTCCTCTAGATAACACATCTGCAGGATTCTGTTCTGATGCAATGTGATGCCACTGGTCACGGGAACTTAGTTAACCCTCCAACTGAACAGAACGGATTTTTCCGCCCTACTAGAGAGGCTTCGAAAATGAACTGCACGGATTTTTCTGCCTTCAAGTAACGTTTTCAAAAGTGGATTAGCCGCACTTTTCTGAAATCCTTTCCCCCTTTTAAGGTTTAACATCTTGAAAGATAATGAGGGACGGAGGAAGCAACACAGCAGGAGTTTTATGGCTCGCAGGGAACCCCGTGTTTTGACCCCTCCCCAATCGTAAAAAATCGGGGAGAAATTTCTTTACAACCCAAGAAGTGTGTGTTTCTTTGCTAGCTTGTATTTTAAAAGTTTCTAAAAGTCCCAACGCATAAGTAAAATATGTTACAATTCCCTTTTGGTTTCATATTAATTTCAAACTGTAACAAGTTGGGCCGTGTCAGGGCAATCTGCTATTTTATATAGTTAGACAAATTATCTTTTTTTAAGTATATTCTCTTTCGCTTCATTTTTCTTATTCAAAGCTTTCAGTTTTTGAAACATTATTTTATTATAAGATACCGAAAAAAATTAATAAAACATCAAACTCTTTAAAATTTGGAACCTTTTCAATTTTCCAACCACTAAAAATGAATAAATTTAAACTTCATCAAATCATTTGAAACATTTTCTTACACTTTGATAAAAATAACGAAAAAAAACCTAATTAAGATTTATTAGTTTGTTTTTTTTTAGATTTCAAAGCCCAAGTGTTCAGGGAAGTTTAAGTACAGTGCCTGGTTATATATTGTTAAAATACACCGAATTATATTTGAATTTTAAGTGCTTGAACTTCAGTTTACATCAAAGACAACATGAATGAAGATTTTCACACATTTTTTATAACTGGAATGTTTGAATAAATGGTAATCAAAAATATACGGAAACATTTACAGTAGACATTTATATGCATATAAATAAACATAAAAATCAATTTTAAATTCGAGCTATTGAAAAACATTCGAACTATATATTGTTCAAAAATATCTATTTATACAAAATATATACCTCAACATTTATCTTTTTAAAAGGCTAACTGAATAAGTAATTAAAATCTGGATATGTTTTGAAATCTCGACCTTATAAAGCTAGAAATTTTATGTTAGAAATTCCATTTGAAATTTCGAAAAAAAAAAATGCATCGCGCAGTTAAAAATTATTTACCATAAGTTTTAGCAATTGTTTGAGTATAATAAAAATTTCAAATTTTATTATATAGCTTCTTTGGTATCTTTTAATATATTTCGGCCGCGGTAGCCGAGTGGTATAGGTATCGGAACGTGGCTTGCTTTGTCACGAGTTCGAGCCCAGTACCACTAAAGACCCGCCGTGTAAGGCAGCGATGCATGTTAAATCTGTCGAGAGCTGAAACTTCCTCCCGTTGGTGTGGTGGGGTAGTTAGGAGAGGAGGTGCCAGCTCAAGTGTCGTCCACGTCATTTGACCATGGTTCAAAATTACGTGGTCCGTCGCCAAAAGCCCTCGTGTAGCTGAACAGTGCGACGTTAATATTCAATCATTCATTTAATATATTTCGAAGATTTCATACAATTCGGTTGAAAACCGCATGCTAAGAGCAAAAAATATAGTAAAAAAAATTGACGAATATACAATAAAGTTTTACACAGAAGCAAAACTGAGAAGCTAAAGCGTAGGAATGAAAAAATTTTGAGTATATCTGAAGTAGTTTTCGAAATATTTATTTTAAAGTTCAGAAAAATTTGTGTGCGTTATGTTATACTTGATATTAATTAAATGGTTAAAATAATATGTTAATATTAGTCATGTAATATTTTGATGACACATTCATATACTAATAAAAATTATCATGGTCATTGATGCGAATGTCAAGAATTTTTATGTAATTTTAAATTCAGACATTAAGATATTGATGTAGAAAATATAAAACGACCATCTAAAATACATGAAAAATGCAGTCTGCTATAAAATGATCTTGACAAACAAAATCCGGCATTTTCACTTACTATGGCAGAGCCGGCTTAGTCAGGGGCGATCTGGAAAAACAGAGAGAACCGTGGTTTTGATGGATGCCGCTCTAGCTTTTAAAGCTCCCAGGAAAAATTAAATATATATAAATTACAAATGCAAAAATAAATCTTGTAATTTTCCATACATTTTTATAACAACGAATTGTGGAATTGGCTTCCAATACATTGTTGTGTTTGACAATATGTAAGGTAACCAACCCTACTTTACATAGATTTGTACTACTTTTTCGTAACCGCATTCCTTTTAAAATTAATTCGTGCAGCCAAAATACACCTTTTACACCCTTAAAAATTTATGTAAACTATAACGGTTAATTTGAATTTATGCAACTTGTGAAATGTTCATAATTAACCATTTCCGTCTAAACAGTTTACATGAAAAAAAAGTTTGGACTCCCTCATTCATTAGGGATTTATATAAGATTCTAACATTAAATTTTATTTTTACCGAATAGGATCGAATGGTAGTGTATAGTGCTTCCACACCACAGGTCTGGGGTTCTATTAACGGGCTGCGCAAGGTCGACTCTGCCTTTCATCCCTGCTACATTGGGTCGATAAATGAGTACCAAGCTTGCTTCGGGTCTTAAACACTGAAGGTCTCTCTTCAGACAGACCACCAAATCGGGACATCTGTTCATGCACCTCAGCGTCCAATGGTCACGTGTATTATGATGGGCACAGTAGTTCCTGGCCCTCATGGATTGTTGTGCCACTGAGTTTGAGTCTTAAGTTTGAGGATTACCTCACTTTGGGGATACCCCTTAGATAAACATGTATTTCCACTCATTTGCAATTAAACATTTTTCTTTCAATTACGTTTATTTCAGAAGAAAGTTTGATTTTTCAAATGTATTTGCTTAATAACATGTATATTTGTGTATTATATTAAAAATTTGATCAGTCCAAAATTACATGTTTTTAGCTCCTCTAAAAGCTTTTAGGATTTTACAACTGATCTTACAATCCATATACGTTTTATAGTAGTATATTTAAAAATGATAAGGACATTTTTACGACTGTGTGAGCTGTTATGCCTCGTTTATAAATATAAAAAATTGCATTCAGCTACAGTTTTTAAAATGGACAGAAATAAGTGGAGCAACAGGATACTTACATATTATGAATATTTTTGACTGCAGTAAGATATATTTATATATTTCAGTTTCTTTACAATTTGAATAGAAGTTGTAAGCCATTTTGCGAATAGTTATTTATTGAGTATAAACCCATAGGCTGTTTAATATTGTAAAGTGTTTTACTTTGATACCAGCACACATTAAAATAAGGCTCATTTGCAGTTATATCATCAGCTTCAGTGATATTTAAATTTTCAAAAATAGTCTACACGTACGAAAACATTCTTTCACAACCGCACACCACATCTCATACTATATCTTTCCTACAGCAGGAAATATTTGTGTATACTGAAAAATTTAATACAGGATACATTTTCAAGTGTTAATTTTTTTTAAAATTTGGTATGAATACATTGTGGAACTGTCGGTTAACTTCACTGAACAAAATTTTTTAAGTGTACTGTTTTGAAAGACAAGATTAATTAGGGAGAACTTTTCTCACAATAGAATTTGTAATGACTGAATTGTGTGAAAATGTAGGTATCGATGTGTGACATTTTTCCTTGTAATGAAAGAAACAGAAAGATAAGAAATTTAACTTGAGTAGAAAATGGTTAGAAGTACTGTCATGCGCATTTGAAGAAGTATATCCCCATTAAAATTAAAAATTATTGACTGAATGTGTGTTATGTCCATCACAAATGCCGATGTAGAAAAGGAATTTTTATTTAATACAAGAAGTTCGAAAAAGAGAACACTAGGAAGGAAAATTTTAATTTTTTCCGAAAAATATTCAGTTAACATAAAAATATCTTTTATATGATTTTAATTAAAATAAATTAAAAGTATTGAAATCCTTTTTTATGCTATTTTAAATTAAAAATATAACTGAATAGAGAAAGATCGGTTTTATTTCATAAATATAATCATCGTATGTAATATTTATTGTGTTATTGTTTAAAAATGAGATAGGGCCTTTGCTCTTTTTACCTCATTACTTTTATAAAAAACAGATAAGTGAGCGCGTTTTCTTACTCTCATATTCAAAAATGAATACAGGATGCTTTTTTCTGGTTCAAATCGCAATACCAAAAATATATATATATATTTTTTAATTTTTAAAAAATGACAGAAAAATAAATTTTCTTTGAAGAAAATATAATTATTTTTCAACTTCTAAAATACTATTTATTTCATTTTTTCCTCTTTTTTTTTAACCTTTCATTTCGTTTTTAATTTTACTGTGACTGAACATATAGGAGAAAGAAACACCGTATCTTTTTCAAAGAGGATTGATCAAGAGAGGATATCTACGCTTTCAAAGAAGATTGCCCAAGGCAACTTAACAGCTAGCTGTAAACGATTGATCTCTTGGTTCTTACTTTTCAAAGCGACCGAACTGGGTCGTAAAATTTTCCCCGTTCGACCTCCCAAGTTCTAAAAGGGGTAAAGGAAAAAAGTCGTTTGCATTTTTGAAGGGAATCGCAAAATAAGAGTTAAACGCTTTCGGAATAACTTTTCAGGAGGAAGGTATCCAGTTAGAGGGTTAAGCCAGTTTCCCATTTCGATATTTCGCTATCTACCCGTATCTGCAATAAACTGATATATTCCCCCTCCCCCTCTGCTCTTTCACAGTGTTATTTTTAAAATAATTAGAATAACTTTGTATTGTGTGTATTTTCTTGCTCATGCATATTTTTTGTATTATTTCCTGTCTACTTCGAGGGACCATTGTGTAACTCTAAATCTTCTGGTGGAGGAGTTCGATCCTCCCGAAAAAATAAATAAATACCCAGGGATTTTCCAAGGACTTTTTGTAGCATAGCATTACGTTTCTCCTCCCTTTTAACTTCAATAAGTACTCGATGAATAGTAAGACATAGATTAGACAGTTAAAATTATGAAAAAAAGAGAAAAAAAGAAGAAAGAAACGCAGTGATACGTTTAAGCGCAAACAACCCCAAAAAAGAGAATATAGAAAAAAAATTACCCCAAATTGTCAAATTCCTTAGTCAGCCTTCTACGAGTACCTGCTATATGGGTTTTTATACGAGTGTCATGGAGTCAAATCAAATTTGTACATCCACTGAAGCTCACACAAACGCATACATATATGTAGTATGTAGCTTCAGGGCCGGCTCTAGCAGTTTCGCCACCTCCTCCCTGACAAAAATGAAAAATGCCGCCCCTCTCTCTCTCCAAAGCAAAAAATTATAATTAAAAAAGTTCAATTGTTCACATAAGTACGCAACTGTAAAGCTTGAATAATTCCAGCGAACAAAAAAGCAGCATAACATCATAAAAATATATATTGCTTTAATGTTTTGAGAAATTCAAAATAATTCGAAATTAAGGACATAATTACTTATTATTTCAAACGAGTAAAGTGTAAGAGAAGGAATCGTCCACATTTCAGGAGGCCAATTTCTTCGAAAGATAGTCTATTGATGGTTGGAATTACAGGCGTTTGTTTTAACGAAAAGTAAATACACTCAAGACTAAAATAAACATTTCTTGTATTCTCCGTCTACCAAAACCACTTTGTCCCTGTCCCTTTTTGAAAGCTGACACCGCACATCGTAAGGGTGAAAGGAATGTCCGTTGTGACCTCACTCCGGGACGGGAGAAAGTTGCTAGAGAAAGATGTATAAACAAATTAAGTTTGATGATTTGACGTATTCTCCTGCCTCGAATCCTTCAAGTTTCAACATAAAAGAAAACTGTCATTAAACATACAAAGTACAAATAAGATACGTTAAATGAAATACCAAATTTACACTTAATACTATTTCTCTGAAATATATCTTTCTTTGTAACCAAAAAAAAAAAAAAAAATTTCTGAAATTCGATTTAAATGCCGCTTTTAAAATTTGTTACCCCGGGCAGGGGTCCGGTTTTTCCGGTCCTAGAGCCCACCTAGTAGCTTTTTCTTTACTTTTTTCTGCAATGGACTATCAAAACTTGATGTTATAAAGTAGCTTTGTATGCTTAAAATATTCATATATTTTTACTTTTTTACTGGATACACACCAGGAACATTCATACAATGAAAATTTATTTTTAGCTTATGATAAACTTTAATTTTATTAATGTTGAGAGAGAGAGAGACGTGTTATATTCTGAAAATTGGAGAAATGTATTTTGTTAAACAAATAGTATTGTTAAAACATTTTGTAAAAATTTATTTTATTTTATGCATGCTAATACTCTAGAATTTATTACTATTCCCCACAAAACATTAAATTTTTAGTTCCTAATATATTTAAATTGAATATTTTCTAATAAATTTCTTTTTTCAAGTGCCTCATGTTATACTAATTATAATGAGTTTCATTCGAAGTCTCTCCAATTGAGGGTTTTTTAGCTTTGAGATGGTATAGTAACGGTAACGGTTATACATTTACGTGGAACCTTAGAGAAAACTCTATTATCCACTCATCAGAAAAAATTTAACAGAGAACAATTTGTTGAAGTACATAAAAATTAGAAAGCAGTCCACATTAAATGCAGCGCAACAACGCTGGTGGAGGGGTGGGTGGGAAACCACTCTCCCAGTTGATTTAGTTTCTGTTTCGCTTTCATAGGAAAACAAAGAGAAAATGACGTCACATCTCCATGACAGCAAAGCTCGTCTTTCAACCGTCTGCCGCATCTCGACGGAACGAGGAGAGAAAAGGTTTTCTTTAATAACAAGGGTTAAGAGCATAAAATTTTTAAGTCCGTTACACGATACCTCTAAGATAACTGCGTGCGGTTATTCGAAGGAAGTTTTAAGTAACCACTTGGAAGAAAGTAAGAACAGGTAGAGGAGTTTAAAATAAGATCATGAGGGGTGAAGTTGCCATACTAAACGTGATCAAAAACTTACATGGCGGGGGGGTAATTAGAGTGAGTGAAGTCTTGCAAAAGAAAACTACTATAACAATAAAGCTCATAATTTTTTTAATTTGTATCAAGACATTCTCATCCTTTTCAGGGCTGGTAAGTGTTGATACGAGTGATTAAGAACTGCTCTAGGTCTCTTAGAAGAGCTAGGAATAGAATTGTCGTAAGCCGGGATTTCCCGGATAGATTCATTTGAAATCTGTGCTAACCGGTTGAAGAAATTTTCTGATTGTTTTTTGATGAATTCAAGAAGCGGCGGAACATTAAGATCTCTATGCAAGACTTCGTTCCTGACAAACCAAGGTGCGTTTGCTGCTCTACGCAGTTGAATGTTTTGAAAAGTGTGCAATCTTTTCAGGTGAGTAACTGCCACCACTGCCCAGATGGGAGCAGCATACAGCATGATGGGCGAAGAATGGCTTTGTATAATAGAACCTTTTGCCTTAATGCGAGCTTGCTCTTGGAAGAAATCAAGCGATTTAGAATGCATCTCATTCCAGCCGCCTTTTGGTGGGCGGAACGGATGTGCTTAGCAAAGTTTAATTTAGTGTCAAGTATTAACCTTAGGTACTTATATTCAGTAACCCAGGGGACAGGCTGATTAAAAATGTTGACATGCGGGAGCTTTCCGATGCACCGCTGTCTCGTAAAGAGGAGGCATGCACTTTTAGATGCATTAACCTTTATTTTCCAGTTGTTAATTTTGACATAATAATTCCAGACATAATTTTGTAGCCGCTCAATGTTATTGCAGTTATAAATGTTTTGGGTAAAAATGGCAGTGTCGTCTGCGTACATCGCTAAGTGGAATCCGACAGCCTTGGGAATGTCGTTGATGTATAGATTAAAGAGCTTGGGGCCTAATAAAGATCCTTGTGGTACTCCGCTGAGAATCGGACGTGGGGTGGAGAGACTGTTTTCAACTCTTACCCTAAATTCACGGGAGTTTAGATAGGAGTGTATAATTTTGATGAGTTGGTCCGAAAACCCAAGTCGCATTATCTTGGATAGCAAGCCATCATGCCAAATTTTGTCAAAGGCTTTGGCTATGTCCACAAAAAGCATACCCGTGGCCTGGTTATTTTGAAAGCCGTGATGAATCAGCTCAGTAACTCTTAGTAACTGGTTACTGTGGAGCACTGTGTGACAAAGCCATGCTGTTCAGGAATAATAATATTCCTGGCTATGCAGTGCTGATTAAGGCGATTCAAAAGAACAAATTCGTACTTTTTGCTCAAGCTACTGAGTAGCGAGATTGGACGGCAATTTTGAGGTTGAGTATCATCAGAATTGGGTTTAAGTATGGGGACCACCACGGCAGTCTTCCAATTCTTAGGGAAATGACAGTTCTCCATCAATAGATTGAACAGCATGACAATAAAAAGAACAAATTTGAGAGGGATATTTTTAAGGATGCGATTTGTAATTAAATCAAATCCAGGAGATTTATTGATCTTAAGCTTTTTAATATACTCCTGTACTTCCCCTGGTGTTGTTTTTTCCAGGTCGAGACAGGTAGGAGCATCCAGAAATCTTTTAATTTTCCTTTGTGTACGAGCTGTAAAACGGTCGTTTTTAGCTTCAGTGTTGGGTTCGAACTGCTTTTGAAGGCTGTCAGCAATCACTTCCGCCTTCTCCAGAGGGTGATTTGCTACACTGCCAAGTACGCCCTTTAGGGGGGGGGGAATGTTTTGAGGTGGTTTTTTGAATAGGGAGATTTTCCTCCAAAGAATGCCTGTCTCCGGCGTAAGTGCCGCTATGTGAGATTCCCAACGAGATTGGAAAAAGTGTCTAATGTCTTTTGTAACCTCACGACTGAGTGTTCGGAACTCAGATTTCATTGCAGGATCTCTGGTACGTTGCCAAATTTCCGAATACGATTTCTGTAGCGAATTTTAGCTTTAATTTCGGAGGGAGTTTTAATGAGGGTTGTTTAAATTTATGTTTTGGAGCTTCTATGAGAGCTTCAGAGATATTTTCTCCAAGCCTTCTAATTGCAATTTCGAGGTCGTCATTGCTGGAGGAAGGAGGGATGGGGAGTGGTTTGTTATTTAAAAGAAATTTGAAGTTCTCCCAATTGGTGGAGAGTTGATCCGGAATTCTGATTAGAGCAGAACCAGTATATAGAGTAAGAATGACCGGTAGATGATCTGATTCAAGATCATCTATAACTCTAATATCATGATTGAAGGGGACATTTTTAAGAACTTCTAGATCAATAATAGAATTACTTGCACCCAGTCTAGAGCTAGCGTTGATATGTGTAGGTGTGTGTGGTGCTACAATCCTCACATTCAATTTATTATTAACAATTTTGCGGAGAGCATATCCAAATGCATTTGATCTAGCGTTACTCCACGTACTATGCGCGGCATTTAAGTCTCCAGCAATGATAATATTTTGGCCAGAATTAAGAATTTCGAGAAAATCCTTATCAGGGAATTTTCTATTATTTTCCGGGGTGTTTCGAGCGTACGCTGAAACAATTCGGATAGGGGGGAAATTATTAAATTTAATTTCGATTGCGGTTGCATCCATACAATGCAGAGTCGGTAATGGAACTCTGTTATGATCGTAATTATTTTTGCAGTAAATAGCGGTACCTCCATCTATTCGAGAACGCGGGAAATTATTCCTGTCGGCTTTATGAAGACGATAATTCACAATAAGTGGATCTAGACCGGGTTGTAGTTTCGTTTCTTGAACTAACAACAGATCAGGGTTTTGTTCTGATACAAAGTCGCGGACTTCACAAATTTTGGGTCGAAATCCATTCGCATTCCAGAAGCAAATCGACAAAGATTGCACGTTGAAATTGAATCTTAGGCTGTGAGCTTTGGGGCGTAATTACGCCCTTGTACTATTGCTACGTACGCTTCAAAAATTACGCAGGCTTTCTCGTTAGCATCATTTAGATATTTTAGGGCAGGGAGAGCCTGCCGAAATGCTTTTGCTAGTAAATTTTGGTCTACTCCTGCATCATTGGAAATGGCCAAAACAGAGCAGAATAGAGCCGAAGAATTTTGATCATTATTATTATTTATATTTTTCCTTGGTTGAATTGCCGGAGTTTGTCCCGAGACAACTTTGGAGTAAGGTAGTTTAGGGTCTGTTGTACGGTAACTTTGAGGAGACCGAAGTTGATTATTGTGTTTCAAAATTTGTGACGACGGCATCACCTCAGGTGCAGTATTTTGATTCCTTTGATTAATGTTTTTGTTGGAGGGCTTCGTATAATTATTTTTAATATTCCCACCTTTGTTTTGATGGTTTGGAGCCTTTTTGCTTTTTGGAAAACGCGGACATTGCCTCCAATTAGCTGCGTGCTCTCCACCGCAATTTGCGCATTTGAGGGGATCCTCAAAATGCAAAGTACAGTCTTTTGCTTGATGGGGTCCTGCACATATCAGACACTTCATTGGGAGGTGACAGACTTCTGAACTGTGAAAGAATCCCTGACAACGCCAACACTGGTTGGGCCGTCTATTACGGGATCCATCATACGGCTCAAAAGCTACACGAGTACCGAACATATCTACGTAATTGTATATTGAGTCGGCATTTAGATCACTAATTAATTGAATGTAAATCAGCGGCATTGGGGCTTTGCTTTGGAATTTAGTTAAACGAGAAATTTTTTGAATTTTGAAACCCTCCGACTCAATTTCTTTTTTAACAGCTTCAAGTTCGGTGGAAGTGGGAAGTCCTCTTAAAATAAGTTTTAGTGGTCTTTCTGATTTTAACATGAAAGATTTGAATGCGATTTATTCGTGCCTGAAATATGTGGCAAGCTTTCTATATTCCTCCTCGCTTTGGACAGTAATTCTCAGGAAACTCCCTGATAATTTACTTTGAAGCGTGGGGGCAAGGCTATGAGCAAAAACCATAAGATAGGTCCAATCCGGATTTGGCTGGATAAAGAATGGCGGGATTTTAACCCTAGAAGCGACAGCCGCAGCCGCTTGCTCGGTATCAAATTCAATCTCCTCTACCTCCTCATAAGCGTTAGAAAGGATTATGGGAGGGGCTGATGGGGCAGAGCTATTTGGATGCGTTAAGATGGCGGCAGGGGAGGAAAGAAAAGGCTTACCATTGGGATTAGTGGTCTGTTTCTTTGGTGGTAATCTAAATCCATCCTCGTCAACAGTCGCCCTTTCGCGGGTTTCCCTCTTGACAAGTGATTTGGGTACATTACTTGTATTGTCCGAAGTATTATTTTCGGTAGGATCAGCTGCTTTCTTCTGCTTTGAAGTCACCCTAGCAACTATTTTGTCTAGGGCCGCCTGGTTTGGCGGGATACTAAAAAGCGGGACATCTAGAGATTCTCTAACGGCAATAAGTTTGTTGTAAATGCTTCCGAGTTCACCTTGGAAGTGGCTGTACTCGTCTCGGGTGGATGGAATAATGGCGATCTTGCAAGCGCCGGCTGCGTAAGCCGCTCGGAGTTTGAGAAGCTCAGATATTGCCGCAGCATTGTCAGTGATAAATTCCTCGGTTGGCCGTTTACTGGGTGGCACAGCAGATGATTTGGTATTTTGTACTTGGTCATTGGAAGTGGCAGCTTCCTCTGGCAAAGGTTTATTTTCCATAACAACTGGCTTCGTCTGCCGCGAAAAACTCTTAACCGACTACCACAGCCAATCAGAATAACGGCAGCAACGCACTCCCACCCCCTCTCATGCTTAAAACCGACGAAAACTATCGTGTCCAGGTAGACACCATCAAAAAGATCTACCCGCATCTAAGACTTAAAACCACAGGAGAGTATATTAAATTATATTCAAATACGACAGAACAAAACAGAATCGTAAGACAAACACTTATTGAACTAGGATACCGATTTTATGTAATTACCCCTAAAAATGAACGCCCGATTAAAGTCGTAATTAAGGGATTCCCCAAAAAAGCTAACCCCGAAGAAATTAAAAAGGATCTGGAAAAAGAAGGATTCGAACCTGATAGAGTCACTCAGCTAGTTGGTCGCAGGACCAAACAATTATTACCTATTTTTCAAGTAACTCTCCCCCGCACCATAGAAAACCTAAAAATTTTCGATCTTAAAACTCTTGCGCATCTAAACATTACTGTCGACGGATATAATGGCAGAGGAGTCACGCAGTGCTTCTCCTGCAACAACTTTCACCATAACGCAGACAATTGCTACCTCAAACCCCGCTGTCTTAAATGCGGTGAAGAACACCTTACTAAAGATTGCCCCATAAAGCAGAGATTGGAAACAAAATTCTGCATTAACTGTCAGGTGTACGGCCACATGGCCAACTGGTACGGCTGCCCCTGTTTTCCTAAGCCCCCTAAGGGCACTGCTAAAGTAAACCGCAATAGCTACACTAATTTGTATAACAGTCTAATTAGACCCAACCTTTCATACGCACAAGCAACAACAGGAAAACCAGCAAATACGACAAAAACCACAACAGATGGCGCCACGAAGACCTGAGACTTCTCGCCAAACTGAGACCGTTATTCAAACCCCATCCATCCAAAATCATAATGTAAACCCACAAATTAGCACTAATCAAGCTACCAATCTAAACGCTCCAATCACTAATAATAACAGTGATATCAAAGCACTTCTCTCAACTACAGTGCAATGTCTTATACAACTACTAAACGCTATGAATACTACTCCAGCAATAGCAAATAATTTCGATACTGTTAATTCCGCACAAGCGGATGCAAATCAAATGTACGGCCTAATAGAGGCATCTTGTAACGTTGATAATGATCAATAAGTCCCCAATCGGTCTCAGTTTGTGTTCTTGGAACGCAAACGGCTTACTTGGTAAAATAACTGAACTTAAAATTTTTATAGAAAAGCACTCCCCAGACCTAATCTTAATTCAAGAAACACATTTGAGACCATCACACAACATAAACATAGCTAATTACATTTGTTACAGAAACGACAGACCGACATCAAACGAAAACTACAGGGCCTTCGGTGGAACTCTAATTCTCATTAAAAACTCTATTAAACACTACTCACTTCCTACTCCATCCATGCAAACTATCGAAGCTACCATTGTAATACTAACTCCCATAGATCACGATCCCATCTCGATTATCAGTATTTATATACCGCCGAGATCGGACGAATACACCTTCACAATTGATATCGAAAACCTCATTCAAACCAGCAGTAACTGTGTTTTATTTGGCGACTTCAATGCCCCACATACTGCCTGGAATTGTAATACTAACTCATCTAGAGGTGTACGCCTCCTTGACTATGTTAATATGACTAATTTATACATTGCCTACCCCGACTCTCCTACGAGGTTCGGGATTAACTCTGCTAACACCTTAGACATCGCTGTTATAAGAAATTTCTACTACCCATATACCATTAACTCCCTTCATGATCTATCATCCGATCACAACCCAGTTCTTCTTAATTTCACTCTTAAACTTAAAAGATACTCCTAATCCCAGAGCTGTTCATACAAACTGGCCGCTCTTCTCTAAGCATCTTAATACTAAGCTTTCTCTTATTAATTATCATCCAAATTCTATTAAAACTAGCACAGATATCGACCAAAAAATTTCAGAGTTCACTGAAACGGTCCGCGCCGCCCATAGCCACGCCTCCCGACCAATAGAAACTCTCCGCAAAAGCTACTCCGCCGCATATTCACAACCTTATTAAGCAGAAAAACCAATACAGAAATTTATATCACAGAACTCTCGATCCACACTACAAAAAACACTTTACAATAGAGCACAAAAAATGTCAAAAATGAACTTCGTAAATATAGTAATGAAAATTGGACAGCCAGACTAAAAGCACTTGACACACAAGACAATAGTCTATGGGCAGTACAAAAATTCCTCAAAAAATAAGCGTTCCGACATTCCACCGTTAAACTGTTCCTCCGGCACAGCTGTTACAGATACACAAAAGCGAATATCCTGGCCGATCTATTCTTGATAATTTCACCGAAAATTCTAGACCTAATAATGATTTTGATGACGACGATGGGTTAATTAATAATACGGTTAACTCCTTCCTCTCCCTTCCTACTTCCACTACTACTGAAACTGCCTATCCCTCTGAGATTATTAGCTATATTAAATCTAACTCTAAAAAAGCGCCAGGTAAAGATGGCATTAGTAATCGAATGACTAAAAATTTCTCCCTCAAAGCTATTCTCATTCTAACAATTCTAATTAATAAGATTTTAACTCTCAATTACTTTCCTAAAGCTTGGAAAGAAGCCATTATTTTTCTATCCTTAAGCCAGGTAAAAACAAAAATATTCCTTCTAGTTATCGACCAATTTCCTTACTTTCCACCTTAAAGTAAAATCACAGAATCTATTATCCTGACTAGACTCAAAAGAATTTCTCTATACTAACAATATTATCAACCCTAATCAGTATGGTTTTACAAATAAACTCTCTACCCTACACCCACTTTTGAATCTAACGGAAGCAATCTCAGAGGGCTTTCAAAGTAAAAAGAGCACCGGCGCAGTATTTCTGGATATCCAGAAAGCCTTCGACCGTGTGTGGCTTACTGGTCTTACTTATAAACTTATAAATTATAAAATTCCTCCTCCGCTCGTTTTCTACTTCATCTTTACATTAACGACATACCAGCCAGAATACTCTCTCACTAAACTAAACATGTATGCAGACATACAGCTGTGCACTACATTTTAAAAGAGGAATCACATCAGTCACTTTTGCTCTAAACAAACACCTTAAATTGCTAGAAAATTACTACGACCGGTGGAAAATCAGCATTAATGTTGAAAAATCCGCCGCCGTATTATTCACTAAAAAACGTAAAATTCCACCACCACCTAAAATGTACAACACTACAATCCCATGGTCTCAAAGTACTAAATACCTTGGTATTACATTTTGATAAAAATCTCATGGAAAACACACATTCAAAACACGCGTCAAAAATTCCGAAATTAATGTTTAAACTTTTCCCCTAATTTGGCCGGAATTCGGATTTATCTAGAAATAATAAAGTGCTTTTATTCACAGCCGTTATGCGTCCCATATTATCTTATGGGTGCCCAGTGTGAGATACGCCGCTAAAACTAATATCAATATCTTAGATACTTTACAAAATTCAACAATCGAATGATCGTTAAAGCCTCAAAGGTATGAGAAACGACGACATTCGGAAAGCTCTTAAAATCAAAAGTTTTAAATTCTATATATCAGAAAATAGCTAAAAAGTTCTTTAACTCTCTGCATTGCTAATAATAGCAATATGATTAACTTAAATACCTATACTCCTCATGATTCTACCAAAAAGACCGAGAAGAATACTTCTCGACTCCTACAATCCGCCATAATTTTAATAGCCAGTGCATTTTTGCACAACTAATGCTAAATTTAATTCTATATTTATCTTTATTTTTTTCATCTTAAATTTTGTCGTATCCCCACCATCCGGGCTTGCCCCTCCTTTAGTCTTAATTTTCTCTTTGAGAGACTTGAGCAGCCTATGAGAGTCGATTTCATCTCCGCCATGCACCAATAAGAGAGCTTCCTATCAGCTCTCCGCCATGAGCTACAGAAATCCGCACGACCCAGGAAATTACTCCAACGATTGGCTCGACCAATCAGCTGCTTCCTACATGCTAGCAGGATACAGCCCACAGTCGTTCCTCTTATAGTATTCGGATATGGGATGGAGGCTCGCTTCGCCCGAAGCCATATGCCCGAATATTGTCACCGTAGTCACCG
>BMAU01001551.1:0-482500 GCA_019973935.1 Trichonephila clavipes
TATTTTTTGACAATTGCGGGTTTCAAGTCAGTGTTCGTATTAATTTAATTTTTAATTTTTTCATTCTTTAGAGAATTTAAATTTTTATTAAATATTAATTTATTTCTGTTTTTTATTTTTATTGTTATTTCTGCTTTTTTGTTTAGATGGATAATTAAATTAAAACTTCCAATTAAAAATAAATCTCAACAATAATCTTTAAGTTAAATTTTTATAATAATTAATTTCCATCTAGCTATGCATAAATACTTCATATTCGTATTTTCAATAAACAATTCTTTTATAATTACCATTTTTGGTTTATGGATACATGATTATTATTATTATTGATACATACTTCTTAGAAAATTCTCATTTTCTTCTCGAATAAATGTTACAGAGTTACTGGTTTCTATTAATTTTTTTTCTTACTTCTAAGAAATGAAGCAGAATTAATTAACTTTGTTTGCAAAATATCAATTTGTATTATTTTTTAAGCTGTATTTTCGAGTTCCGTTCCGAGAATTTAGATGCATTTCTCATTTTTCCCCCCCAAAATAAATTAAATATATTTTTTAATACAATAAAAGTGTAGAGTTCAGAAGATTGCAAGAATCACAGATAAAATTTCACATGATCAAAAATTGCCTTTAAATTAAAAAAAAATTGCCCCTACAAATTTCCTTTTATTTTTCTTTGCAGGCCTTTCACCGAAATGGTTAGAATTAAATTATCTTTTAAAAGGAAATATTTTTCCACCGAATGATTTAAATCAATTCTCTCTTCGATGCAAATTAATTCGCTAAATATAATGTTACTGCAAAAGAGAATATTTTTTCTTCTAATTTAAATATTTTATCTGAATAAAGAAAAAGAATGTAAAATTAAGGGGGGAAATGTTATAGCTTTGTTTCCGATGTTTTATTTCATTTAAAAAAATACTCTGATGGAGATATAAAGATATATAAAGTAATTTTTTCAATTCCTTTTTTTTTGTACTTATTTTGAGAATTTTAATTTTTATAACATAAACATTGTTCTGTTTTCTCTGAATTTCTCATGTATTTTATTTAATAGGAATTTTTAATGTATATAATTTCCTTCTTTTTTTATAATTAATTTTTCTAAATGAATGTCTTATTTTAATTTTTTTTTCTGATGCTTGTATCAAATTTTTTAAAACTTACTCCGAAGTACTTTTAGATATATTAGCAAAAATTATACTCATATATTTGTCAATTTATCATAAGGTCTGTTTTTATATTTATATAATTTTATTTAAGAAAACGTAGGCAATTATTAGTTTATATAAAATTCATACTATTGAATACAGTTTACTGAATATCTTTTAAATGCTCATTTCGATTATTGTGCATTCATTCAAAATTAAAATTAATTCTCAAAAAAGCCAGAAGAAAGTTATTTTCTTTCTGCAAAGTAATTTTAATTATTTTGGAGTAAATTTATAAAACACTTAATTAATTTAAAACATGAAAATCAAAAGTAAAAGGAAATACATACCAGTAGAATTTCTAATTTTTGATCACTTTCAGATTTTCTGCTGAAAAATTCGAAGCAAAAATTGTCTCATTTGGTTCTAAAAAAACTTTAAATTACGGAATTTTTTAAAAACGGGATGGTTTGAAATCATAAGCTAAAGGTTTCAGAGTATTCCCAAAGTAGAAGAATATCTTTTGTCTTGGTAATTTTGAGTAACTCATTCGTATGTTAAGATGGATTTCAAACTCTAAAACTGGTGTCTTATTAGTTTTAAAGATATTTTGTAAGTGTTTTCAGTCAAATATGAAACCTAAAACCTCTACAAACTTTAATTTGGTTTTTTTTCAGACTTTTACTTTGCCGATGTTTTTTTACTCTTTGAACCTATTTTTCTGTCGTCACTTTTGGCCGCGATTCAAAGTTAAGAGCTTCGTCTCCAATAGCCCTCCTTTTGGTTAAGTACTCACTCTACACACTTAACTTGTATCAGTCTCTCTACATGATGGGTTTTGGAAGGGTATTGCACTTTCAACCCTTCGATTGTGATTTTTTTTTTTTTTTTGTGAATAACCATGTTTCCCCGCCTCCTGTTGGATCGTCATGATATTACAATTGTAAATGCCATCAATATTGTAAAACTTTACTTTAATTAAATCAATCAATCAATTGTATCGTTGCCATTTTGGTATTGTTGTTTATGCTGACAAATTGGTTTTCCGTAAATTTGTGAATTTGATTTATTTGTGCATGCCATTGATTCGAGCTTCATGATAAAAACCCCGAACATTTAAGTGTTCTTCAAAATAGACATTGGCGGTAAAACTGTCTAATGGCATGCATTTTTTTGATACATTGGCTGCAATATTCGAATGATTTTAACAATGTATTTCAAAATAAACGCTTTATTGTTGATGCAAGAAAAGGAATTAACGTTATCGTTCGAAGATGATATTTGAAACAAAGTATTTAGGTAAGATTATTTAAAAAATAATTTATTAAGGAAAGTACTTATAATTATAATTGTGTCTGTAATATATTTTCCCCCGATGCTTTAAATTCAGATAATAAAAATCAATTGTGCATTAAATTGATTCCTCAAATTGTATATTTTCGCCAATTCGGGCAATAACATTACAATTATAGCTACCATGAATTTAATCGTTTGGTACTGTGATTTTAATTTTTACAAATATGACTGTTAATTTGAATTTATTTATTTTAATGTCGGTAAACCTATTATTTTCATACGATTGATTCGAATTTGATAAAAACTTAACCATTTCCATATTGAACGCTGTTGTTGTAGTATTGGTGCATTATTCCCCTGGAATAATGGATATCTCAGAAATTATTGGTGAGTACTAATGAGCTCTCTTCGTTTAATTATTACTAGCCAAAAAGGCTTACAAAATTTGAACCTATGATTATTTTTGTTTTCTTAGTATTCGGATTTCTTTATTTTGTCTTAGTTAGGATTTCGCTGATTTCTGACATTATAAAAGTGGTGGATATGAAAATGGACTCAAAAAAAGTGGATTATATAGCTAATTTTTTTTACTGCGTAGTATATTTCAGGCATAATTTTTTACTTGCAGCAAACTTAGAATTTCCACTGGTTGATTTTGTATAATTTTCAGAATCCACAGTTACTCATCTTTTTTTTTTTCTAAGTAATTCTTCTCTCTATCGGGTTCAAAAAAAAAATTTTTTTTTAATATTTTTTTATTGCAACCATTTTTTTTTCGACATTTAGAAATTTCTCAAAAAACTTTTTTACAATCCGGCTATTTATTTTTCAGTGCCATTTTTCATTGGAAATGTAAAAACAATCCTTGTGAATTCCCTTTTTTTTAAAATCATTCTTCAGATTTTTCCTTA
This sequence comes from Trichonephila clavipes, assembly GCA_019973935.1. Lineage (NCBI taxonomy): Eukaryota > Metazoa > Arthropoda > Arachnida > Araneae > Nephilidae > Trichonephila > Trichonephila clavipes. Next base: position 3,358 of record BMAU01001551.1, read on the forward strand.
TTTTATTGTCTGCATCTATTTCATAGTTTCAATTATTTTTGTTCTTTAAAGCTTTTTTTTTAATACCAGATGGCTATTTTTAATAAAAAACTACTTATCGTTTGGTGCGATTAAAATCTCGGGTGCTAGTTCATATCACGGTGCACGTGCCAAGTTGTTATTTATTGTTCGCCAAGATGGCAATAACATTACGATATGGTTACCTTGATATTTTTGCAGCCTTTGGAATATTGCAAGTTTTCAGTACTTTTTAATTGATATACCTTATTAATTTTTATATTTATCATGTAATTATTTTATTAATAATATAATACAAAAATACAATTATTATTATATGGGAACTAGTGTGATATCTGGGGTAATGGTGCCAAGCGCTGCTTGGCGCGATAAAGATCACGCCAAGTAGCGCTTCTTGTTGCTGGAATGGAATTCAATATGACGAGCTAGTGGCAATTCAATGATACATAATAGTTTTAAAGAATTGTTTTGAAATACCTTGAAATGTATTTCAAATGAAGGATATAGGAAGAGATTGAGATTAACCAAGATCAATCAATAAATAATAAATATCAATATAATATAATAAAAAGTAGCGTGTACTAATAATAGCAGCTTATAATATAATTTTATCGTAATTATATATAATATTCATATAGTATGATTTAATAAAAATTATATATATAACAATCAAGTAATATAATTTAATAGTAATTATAAAAAAGAGAATAAGCATCGTATTGTAAAAAAATAAAAAAAATGCATAAGAATACTCGTATTACATAATTATAAATATCATAATAGTTATAAATGACATCATAAGAATAGCTATAAATGAATAACATAATAATAATTATAAATAAATAACAATATTAATTATAAATAAATAACAATAATTATAAATAAATAACAATATGTAATAATATTTATAAATAAATAAAAAAGAAACAATTATAAGTAATGAATATTATATGATTATTACATATAGTAATAATTGCATTTTTATATTACATTATTAATAAAATAATTACATAATATATGTTAAAATTAATAATGAATATCAATTACAAAGTACTGAAAGCTTGCAATAAGAAACTTGCACTGCAAGTTCCTTCAACCAATTTCATCGAACAAAGAATGTAAAGAAAATAAACATTTTTAAAATTTAAAATAATCCGAAAATAACGATTTATAGCGATAATTAAAAGTACAACACTTATTCTTTTAAAAATAAAATATTCTAGTACTCACTCATATTAGAAATATCCATATTCTCGAAAATAGTACAAAATGAAACAAAAGACGGAAACAATAGAACAATTACACTGAAATTGGTTAAATTTTTAAAGAAATCAAATTAAAATCGTCTGAAATTAAAAGGGTTACCACGGGAAAAAACCAATAAAAGTTATTTCTAATATACGTTATCCCCATGGCAACCACATCGACAGACCATAAAAATATCAAGGTAACCGTATTGTAATGTTATCGCCCATCCTGGCTAACATAAACAACAATTTGGCGCCATTACCCCGGATATCAAACTAGCCCGATTTATTTATAATTATTGCGTTATATGAGCATTCTTATGTATAATTTTTATATAATATTAGAATACGATGACTATTCTTTTTTATAATTATTATTAAATTATATTATATGATTATTATTATATATAATAATTAAATCATACTGTATGAGTTATATATAATTAATGCTAAATTATATCATAAAATTATTATATACTGCATAATATTAGTACATGTTACTTTTTATATTATTGTTATTAATTTTTTATTGATTGTGGTCTTGGTAATTCTCAGTCTCTTCCTATATTCTTCTTTTGAGATATATTTCAATGTATTTCAAAATACAATTCTTTAAAATTATCTTTCTGACGATTTGATACCGATAGGCCGCCATCTTGGATTCCATTCCAGCGACAAGCGCTGCTTGGCGTGATTCCTTTTTCGCGCCAAGCAGCGCTTGGCACCTTGCCCCGTGATATCAAACTAATTCTTAATTTAATAAATTTCAGTGAACGCCTTTCTTCTATGAATATTTTCCCCCAGTGGGCTGTATATTGGCAACAAAGCATTTGCAAACACGGTAAGTTCTCAAATGGGAAAGCCATTTCATGGTGGCACCATCTGGTGGCGGCCTTCGGTGCCATATTTCTATGCTTGAAATAATTTTAAATCAAGCTCTTATCGGATGCTAAATATTGCCGTGAGTACTGAGCCAAATTGATACTTAAGGGATCTTTGACATGCATGTCTAGATATTTGCAGCCAGAAAATCTATCAACTCAAGCCGGGATGGAAGCCACAATTATTAGGCTTACGCTACCTCCCACGCTACTTACCAGCCACCGAGACGACCTTTCTATAAATATAAAATATAAAAATGGTTTATTTTTAAAGCATTTAATGGAAAAAGAGAATGGTATTTACATGATAAAAATTAAAATTTTGTCTCCGTTTCTCCCAAAATACTTTCATACAAATGAGAGAAGCTTAAGTACTTACCAAATTTCTTTAATGCTCAGATCGTTATCACAAGAACATTAAAAGCATTTCACATTAGTTGTTTAATTATATCATTGGAGTCTTATTTATCGAGAATTCCTTTGATTAGACACATCGGATGAGAGTCTTTCTCTTTCTATGAAACGTTAGCAACAGATAAGGGTATTTACATTAACTCAGTAGAGTTAATTGAGCATCGCCAGCTTCACGAACAAACTATTCGGACGTTAATGTAAAGACTTTGCTACCTTCGAAACCAATTATCTCATTTTTAGTGGATTAAATGCAAGTCTGGGAATGCTCGTTTTCGTATATATTGCTTCAAATACTCCGCCGTAAGGTTGTTTTCAGAAATTTCAAGTTGTATTATCTTTAGTAGTAATATTTCTCTTTGAATTAAGTCTTCTGAACTTTTGAAGAGGGATATTAGAACACATAGAACTTTCAATGTGTGGTACAGAGGGAGTGTTTTATTTAACTTGCACTTTAAGGTAACACGAGGCTGTTGGTGACGAACCTCATAATTTTGGAACCATGGTTATGTGACGAGAACGACACCTAAGCTGGCACCCTCTCTTCTAACATCCAGGCTAACGGGATTTTTTTTTTGATTCTCGACACATTTAACGGCCTTCTGCACAGCGCATGTGGTCACGGTATACAAGTGATCAAGGTAACAGACTTGTAACCGGCGTATCATGAGTTCGAGCCTAGTACTGCTGAAGACCCAACGAGTAGAATGATGGCTGATGCACGTTAAATTTGTCGGTGCTAAAACGTCCTCTCGTTGGTGTGGTGTGTGGAAGTTAGGAGAGGGTGTGCCAGCCCAGGTGCCATCCTCGCCATTTGACCATGGCTCGAAATTACGAGATCCGTCACCAAAAACCCTCGAGTAGCTGAATAGTCCAACGTTAATATTTACTCACTCACGCCACACAGCGCGTTTTCAGTGACTCTAGGTCTCGAACTTATAACATGCTGGCCACAAGTTCATGGTCATGAGCACTATACTACTACACTAGGCTGAGTGCTATGCTACTTCTGTACCACAGGGGTAGTACAGAAGTAGCCTAGTACTCAGGAGTGTACTACAGGGGCAGTGCAGAATAAAGCCTGAACTAATTCGAATTTAAATAACGCTAGTATATTCTATATTGGTCCAGCTGGGTGGCGTAGTTGATTTGTCGCTGGCTTTCTGTACCCAAGGTTGTGGGTTCGACCCCGGTCCAAGTCGGGGAATTTTCCTGACGCAGAAAATATACAGCGGTAATGTCGTATGATTATACGGTATGAAAAAGATCCCTTGAGTGTTCGTTTGGCTTGTGGATGCTCGCGGCAAAATTAAGTTCCTAAGTACAAATTTCACATCGGCAGAGCTCAGGGGCCTCCCTCTGGGGAAGAAACTGGGAGTCAAAATTACTTACGGTAATGGTTATTGCCTAAATGTGTGTGGTGCCGCGCTAAAAAGAGATATCAGCTCCTGGGCTCTACTAGGTCTGCAAAGGTAAAAATACCAATTAGAAGCCCCATTACAGAAAAAAAATTCAATATTGGTAAATTTGTGTAGATGTGGAGCAACACAGGGTATTATCCTTTTTATTACAGTTCTTTTAGATTAATAAATACGAGGATTTCCTCTTTTGCCGCTGAAGACCTGCCGTGTAGGGGAGCGATTCACGTTAAATTTGTCGAGAATGTAAACCTCCTTCCGTTGGTGTGGTGTGGTGGCTAGGAGAGAGGGGTGCCAGCTCAGGTGTCGTCCTCGTCACTTGACCATGGTTCAAATTTACGAGGTTCATCGCCCAAAGCCCTCGTGCAGCTGAATATTGCGACGTTAATATTTCAGTCACTCACACTACAGAAAACCCGACTTGTAGAGGGGTCTGATGCATGATATATTCAGTCGCTCAGACCTCTCGTTCGCGTGGTTTGGTAGTTTACAGAGGGTTCGTGGCTCAGGTGCCGCTCTGGTCACTACACCATAGTTCAAAATTGCAAAGTCCGTCAACAAATAGCCTACGTGACACTTCACAGTACGATGTAAATTAAAAAATAAAATAAAATCTGTCTTTATATACCCATTTAGAAATATTTAAACAGAATATTTTCCAAAATATTAAAATATTTGCTGGAATAAAAATTCTGTTTGATAATTAAGACTTTTTTTGTAGTTAAATGTAGACTTTTTTATTTGATACAACCGAATGAAAGCTTATTCAATGCTTATGCCTTTTATAAGGGCTTAAGGTCATGAACTCGTGGCCGGAATTGCTTCTGTCGAGACTTGAGTTCGGTCACTGATGCCATCTAAAACACGACGTGTCAGATGCGCATTAAACTCGCCGAGTTTCAAAATCTTCACATTATTTTGGTGTGGAAGTTTGGAGACTGAAGTGCTAAGTCAAATGTCTTCCTCTTTTGACCGGGGTTCAAAATTATGAGGGTTACCCCTTATAATTTAAAACCCTAGTATATCTCGAATTTTATAAAAACTAAAGGGTATTTGCGTACTATCGCAAAGCTGTGTCATTCGTGGAACTCAAAAATTGCCCGGCGTTCTGATGAATTAAATTCGATTAATAAATTACCATTTCATCTTTTTATTATACATGAATACTCAAGAATCAAATCTTTTTAACATGCTTTTATTAGTTACTGTATGTAATTAGTAGGTTTATTAGTTATTGTATGTAACGGAATCTTTGAACTCGATTTTTACCTACTTTAAAAGGTCAGATTAATTCGAAATTTTGCACACTTGTCAAGGAACGATGACAATACAATAATTTAATAATTTTGTCCTGATCAGGATCATCAGGATTAATGATTCCCCATTTCCAGATTTGGTCACTAGAAGATTAAGTTACAACCGAAAACTCAGATTCTAAAAAAATGACGCATTTAAGAATTAATTCATCAATGAATAAAATTTAAAAAACTAAAAAACACGCTTTTGTAGTGTATGTGTGTGTGATCCGAACTAAAAAGTAAAAAATAATTCTTAAAGTAAGAATAAAATGATAAACGAGGAAATAAATGTCATTGTGCTAAAAGCTTGGGGAACTTTGTACTACATTTTTACACAGACTCCGCATTTCAGAATAAAACTAGTTATAGAAATTGAACTCAAGCACCCCACACTTTTACTACAATGACATTAATTTCTCATTAATCCTTTTATTCTTATATTAAGAATTATCCTTTACTTTTTAGATCGATTAACTATAAAAGCGTTTTTTTTTAGTTTTTCAAGCTATAATTTTCAGTATTGTTGTAATAAAGCTACTGTAAAGTGAAATATTTGCGAGGAATTGTGCATAAGATTAAAAAAGTTTTTTAAATAATGATTTAATAAAAGAGAAGGTATGTTTTATGTTTTTATAATTGTTTTATTACAAATATTCATATAATTTCCTAGGCTAAATCAATGAAGACATGAATTTAAAAGCATAAATTATCGATCTATTTTGATTCTGTAACTTTAAAAGTTTCACGGTTCTTAACATATTTCGAATTCTTTTGACCTAACTTTCGAAACAAACTAAAAATTTAGTTGAGGTTAGAAAAATGGACAGCTAGAGAAATACTTATTACTATTTTTCTTTAACTCTACAGCAGATGTACATTTTCTCAAATACACTGTATTTTGTTTAGAAATATTTCTTTTCCATTCTGTTTTTTCCAGTTGCAGATACTGCAGCTAAACTTTATACATTACAAGTAATATATAAAATTTTTTTTTTAAGTCAATTCCTACTTCGATCAACAAAGAAAAATTTATTTTAGCTACTTTTTACTAAATAGTTACAATTAATATACATATGACAGAATCACAACATTAAGCGATAATTGGTTTTTATTAATTATCATTAAAGTATCGTATTGTTATCCCAAACAATTGGGTATATAAAATTTCAGTTCAACGGAATGCTTTAAAACGTGAGAAGAAAAATCTTTTAAAGTTTTGACGCAAGTCACCAAAAATGATGCCAGCGTGGCTGAATTTGTAATTCTTTGAATAATTAGTTTTAATCAATTAATTTTAATTAATTATAGTTAAATTGTTGTATTGTCATCCAAAATAATCATGTATATAAAACTTCAGTTCAATTGAGTGCTTTAAAATGTATTTTATTAACGATTGAAAATTCCACCACGATAAATAAATAAATATAGAAAGAGTGTGACTTAATGTTAGGAATTGAAAAATAATACGTTAAAACTAATGTAATATATCTACTATAAGTAGCAGTTAGAGGGCTTACTTAAATACAGAAGTGGGCGTTTGAGCAAATGTTTCCTGAGAAAGCATGGTTACTGTAATTTTTCTTGGCGAAATGCTCAAAATTTTCGCTGCTTTATCTGTGCTCTACGCTTTTCGTATAAAATTTAGCAAAATGAAATTGCGGTAATCATACACAATTTTAAAAGCCTCTTTCTCAATTTGTTTCTTTACATAAAATTTTTTTTATCGATAGCATTCCTTTTATTTACTATTCAAAATCTTTGTATTCCCACTGGAAAAGCTTGGATTGAAATATGTTAATTTGTTTAAATAACACTTAAAGAAGCAGTTTTGTCCAGGGTAAAGAGTGTTTTTTGTCCAGGTATAGAAGTTTAAGTTGGCATTACTTTCCAAGATGGCGACCGATTTAACAGCTGTCAAGTGATTTATTCTCAGTTTGGTTTGGCAATTCATCAAAACGATCATCAAGCAAGGCGTAGATTCGTCGAATGGGCCCAAAACGAGAGTGCCGTTGTTCCCGATTTTCATAAGCGAATTTTGTTTAGCGATGAAGCACACTTCTGGTTGAATGGCTACGTCAACAAACAAAACTGCCGCATTTGGAGTGAAGCTAATCCACAAGTGTATGTCGAAACACCGTTACATCCAGAAAAACTGACTGTTTGGTGCGCTTTATGGGCTGGTGGAATCCTTCTTCAAAAACGATGAAGGTCACAACGTTACAGTCAATGGGGATTGGTATAGAGCCATGATTACTAAGTTTTCATTCCTGAATTGAACAATCATGATGTCCAGAAGCTGTGGTTCCAACAAGACGGCGCCGCATGTCACACAGCTCGTGCCACAATCGATTTATTGAAAGACACGTTGGGTGACCGCTTAATTTCACATTTTGGACCTGTGAATTGGCCTCCAAGATCTTGTGATTTAACACCGCTAGACTATTTTCTGTAGGGCTGTGTAAAATCATTGGTCTATGCGGATAAGCCACAAACTCTTGACCATTTGGAAGACAACATTCGCCGTGTTATTGCCGATATACGGCCACAAATGTTGGAAAAAGTCATCGAAAATTGGACGTCTAGATTGGACTACATCCGAGCCAGCCGTGACAGTCCTATGCCAGAAGTCATATTTAATATGTAATGCCACAAGATTATGTTTCGAATAAAAAAAAGTCATGTCAATCGAATAATACATCGTTGTTTTATTGCAATTTAAAGTTCTATACCTCTAAAAAAACACCCTTTAGAAGTTTGCAAATTGTGGTTTTGAGTATCCCTCTCTTTTGATTGTACTGAAGACTTCTGAAAGACTTTCTTTGAAAGAGACTATTATGTGGAACAGTATAAGTTATACTTTTCCCACTGGGTTTGGAAATTTTTTTACAAAGTCTAGTAAATGCAAGAAAAAGATTTAAAATCAAATTGCCTCGTCCCTGTGTTTGTGTGTGCCACTCACAATTTCTCTCTATATTTGTCGATTAAGTTGTGACATACGAATGGGAACATTTTAGTCTCTCTTTGTTCGGAATAAAAAAAGTTTTAAAATTCTATATTTCTATCTTCAAAATTCGAAATATACGAATTTATACATTCGAAACTAACTAAAGAGGAAATATGTCTGAAAAATTCTGATTAACACATCAGGTTTTTGTTGTTACGAATGTAACCTGATCGGTAAAGGCCAGGTTAAGGCCCATGAAATTCATCATGACAAAGGGTTAAGTGACGCCTGTCGTTAGCCATAGCTTTGAGCACCATACAGGTGACAGAATGATTTAGTTCGTTTCCATTCTAATTTTGAGGGAGAACACCTTGAGGCTGGTCAGGGGGTCTCCCATCTCTCTTCCCATTGCACCAACTTCAAGAGAGGACTTGGTGGCTGTGCGGTAGACTAGTGGTCAAGGTATCTGATTGTGGCTGGCATGTCATGAGTTTGACCCCAGTACCACTAAAGACCTGCCGTGTTGGGGAGTGATGCACGTTAAATCTGTCGGTAGCTCTAACGTCCTCCCGTTGGTATGATGCGGTAGTTAGGAGCGGGAGGTTTGAGTTTTTGCCAACAGCGGATTTCGCATGGTTAGTACGGAACTCATTGCAAAACTTTCTATACCTTGCAAAAATTCATATCTAATCTCATTTCACCGTGAACACTACTACTACCAACAATGATTCCTAAGGGTCCGTCAACGATTTCAGTTGCTGCATCTGTAATCACCTCTTTTGTCACAGGCTTACGTCTTACGCCTGCGGGACTTGTAAGTGTCTCTATTTCCTCGAACTTCTTAATTGTTTTTTTAAAGCTTTAAGTCATAAAGGACACTTACGTAGCTTTTATCTTCTAAGCTTACAAAGAGTTGTGGACAATTAAGATTATACAGCTTTAACAATAATGCTCATTCTGGTCATTGAGTTGTTACTCTTTAACTGAGAATACTATTTTTCAGAGTTGTCAGCATCTTTTAACCCCTTTACTGCCACTGGCGTGTAAATCCGTTCCGCTCAACCGGTGCTTCAAGTGCCTGGACGAATATATACGTCTTTCCAAACTACGATTGTTTTCTTTACATTGCTATTATTGCAACTGATCCGAAGGCTTTGGAATGCAATAAAAGGTTCTTGACAGTGTTTGCGAAGGATTTACTTATTTCAGAGAAAAGTTTGCTTATTTGTGCCGTTTTATTTTCCCTCAGTACACCGAATATCTTCGCCTATGTGAAAAACGGTAACATTGGGGTGCGAATTGCGTAACTTTTAATTGGCAGTTAAGGGGCTAATATTCCAAATTATTGGCACGGTTGTCGCATATGAAAGCATAAATTTGCATTTTGCATTGATACCCTTGTTTGATGATGGTTCTTAGTTTGGTAAGCCCAGTGTCAAGAATATCTCTAATGGCGATTTTTTAACTAATTGTTTTTACGGAATGCTACTTTCCATGTCATTATTAGTCTCCGTACCAATTTTGATGCCATTGGGGTTGTTAGATCAAGCTACTGGTGGCTCTGGACAACGTCAGTTTTAAATAAATTCCCTTGTATGTTATTTTCTCAATTTATTACGCAATATCAAATGCGAATTGTCCATTGCGACACACGACATCGGTTGGTTAAGGTTTTTAGAACTGAATCCTTTTGGTAGATGTTGGGCTAATCTTATGGTAAAGATCTTTTTAAATTAAGGCATTAAAACTACATAGACCCTTGCTCAATATACTAAAAGTTTTTTTTATATTAAATACATAGGAAAAACAAAACAAGTGTAACGAAAAATTGGTAGTTGATTTTTCTTAACTAAGTCATTCAATATATGTGTCAAATGCAAGGTAAAAAAATTAAGAGTCCTGCAAGAAATAAAAAAAGAAATAAGAAGTCAATCATTATTAAAATGTAAGAAATATTTGATGCGAACAGAGTTAAAGGAGGAACATTTTTAAAATGTGTATTATAGGCTGTGAACACTATGATTATACATAGAACACTTTGACCAGAAAAAAGATGTCTATGCGTAATTCTTGTATGACCATTTATTAAGCCTGTCAAAATAACATTTTATCTTTTAGATGGCACTGATTTCTATCGAAATCGAGGGTTATATAATATGTAGAACATACAATGTATTGAATACCAAATATTTAATCAGTCGCAACAGCATCCATTAGCTATTAAATATACATGGGCTGCTTCTGCAATTTGAATGGTCATTCAGCAGTTAACGTGGCTCCCATCTGGTTGACGGCGTTCATTAGCCATTAAATGGACTCTTATGCTGTATTTGATCTTCGATTGGCCGTTCTGCAATGTGTGGTGCCCGTTTGACGGAAGCTCTTAGCCAGGACATAATTGCTACTATCCTGAAAAATCATGCTTGAGCTTTGCTTTCGATTTTATTATATTTTCGAGGAAACTGTAATATTCTGACTTTTCCATTGCATTACATATTAAATTGCCAATAAACTCTGTTTACAAAATCAATTTTCACAGGAATATGTTCCTTATTTCTTTTATTCTAATGATTCCCAACTAAGTTTGGAGCTTTACCTTTTAATTGGTTTACCCGTACACTGTACGGGCTACGGAAAGCTGGTCGCAACTGGTTTGCCCACACGTATGGGCAATGATATTTTTTCCCTTCTGTCTTTGATTTTCATATATTTTTAATTCTTATAGAGAGATTATTAATGCTGGTGTGTTTTTGAGGGAAGTAGTTTTTCCATGGTACTGAAATACTTCTCATTTGGGATTTTCTTCGTGGTGAAGGCGAGAATTTTTCATTGAAGGCTGGAAATCAGGTTCTTGAAAATATTCGATAAAGAATAGGGATTGACAAGGCATTGAACAATTTGTGGTTTGAGAAGAAATGAAAATGAAATGAGAATAAAAAAAAAGGTCAATCTGTCTGTCCCCATTGCAATGTAAGACATCGTATTACACCATGCTTCAAATTGTGTGCTCATATATATATATGCACACAAAATCCTCAACGGAAAAATAGGTGCAGACATGAAATTTCTTTTTTGTACGTATTGGAGAAATTCACCTTGTATCCCTACTGCAGTGGGTCGATTATTGAGTACCAAGCTTGCTTGGGGACTTAAACACTGAGGTCTCGCTTTAGACTGACTACCTAATTGGGACATTTGCTCATGCACATCAGCGTCCAATGGCCACGTATATTGGAATGGCCACAGCAGGCCCTGGCCCTTATGGGCTGTTGCGCCACTGAGTTTGAGTATTAGATAAATTCTCTTAAGATATATTAATATTCTTTATAACATACAGAGTGTACTTATAAAATGCAAACATTTAGAGGTTTCTGTGTTCCACAATAATAAAATAAGAAATAGTGTGAAATATTTTAAAATTGAAAATTAAAATAAACCCACTTCCATTTTCGCTTTCTGTTTAGTTGAACGCAATAAAAAAATGTACCTTTTTTGGTACATTTTGGGCAAAAAGAAAAAAAATTGACCGCTTAAGGGGTTAATGTGGTTGAATGAAAAAATGGTGCAACAGTAAAATGTTTTTGAATTCCCACGACGTAAAATGGCAAATTGTCCCAAGCATTGAAAGATATACAGACGTGTTTAACATCGAGGAAATTTTCCGGTTAAAAAATGTTAAAGAGATTAGGTTTTATTCTTTAACCTTACTAAATAAGGAGTTTTAAAGCGAAAAAACAAAAACAGATGAACGTATTCGATTACCTTAAAATCGCGGATTTAGTTAAAAATGTTTGATTAAATTTGATAGGCTAATTTATTAGGTTTACAAATATACCGCACACACACACAGTATTTTTCTTTTTATTGGACAAAAGTTAAAATTGTTTTATTAAAGAGCGGTTTCTCTCTCTCCAATCCCAGGTATCTACATTGAAATGCGGTTTTTTTGGGAAAAGGACAGGATTTGCTAAAACACTCACGATGAGAATTGTCTAAAAGTTTTCGTGAATGTTTTGGGTAATATTGGTATGGTTTAAACCTTTTCTTAAAAATTACTGCAACACTAAAAAAATTAAAACTATTTATAAATACAACAGTTATTCTTAAGCGATTTCATATAATGCGTGAGGTAAAATATTCTATGTAAAATAAAAATTTAAGTACCTTATATCTTACGTCATTTAGAAACAAACAGTAATGTAATATACACTTCCTTTAGTAAAAAAATGCAGCATCGTGAACGAATCATCAGAATTAAATGAACTTTGGAGCAAATATCAATTATAGGATGTTGTGTAAAATTAAGTTTAGAGCCACCACGCATGCGCACGCCCTCAAAGCTGATGCTGGAAGCGTATAAATAGAGGGCTGTAGTGGGACGTTGAAAATAGTTAATGATTATTTGTTAGTGGCGAACGTTTACTGAGACCTAAGTATGCCTCCAAGACGAAATAAGGAGAAATTTCAACAACTTTCGGAGTTTGAAAGGGGAAGATTATCTGCCTTCGAGAAGGAGAATTTTTCCTTTCGCGCAATTGAAGCTCGTATGCAGCGGAACAGTTCCACAGTGATGCGAGTTTGAAAGCAGTAGACCGACGAGCACCGAACAACTTGAAAAACTGACAATGGAAGGTGACGTCAGCGCGCGACAATCGACACCTGCTCCGCAGGGCGATGAATGTCCGTACAGCTTCCTTCAGTCAGTTGGCAGCACTTTGGTTTACTACTACAGGTTTACTTATGTCGACTACGTCAATTCATCGACGTCTGCTGCACCGTGGATTGCACTCAAATAATTGTTGCTCTTTCTAATGCCTCCTGCCTGATGGAATCAGATCAAGGCCCACGAAATTCATCATGGCAAGGGGCTAGTAATTTTACACTTGTTTTTAGTTTTAGCTTTGGGCCCCATGCAAGTTACAGTATGATTTGGCTCGGTTCTGCCACAATTTTGAGGGAAAACACCCTGGGGGTGGTCATTGGCATTCCAGCTCTGTTCCACCAACCTCACGACATGATTTGTTGCTTGACGGCTATTTGGAATACCCCTATGTCGCAAAGGCACTTACAGTTATAAACATCCATGTCTTCACCGGGATTCGAACCTAGTCCCAACGACACAGTGGTCAGCGTCACTAATCACTATACTGAATGGGCGGCACCCAAATAATTTGTTGCTGTGAATTGTTTCACAAATATAATTAATAGATTAAATCTTATTTCTTAGTTCAATTACTTATTATTTGTTTTATTAAAAATGAATATTGACTGCATATGCATCGCGTGTTCATTACATATGTTACATTTGCATAGAATACATATACCATGAAATTGAGTTCCAGACGTATACTTTGTAATTTGGTAATTCTGACTTCTGGCATCTACAAATGGTTTCAACTAATTCGTGTTGCAATGGGTTGATTGAATATAATGTTAGTGATAACACATGTGTAGGCTCGTATTAATTTGTATGAGGAATGTATTTGTGAGTATGGATGCGATTCCAAATTACAAGCAGAATATAAACGCCTTAGTGACAAATTACATACTCATTAGTTTTACAAAAGTTTAAATATTTCACGACTATTTTCAATTGAATTGGTGAACTAATAAATACTTATAAAAATTGGTAAAATAATTAAATATAACCAAACTAATTTTGCATTAGAATCTTACAATTTTCAGGAACAACGGGAAAATATTGACAAAAATCACAGCTTTATAATTCCTCGTTCTTCTGCTATTGACGGAAGTGATCATTTATGTTAGCTCGTAAACTTCGACAACAAAACCACATATAACTTTTTAACCACTTAAGTGTCGATTAAAAGTTACACGACTTACCCCCCCCACCTCCCGGTCGGCAGCTCGAAGAAAATAATCGTATTTTGGTAAGACATATATATACGTCTGGGGCAGTAGTGCACACAGGAATTTTTCAAGGGGGATCCGGGGTCGAAAGTTGACCATTCTTGTATCATGCTCCTTTTGACTTAGTCGATTTTCGGGAACTAAGCACAGTAAAAAATTAATTTTTGAATAAATAATTAGCATTAATTAATAAAATTAATCATTAATAACAAGTAATTAATTAAATTTTACGTACTATATACTTAGAATTATAATCAATCGGAAAAAAATCAAGGGCTTTGGGGGCCCCCCCCTTGTGTGCGCCACTGGTCTGGGGCATTTCATACATCGATTGAACGAGATGATATGTACGCCGGCAGCAGTTAGTACAAAGTGAAGCGAACCAGCTTAACTGAATTCGTGCAAATATAAAATGGACGTGATAGAGCTTTTGGCATCGCAGTGTGATTATGTTGTGGTACCTACTCCTTGTTTTCACCACTTTCTGCTACCGCATCTCTGACTTCCAGATGAGTTCCCCCGCACGATACTTTTAGTATGTCATGTCCTTAGTGTACTTATCGATTTACGGTCACTTTTAGTGCGATTACTTTTAACATTTTGATTTTTAGAATAACCTTTTAAAATTTTACTAATGATTCCTTGAGATTAATTCTTTTTTTTTTTTTCGGTAATCGTATTTTTTAACTGAGTCTGTCATTGTATAGGATCACAATCACAGTTTCCGTGTAATCCATTTTTAATTACGAACTGGGTTTCAAACAAGCATTTATACTTAATCGATTTATAGAGGTGTTATATATATAAACTGTATGGTAAAAGACAACCAATCACGAACTTTTAGAAATATTTTGATACTTTGAATATCTTTTGGTAACATTTTATTTTTTGTATGCATAATTTCGATAATTTTTTTAACTCTTAGGTAAACAATGCATCATCTATATATATGAAACATCTTGACGATATCTTTACTTGATTAATTATTATTCAGATTTTGTATTCGGGTTGTAACAAGTGAGGAGGTTTGAAAGTTGTTTTAATCTTCATCTTATTATTTTGATAGACACATAGGTAACACAAATGGCTATTTACTACAGAAGATGGAGAAAATAACACAGTTATATTGTAAACAAGTATAGGCCAGCCAAATTTTCCAGAGAATTTCGGCTTTTATATGAAACACAGATTGGAAGTTCCAAAATTCACATGACTTCTATGGACGGATCTTATGGTTAGTAGAAAAATATCGTACAAGGTGATAACGTAAAGGAAAATTAAAATATGCTGAAGTTTTAATTTTTTAGAGATGGTAACAATTGTATTCCATCCGCTTAAATAATTAACTGTTAGGCGGGTAAACTAACAGTTAATTATTTACGCGGGAGTTCTGGAGAGTCAGGAACATTGCGATTTAAAAAGTTTTTAAGATGAAATTAATATAAATTATTTCACGCATATATATATGTTTGTTTTGCTGATGGATATTATGCATTTCATAACACAATCCATTCCTTTTTTTAGTTTATTCTGATGTTTTGAACAGGTTTTTTTTGCTAAAGATAAGGCTGCGCGCGTAATTAATGTATTCTCTCCCGTTTCCGAGTCTTATAAAACAATATTTACGAGAAGAAACTTTAAACTAAAATTCAAAATCGTGAATATCGTATTTTGTGCATTGATATCTTTGTTTAACATCGGTATTAATACAAATTGCCATGGCTTATTTGAAAAAAAAAAATTCAAGATAGATTTCTATTAACAAAATTAAGAAAATAATAGTTAAAACTTTGCGCAAACCTTTGAGAGCAAATGTCGTCAGCTGCCGGCAGATTGGAGCTCTGTTTTTGATAAAATGATAGAGAAACCTAAACAATATTACATTATATTGTTTGTAAAGTTAAGTGATTGGAAATGATCAAATTCAACAGACCTTCGGGGTTGAAAAATATAAGTACTTCACAAAGTAATAAAGCACATACAAGATAAATGCACTTTACGGGAGAATGGGGCTGGTAAGTCTTAGAAATCTAAAAATGATATTCTCATTGACCAATTGAAGGGAATTGTCAGTGCTGGATCGTCGTATCAGAATTCAAGAACTTGAAGATCAGACGAGAATCCACATTGAATCCGTTCACACCATTTCGATTTAAGATTTGGGTTTTGGGAGCATTTTAGCTAAGTTCACATGCCAAGTTCCTCACAATTTATACGCAATCCCCTGGGAAAATACAACGCATCTTTGCTTCGTCCAACTAATCTCTCCTGGCTTTTCTTCCAGCTAAAAATGTGTGGCCGCGGTAGCCGAGTGGTATAGGTATCGGATCGTGGCTTGTCTTGCCGCGAGTTCGAGCCCAGTGCCACTAAAGACCTGCCGTGTAGGGCAGCGATGCACGTTAAGTATGTCGAGAGCTGAAACATCCTCCCGTTGGTGTGGTGTGGTAGTTAGGATAGCGGGGTGCCAGCTCAGGTGTCGTCCACGTCACTTGACCATGGTTCACAATTACGAGGTCAGTCGCCAAAAGCCCTCATGTAGCTGAACAGTGGTGCGACGTTAATATTCAATCAACCAGCTAAAAATGTTCATGTAGATATCCAGATTTGAGTCCAATAAATTATAGCTTAAAAAAACACGCTTTTATGTTTTTTTTAAATCAAATAAAAAGTAAAAAATAATTCTAAATCTGAGAATATAATTATTAAAGAGAAAATTAATCGCATTGGGGTAAAAACGTGTAGGGGACTTTGTACTACATTTTTACACTAACTCTGCATTTCAGAACAGAACTAGAAAGAAATTATAACAGTTCATATCGAGCACCCTACGGTTTTACAACAATGACATTAATTTTCTCGTTAATCATTATTTTCTTATATTAAGAATTATTTTTTACTTTTTAGTTTGAATAGAGAGAAAAAGAGAGCTATAAAAGCGTGTTTTTCAGTTTTTTAAACTATCATTTACATTTATTAATCAATCTTAAATGCGTCATTTTTTAGAATCTGGGATACCCATTGATATTCCATCAGTGCATCGATACGGTCTGATTTGCATAATGTAGGATCAGTGAACCGAAGGAAATTTGAAGGAGCTAAGTTTGAAATATTTTCTGCGGAAAAAGGTGTAAAATCAAAGATATTTTTTCACTAAAAAGAGCTCAATGTTCTCTCTGAAACTTGCATCAGCATTAGACATAAAAGTGCACGTTTTGAATCAAAGAATTTGTGAGAAATTATTTAATCCGGTTACCTCTGAATCAATTCTCAGCTGTTTTGGCAAAATAAAGCAATGAATGATGTTTCATTCCACATATCTGACAAGAGAATTTTATGACTGAGTTTAGCAATTAGAAGACAAAATATTTTTTTTCACATACTCGAGTTTTTTTTTATTTTCAGAAAAAGCGGGCAATTGCTTATATTATGGTAAGAAACTGCTGGCACATCCTCCCCTTTTTCACATAAAAAGACACTTTTGGGTTCGTTCGTTTGTTTGTATCTATATTAACTATGAACCCCACTTTTTCGCTTCAAGATTATAACTTAATCTTTTAGTCACTAAATTTGGAATAAGTCGCCGAATATAGAAATGTTATACAGGATTGGAAATCGTTATTCCTGGTGATCCTGATCAGGAAAATGAAACAAAATTATGAAATTAGTGTACTGTTATCGTGGTACTAGACAAGTGTACAAAATTTCGAATTAATTTGACCTTTTAAAGTGGGTAAAAATCGAGTTAAAATATTAGTGAAGCTTATAAAAACGTGTTAAAAAGACATACAGAATGCAATTGAAAATCTGCACGGTCTTTCAACAAAGGCATTCTATCGCTGCTTCTGGTAGAGGTAGAATCATTGAAAAAAATGTCTAGAAGATTTCCTTGAAGAACTTAATGTAAAAACGGTTTTTGCTCAGTTTGTCAAGAAATGAGTAGGGAATATTCAAATAAATCAAGTAAAGTTTAGTTAAAAGTACTTTTTGATTTAGCAATGTAAAATGCCTAAATCAACAAACATGTTTCAATTTTAAAAATGAAAATGTTGTTAATTCTACCATTTAAGCTATATAGTATTGTTGCGTAGATCGGGTTTCGAGGATTTTAAGCAAGTCAGTCACACAGTTAAGACAGTTCTTCACAGGAGTGATGGAAGTTTATTGTTGAAAAACAATCTTTGAAATGCAGGATGCAGTACTCAAACTCACTTAGTAACTCTCCGAAGTTCTTCATAATTTCTACGGTGCTCAGAGACGACTATCAGTGTCTAAAATACACGTATGTTTAAAAATTATTCGCAAGCAACGGCACGTTCTATTCAATCCAGCCGAAGTGATCACTAATTGCTGGTCGACTTTTCACAGCCAAATCAATACCAACTAATTACAAGAAAAACAATACTAACTCTTCAACAGTCAAAACAAGACTGAGTTTCGGTGAGCGACTGCCTATTTATAAGCCTCACGGATCTTTCGAGAAAAATCCGCTTGTGTCATAGATCAAACTAATTTCCAGAAGAATCTATAAGGTCGTGAAATCGCCAAAAATAGTCACCAAGTTTCCATTGAATTACCATTGTATTGTAAGGAATGGCGTTGCTAGGGAATATTACAATTTTAACATAAAATAAATACAACGCGGAGTAAAACGTTTTACACATTCAGATATAAATTATTTATGCTACTTTAAACATTTATTACACAAAATTCATAACAGTATATATAATTTTATTATAAAATATAACACTTAAAGGAATTATCGCTTGAAAGTTAATAAAAAGCAGTTATTTGTCTTGATAAACAAAATTTATATACATTTTTCATAGATCAAACTATGATCCGCATAAAGGACTATTGCTTGTACAGATGCTCCTCGAGAAAACTCGCATTTCTTTGATCTTTCCCCAAAAATCTTGATAATATTTCTCAAAGTGGTTTTATTACTTTTGAATAGTCGATGGAAAGAATAAACTAAAATAATCATTGACACCAATATTTTTAAAATGAAATTTTCAGATTACAGCACAGAATAGCTCCATTCTTTTCTATTGATAAGTTTTAACAAGAAACACCAAAAGGCACCTACAGGCATCATGGAAAAGTAGATAAAAATAGTTTTTTTTGGAGGCAGGTAGTGAAAAAATATAAAGACACAAACAACTTTTTCCTGTATTTTCGTTTTTCTTCATTTTTTTATGCCTTACCTCTTATGGCTGGTATAAATTCTTCATCCGTGTCCAAATTCTGTTTGTGAGACAGAAAATTCATTTGTTGAAACAAAAATGAGTTGAAATAAGAATGATCGATTAAATGCAACCAAAGGAACAGAGAATCTGGTTCATAATTGTCTGACTTTTTTATTAGGATTTATTTATTATCTCAGAAATTTTTTAAGTGTTTTGTCTATCATTATGTCATTAATACAAAATCCATTTAAGTTTTAACTTGCCTTATAGCCATTAACGTGGCCATTCTGTTAGAGGTAACTAGATGAATTTACTTGTTAAAATATCGAGAAGATAAGCAGATTTATTTTACTTTGACAATTTTTAATTTTCTCAAAATAGAAAACTGTTTTTACGCCAGGACACTTTTGTATCATAATTTACATGAATTGAAAACTTTTTGGGGGAAATGGAGCACTCGATTTTTAAATTAAAAGATTATAAGTACATGCACTTCTGTGTAAAAAAAAGCAAAATTAACAAAATAAAGGCTACTTTTCTGTTTCACCGACACAGACTTCGCCCAGCAAGCTTTATTGGCGACAACACTCAATATACACATAAAAAATATTAATTAGCATCAATTCTTATTGATTTTCTCTCCATTTTTAATGTTTTATTATAAAGTCATTACTGATAAAAATAGAACACGACTTGTTTTGAAAATTTGGTGGTAAAAGGTTACCAGCGGGAATATTCCTTTTGGTGTCGGTTGTATCATTTTTGGCGACTTTATCGCCTGCTCCAACGAAACGGAAAAGTACCAAAAAAGTTCCATTGCAAAGAACAATTTCAGCTAATAATTATAAATACTGAAAGCATAATTATAACTGTCGAAGGATTTATAACAAAACATAAATTAAGCCACCAAAAGATATTTTAAATTTATTTAAATCGTGATTATCTCGGGTTTGGCTGATCCGACACAGTTTATTTAGAAAAAAAATCCCATAATAAGTTTATGCATTATCAAGATAATGGCTCCTTAATTGGGGAATATATCCGATATGTTAAAGTAAAACTTTAACCGTCTCTATATAAAAAAACTACTTAACTGTATTCTGATGTTAATAAAAATTGAATAAAATTATAATAAATTGATCTAAGTTTCCACAAGCTTTGTAGTGGAATGTAAAAAATGTTCTTTCTCAAAAGAACTTGGGGAAAAATGAAAATGGTTGCATACGTATTGACATTATACCACGAATTTATCTCCAAAACTTATACGAGTTACTACTTGATGGCCGTTAGATACAAATGAAAATTTGTTGAAATCCACTAAATGTCCCTCTGGCATACTGTGGCAAAATTACGTGGTCCATCGCCAAAAGCCCTCGTGTAGCTAAACAGTGCGACGTTAATAATCAATCAATCTATCAATCTGGCATACTGTGGATACATAAGTAGCGAAAATTGTTCATTCATTTGGGAGAAAAAAAAAATTGCTACTTTTCCGTTTCGCCGACGCAAGCAAACAAGTTGCCAAAAATGATACATCCAACGACAAACGGAATATGTTCGCTAGTAAACATTCACCACCACATTTCAAAACAAGTCGAGACCTTCTCTTATGAGTTACACCTTTTTCATAATACACCAAAAAGATGAAAAAACCTAACATTTATAATGTTTTTTTAATTTATATATTGTGTGTTGTCGCCAATAAAGCCTGCTTGGCGGTGATTTGCGACGGCAAAATGGAAAAGTACCAAACATTTAAATAAAAATTAAGAAAAATTATTTTGATTGATCTGTAGAATGTTTTAGGAGTGTCCTGTAGAGGAATACATCTATCTCTCATAGATTTTAAAAAAGAATTAAGTGATAAAATTCGATTGCTTTGTAACGGAGTTTAAATTTTGGGTCAAATTTATCATGTAGATGACTTATTCCTAATAATCTACAAATCAGTAAAAATTTTAAAATGAGTGAAAATAAAAATAATCGGAAAAAATATGAGATTCTTCTGTGGGAAAAGCATGCTGAAAGTATTAGAAATGCAGAAAAAAGTTCTGGATATATCCCCGATAGTATTTTTCAACTAAAAAAAAAGTTACAATTATTAAAATTTGTCCTATATTTTGTAGAACTTTAATTTCTAATGAAAACAATATCCTTTCTTACAGCATTCACTCTCGCATTCGTAATATTTTCACAAAATCAATAAAAAAATAAGAAAATCTATCCACAAATGCCCTTTCCTTTGTTTTCTTCTTTAAAAGTACAAAGAATATTCTTTATGAAATCAATTCTTTGACGTAACCTTTAGAAAAATTTATATCGGAAAAATTTAAACTCTAGTCTAGAAATAAAATCTAGAATCGCAGTTATTCATATTTTCTTGATTTCAGAAATCCTATCACACACACAGCTGCACATTTTCTCAAATAACATTCTTTCAAAACTTTTTCCCAAATAACACTGTTCCATTTCGAAAACATAACATTCTTTCAATTGTACTTGCTCTGGTAAAATTTTTTTTTCGATATAATAAGTGAAAAAAATATTTAGTATGTTTGTTCAAAATAATAGTTTAGGGCATTTCTTTAAAAGTTATTTTCTATACACGTAGCAATCGATTACAAATTTTGTTTTGTAATGTTGTTTTAAAGTAAATCCTAAAGAAAGAAATGATAAATGTGAATAATTCAGGAATATTTGAATGCACTCAATTCTTTTTTACACGGTAGATATGATCTTTAGAAGTGTGCAAAAAAATCGTGTAAAAATGTACATGCGGCATACGGTAAATGTGGGGATATGTTCTACAATTTTAAGAATCGCGTAGGAAGAAAAATCTCTTAATATTTTCCCAAAAAGCCGTACAAAAACGAGTAATCCATGCTACATATTTATAAAGCAAAAATAATTCTTTTAATTCAATTTTAACAAAAATAAAATTAGTATACAGAGAAAATTGAGTCTGTAAATACTGTCAGCATATAAACAACTACTAACAACTATCCATCGCTACTTAATAACAAGCATGCACGTTTATTGCGAACTGCATCAAAAATACTACTATCAGTGAATGTGTCAGATATCTCAAGCAAAACTGCCTATTTTGATTCAAATGAAGAATTTCGTTTCTTTAATAAAGGCCTCTTTTAGTTTTTGTGTTGTTACACAGCCTTATTTGCGTCTTTTTGGTTCTTCAAGTTGATTATATAATTATTGATATCCTGTAACTCAAGATTATGTACAAATTTTAATGCACGCTCTATGTCAAAATCATGAGAAATAAAATGTTGTTTCATACTTGTAGCAAATTTTAAGCCCTCGCGAATTAATTTAGCTGGTAATATCTGAACCTTACCTTCGACTTCTCAATTCTCACAAAACTGTTCATAAACTTGTTCAAATCGTCCTCATCCAAAGGGCACGAGTCCCCAAATTTTATTGGAATCTGTGCTAGAAAAAAATTCGTGTAAAACAAAATTTGTTAAATTCGTGTACCTGATATTTCAAAATCGTGTAAGAAAAGACCATGTTAAAGAGTTAGGTGCATATATTTTTTAGAAGTACTAGAGGGGGAGGTACCCC
Organism: Trichonephila clavipes; assembly: GCA_019973935.1. NCBI lineage: Eukaryota > Metazoa > Arthropoda > Arachnida > Araneae > Nephilidae > Trichonephila > Trichonephila clavipes. The sequence goes on from BMAU01001551.1 coordinate 26,214, forward strand.
CTTTTTGTGCAAAATATACAACTGTTCATACTCATTGCTTAAATTGCAAAACTGTAAAGAAGTGTTTTCCCATTTTAAGGTTCTAATTCTACGCTTATTAATTGGAATCTAGTTATGATATCTCTCGATCAATATTATGCCAACCTCGACGCATTTTATGCGAGTTATTTTTATTCTCTAATATTACATAATCCTTACTGTAACTTTTAATTTTCAAAATCAAAACCCCTGATTATTGAACCTAAAGCACAAATCACTAAAGCAGTTTATACTACAACCTCTGACAATAAAGTTCGTTAAATAGTCTTGTAACATTAACGTAGAAGAAATATTAACAAAAGTTACCTAACTATTCTTCGAAAAAGTCGCCTCCCATAACTTTGCACCGCTGAGATCTGCTACAGATGTTCTTGAAACTTTGCAAGATGTCTTCTTTTGAGATGGAGTACAAAAGCCTCGTCAAGTTTCCTTGGATGTCAGAAATATCCTCAAATCTCTTTCCTTTCAAAGATGGTTTGTGTTGTGGGAACAGGAAGAAGTCTGGAGGATTAAGATCTGGCGGGAATGGTGGATGTTCAATTTGCACCATCCCATTTTTTTTACCAGGAACTGTTTGACAATATTGACTATGTGAGGGCGAACATTGTCGTGAACAAAACCCCATAAACCTTTTTGTGCGTACTGGGATCGCACCCTGCGTAGACGTCTCCTTTTCCCCCCTAATGGGGCTGCGCTTTGGTATTTTCTACATTTTGCAGACCTAGTACATTCCCTAGGAGCTGGTATCACTAGGACCTAGTACGTTCCCTAGGAGCGCGGCCCCATATAGGGGATTCCAACTACCGCAAGTAATTTTGACACCCAGTTTCCTCCCTAGAGGAAGGCACCTGAGCTCAGATGATGTGAACCTGCACTAGGATTTTAATTTTGCCGAAGCCAAACAGACACTCTAGGATCTTTTACATGCTGTATAATCATATTACACGGCCGCTATCGATTATCTGCATCATGAAAATCTACCGACTTGAGCCGGGGTCGAACCCGCAACCTGAAACCAACCGCGCCACCCAGTCGGTTTCATGAAATGGTTCAAAATTTCAAAGTACCTTGCAGCATTCATCGTCCGAGTATCATGTGCAAAGTTAATTAACGATCTTTCGTGATTAATTTGCTCACTTTCTCAATGTTTACGTCACAGACGGAGGTCGCCTGTCTTTCGCTACGGGGGTTGTCAGAAACACTTTCCCGGCCTTCTCGAAAACTGGCGAACCCCTCGTACACACACTTCATGGACAGTGCTTGATCTTCATAAACATGTACTAGCATCGCATACGTTTCTGTCAGTGCCTTTACAACCTTGAAACAAAACTTAAATGTTTTGTTATTTCTTTTTCCTGCCCTCAGTTAAAAACCAAAGCACTAAACAAGCATTTTGTAAAACAAGTCTTGCATGGGACATAAACGAGAGAATGCTCAACTGAACAACGATGGGGGCAGATGGTCAATACCTGCCGCTACGTATGCAGGGTTTTGTAGCGTGCAGCGTTTTGTTTCGCCAGTACTGCCAGATCGGCCGTTCTGGCTTCACTCACCGAACTTTATTGTCAGAGTTTGTATATTAAGAACTGTGAGGATGAATTTTCAAAAGGACAACACGGCAGTTTATTTAGTTCAGCATTGAAGCAAAACTTTTCTCTTTGTTGTTTTTACGGCGTGGCATCGGTGTGCACTCGCTGGCTTTCTATAATTATTAGTTTTTTACGTAAAATAAATTTTTATTTCCTAAGGAAAGGCTTGCATGTCTTATTTTATTTGAATAGTAGCAGTAATTTTTATGTTGCGTATCGGCCCCAAAAGCTTCGTACTAACCCTTATATTTAGATGTGAAGCTTTTATTTAAATTTCGTTTTTTTTTCGTTCGAATTTCGCCTGTATTTTTGCTTTGAAGCTTATTAATATTGTCTTTAAAACAAAGAAGGAATCTTGCTGTTAGCGAAAGCAATTGATAACTATGAATAATTCAATAAAATTTGGAAACGCCTTAAGGATATTATTCGATTAATTCAGCAACATATCATTAAGTAGAATTATACAAGGTAAGCTAAATAAATTTATTGCTGAAAATACATCGGGACATTTGAAAAATATAAGAAAAATAGGACAATATATATATATTTTGGGAGCCAATACTAAATTAATCAAATTGACTACGGTGTAAAAAAGTTAATATTGATTTTGAAATTCTTATATTTGTGTGTGTATGTGGATTAATTAATCATTAAATCTGAACAATTGTATGAAATAAACAAATAGAACCATATATAAAATTGGAGGATTAGGAAACGTAAGGGAAACGTACGAAGTGATAAATATTTTTCCGCATGTTATGGTATAAAGATAAGATGAGGTAAGAGTCAATTGCGAATGATTCATAGCTCCCTTTTCTAAAACTTCTTTGATGTTTAATAACGTTAATAATAACATATAATTCAACACTGATTATGGTACGGAAATTGCTGCATTTATAGAATATAATAATCATATATAATCCATATAATCACCCTGCCGTAAAAATTAATATTGAAAGTGCTTAAGGAACGAGTCAATATTAAACGAATTCCAAGAATTTAGGTCATAAAATTAGAGTTAATTTATTTTAAGTAAATAAAATTCTTACATTTAGATTTAATACATTTTTATATTTTAATTGGTAACAAGGATTTTATTGAATCTGTTTTGGTTATCTTAGTTGCAATAGTCTATATATCCGCTAAAGAGTTTGTAAATTTTTGTTAAGCTTTTATTATGAATTATTTTATAATAGGGATTTAGTTATAAATGCAGAGAGAATTTTTGTGAAACGAATGATGTTTTATCATTATTCTGTTAAGGGAATCTAGGACCATAGCTGGCTCTAACAGTTTTGCCGTCCCGGACCAAAATGGGAAATACCACCCCTCTCTTCAAAGTAAAACATTACATATATTATGTATAAAGTCTTAAAAAATACAAAAAAAAAATCGAAATTAAGGACATAATTAAATGTTATTATTTCAAATTTCAAACGAGTAAAACATAAGAAAAGAAATATCCCATTTTAGCAGGCCAATTTCTTCAAAAAGAATTTATTAGCGTCTACAAGCGTTTATTTTAACCTTTTGTAAATAGACTCAGGACTAAAATAAAGCATCTTTTGTGGCTCTCTATCTACCCAAAACTGTAACTACCCATGTCCCCTTTTGGACAGCTGATACCGGATATCTTGTGGGTGATAGGAATGTCCGTTGTGGTCTCTCTCAAGGATGGGGAGAAAGTTTCTAGTGAAAAATGTGTAAACATATCAAATTTTATGGTTTAACATATACTCCCGCCTCGAACCCATCAAGTTTCAACATAAAAGAAAGTTGACATTAAACATACAGATTACAAAATAAGGAAATGAGATACGTTAAGTGAAATACCAAATTCACACCCAATAATATTTAAGAAATTGTATCAAAATTTTTTTGTAACAAAAAGGAAAATATTTTTTAAATTCGATCCAAATACCACCCTTAAAATTTGCCGCCCCGGGCAGGGGTTCGGTTTGTTCGGCCCTAGAGCCGCCTCTGCTAGGAAAATTTAGGAAAAAAAAAGCAAATTGAAAAGTCATCGATTCGAAATCTCATTGATCTCGGAGCATATAATGGGGGAAACAACGGGGTTTGTAACGAAAGCGCAAGAATTTAATGTGCGAAGAATTAATATGTTGATATTAAAACTTTAGTGAACTGTGAGAATCTTGGAAAAATAAGCGGCGTCGAATAATTCATTATGCTCAAATTTATTCATTGGTGGCTGAAAAGAGGATGCTTTCCCTCTTAACACAGAAAGGAGGTTGAAGTAATTACTAATTCTGTTCAAGCTTCATTAGTAAAATTCTCGAGACAGTCACCAGGGAAGGTATATGTATACATGATGCATTGGAAAGTAATTTTAACCTGAAAATACTTGCGAACAAAGAGGTCTACATCTATGCAAGAGAGGTAACGGTGTAATAAAGCGACTACGCTCGATCTAATGCTTTTGCATTGCTCCTAGTGATGTAACAGGGATAACAGACTTTGAAAATCGAAAACGAAAAGAGATACAGCAAAATTTCCGATAAGAAAGTTTAAGAGTATCAATTAACTAATACGAAACGACATTTGGTTTCCACGCATAAACATAATTGCATGAGGAGTTGCATAATCCTGATCTTTCATGAAGCCTCACTGGAAGAATTCCAACTGAGGGAGGTTCGGGGATAGTGGCAGCCATTCAACTCTACCACCATACTCAATAATTTGTTGTCCTAAACAGTCTTTGAGGAAACTTTCCACTCCAGCTGTCCTGGCTCTTCATGGAGATGGAAACCACTAGAACCGTAATGTGGGCAGAGAAGTATCTATTGTACAAAGTAATTTATTATATGTTGTAACTGTCGGAAGTATCTCTGTTTGCTTAATGCTCCCTCGTAGAACCCAGATCCTAGTAAGCGATCCTTCTAGATACTGGCCCACTCATAAGAGGATCACCGCACTTGGTGTCTGGAGGTGAGATTTTTCATCTCCCGGTGCTGACCATTGATTTAATAACCTAGTATTTAATAACCTTTTCGAGTATATTCCTTTGTTATTCCCTTGTGACTGTTTGTTTTTGTGTTTTTGTATGATGTCATCAAACTGTAATGAGATGACGTCAGTACGTATTCAAGTAATAAATTTTGCTTAATTCATTATTTCATCACACAGGCACGCGCACACATACACACACAGTCGCTTTACTTACCGTGATCTCACTTGTATAACTGTAGCTCTTTTCGTTCGCAAGTATTTTTCGATTTAAGAGACTTTCCTATGTATCCTGTATATAAAAGAGTATTAGATCGTAAGGTTGCTTTGGTTATGGTTCAAGAAATACTGAACTATTTATTTAAGAATGTAACGGGTTGTTTGAAATTTTTGGAGTTATTTTTAATTTACAATATGTTTTTATTTAAGGGGACATAGTACGATTTAATTGACAAAAATCAGTCAAAAAATTAAATCTAATTTTTTTAGTCTAAATTATTCTTTATATACTTTTCATATAACTTCACAAAATTTGAAAGCTCCAAACTTAAAAAAGCGTAGAATTGTGGTAGCTTTTACGTTCGTTTTAATTCACATCCCTGCGGCAAATCAAAACTTATCTGAGAAAGATGAAATAACTAGTTTGTCTTCATTTAAAATTCAAAGGCTAATTTTTCTATTGTGTCTAATGCTTTGATTTTTTTACCTATTGCTAATAGTACATGTAACAAAAGTTGCTATGTATTTTTGATCAAAGCAATATTTATTTTTTTAAAAAATAATTGAACTCAGAATTTATACATTTTTAAAGGAATTTTCAATAAGCATCGTACAAATACCAATTATGTTATCGCAAAACCCATATCAACTTTTGTTATACACTGGTGTCCAAAAGTTAAGCATAAATCGTAAAATGCGAAAAAAATGGAGTAAATATTCGTAAAATTATTCAAAATTTCTTGCGGATATTAATTGGGTGAAGAAGAAACATTGGTTTTATGCAAAACTTTTCAGTCGACTACTTCCTGCGCAAAACACCGGCGCATGTCGGAACGCGGAGAAACCGATTCACGCAGCATAGGTAGTTCAGACAAGTTTCGTGCAACTGCTGTGAAAAGGAACGTTGTTAACCATCAAACAAGATGAATGATGGCACAAAGACGCCAACTGGACATGTTTACGAAAGGAAGAATCGTTTGAATGCTGGAATCCTCACGATCACAAACCGAAGTGTCTCGAATTCTGAATGTGGACCAGTCTGTGATCTCAAGACTGTGGCAGAGGTTTCAAAAACGGGAGATGTTACCCGACAACCTATATCAGGTTGACCGAGAGTCACAACCCCTTGCCAAGACCGATATCTGGTAATAAGTGCACGGCGTCAGAGGGGCAGTACTGTCAGAGCACTGGGTTTGGAGCTCACAGTCGCCACAGGAATACGAATTTCAAGACAAACTGTTTACAGGAGACTCAATCATGCCATCCTGCAGTTTGCATTCCTCTCACGCCTGCGCATAAACACGCTCGTTTGAACTGGAGTTTGAACCATCAACATTGGTGTATGGGAGAGTGGGCCAATGGGATGTTCAGTGACGAGTCCCGGTTTAGTCTGAGTAGTGATTCTCGGCGGGTAACGATATGGAGAGAACGTGGAACACGTTTTGAACCAAGAAACATAACGGAAAGACATTATTTTCCATCAAGGGGAGTAATGGCATGGGCATGCATCATGATGGAAGGCTGCCTCCATTTCTTTGACACGGGGTCTGTGACTGCTCAAAGATACAGAGACAAAGTTCTTGAACCTTATGTTCGCTTGTTTCGAGGTGCTGTTGGTCCTGACTTCATATTCATGGATGATAATGCGTCATGTGCCGATTGATGACTTCCTTGAAACGGAAAACATCCAGCGCATGTCGTGACCTGCGAACTCCCCTGATTTAAATCTTATCGATCATGTATGGGATTTGCTCGGGAGACAGATTGCAGCCCTTTCGCTCCCACCAAGCTCCGTTACAGAACTGAAGAGTGCTCTCCAAGAAGCTTGGAACCGTTTGAGCCCACAACTCATTCATCATGTGTGGTAAATCGCTGTGCAGCGTGCCTAGCTGTCAGAGGTGACCACACGCCTTATTAAACTGCAGCATCAGTATTTTATTTTATGTTTTCTTTAATTTTTTTCTTTAAAGTGTGAATCCTTTCTATGCTCAGTTTTCTTTCAAACTACTACTTAGGATAATAAAATTAATTATTATCATTCTTTTGATTTGCTTCCTTATTTTATAACTATTTTACACTCGCATATCACGTTTCCCGCCATTCTGATTTACAGTTCCTTCTTTATTCACATAATTATCAATTATGCTTAACTTTTGGACACCAGTGTATATAGTTTGACGTACTTGTAAATCGAATTTCATGCGTGTACGTAAAGTTTTGTAGGAGGAGTAGCATTTTAAAATAACTTCACAAATTTTAAGTTTTTTCCGTAAAAAATTAAATAGCTAGCTTTTTACGTGATTTTGAGCACAAAATCTGTTTTACATATCATACACATTATAAGAAGCAACAAAATTTTTTTTTGAAAATCCTTAAATTAAAAAAATTTGTGTAAATCGCACCATGTCTCTTTAAATTTTAGAAGCTTTGAATGACTAAAAATACCAACTCAAAGAAAGAAAACTCTTAAAATCGTATTTTTCTTCTCTTTAATTTGTCCTTCGTATGTGTTACCTCAATGTTTTTACGCGCATTCCATGTCGCTTATGGTTGGAAAAATTTAATTTAAAATTAAAGGAAAAAATGTTGAATGTTTTTAAACATCCATTTACTTTATCCGGGATTCGAACATTATTTTCGCCTTCAAAACGTTGAATATGTCACAATATAGTGAAAGAAAACCGTGGTTAAAAATCTTAATTTGTTAGCTGAAGCTGCTGATAAGAAAGAAGCATTTTAAGGGATGAATTGTAATATTTTAATTTTAGTGTTCGTGTATTTATCGTACCGAGAAAGAAAATCAAATTCTATTATGGTACTCAAATAATTTATCTGCCGGATAAAATATATAAATACAGTAGAATTGTTGTTTTCCGAACGTTTATTACCAGAGCGTCAAATATCCGGGATTTTTGTCAGCTACATGTACTGTATATGAAAATGTTTTCGACCAGTGCGGTATAACATAGTTTCGCGTGAGGCCAAAAAATATTGGAAATCAAAATATTTAAAATTTGTTTTGATTTTATTTAATTAGGTAGTTTTTTTGTCACTGATATTTGTTGAGTTTCTACTATGGTTGGAATTCAAAAGAGCGCAACGTCTTTAACTGACAAAACTTAAAATGCGATGAAGTAAGATGTAGAAACTTGAATGGCACGCGTTCGGGGATTGTGGATTTAAAACTGCTAAATGATGACGAGATTGTCTTTGTGCACAGAATCCGACCCTGTCGACGATGAAATAAATGAAGGCAACAACTTTTCCAAGGGTCAAATGCTGAGCGTTTTCTGCGTTGAAACAGCTATCAGAATGAACAATAATCAAGTTTGGTCGAACAAACGCTTTAAATATCGGAACTTAGAAAAAACGAAGATGGCAAAGAAAAATAAGTGATTATTTTTGACAATTGATGTTAGATTTCCCGCCTATTTTGCTTTTTCTTCAAGTACGTTTGATGAAGACTGGCAATATTCGTGTAGTGTCTGGTTCAAATTTGAATGATTTTTCGTTATCCGAAAATTAAGTTACCCTCTAAATTGATACGGATAAATGACGTTCTATTAGATTATTTTAGAAAACATTTATAAGTCTTATTATAAATATATATATTGTGTGTGTTACAGCACAAACGTCCATGTCTTATCCGGGATCGAACCTAGATACGGCACTGCAGTCAGCGTCATAAATATATTATAATTTAATTTTTAAAGCAGTGTTTTCAACTGTGGGCGCGCCCCCATGGGGGCGCGATTGAATATCGAAAAATAAAGATTTAAAAATATTAAGATAATGTTTGATCCTAGTCCTTTCAGACATTAAAAAAATGCACTTTACGCCAGATATAGCTCAGGCACGATATTTCATAAAAAATGTTCTTCAATACCTAATTAGCAACTTTGATCCTATAACCAAAAAAATTTTATTTGATTTGCCAATAATATAACATTTTTTTTAGGGTGCGCTTTCTTTTTTAAGCCATATAACTCTTTCAGAAAAAACAGTGACACAGAATCACCATTTAGGAACATAAAATCACTATTTTTTTTGAAATATTATTGCACAATAGCTGTAATCTGTATGATTCTAAGTTATTGGAAAGATTTATGATCTCTTCGTGTTTGTTTCTCAAAAGTTGTAAGTAATGGACGATTCACTGTTGCATTTTTTTTAAATACAACACAAATTTTTTTACAAACAAAAAATTAATGAATCCATTTTACTTGTTTTCGCGGGACACAGATTACGAAATCGTTAATTCTGGCAAAACTGTTTATTTGTTACCAACAAAAATTTTCTTCGAATATTTTTCGCTTGTTTAATTATTCACTGGAATCACGGTTGTATAGTTACAATAAAAAAAAATTAAAAAAAGTTCCACTCACTGTAAAATGGCCTGCTCCCGGGTTAAAACATGTTGAAGTCTTTTCGCTTTAAAAATATTAAAATAATACAATTAATCAGAAAAATTATTGTTCATTATTCAACATCAATTATAAATGACATCGACAGCAGAAATTATAATTTGAGCAACCATTTTAATAATACATTTACATTTTTTAAACATTGTCGAGCACTAGGCTTTGCCACCTTACAGTTCAGCTATTATAAATAAATGATTTTTTACAAATGCAATGGGCAAAAGCACGAGCCGGTGTACTTAAAATGGTCAGTGGGCTGCAAGTTTTTATAAATAATTAATTAAGGGAAATTAAGAACAAGTTTATTTCCTTTCTTGCAAAAAAGTTTTTTTATAAAAATCTATGAAAAGAAATTGAGTCCTCTAAACTTTTCTATAGAAATATCTATATTTTGTCTTCTAAAGCCCGCATTTTGCAATAGTTCAATTTAAAAATTATAAAAGAAAAAAAATTAAATGTATTTAAATCCTATTATTTTATTTTTTAAGCTTCGAAACGGCTGGACAAAATTTAAAAATTATGTTATTTTTGTATGGTTTATAATTAGAATCGAGAATGGTTAACATCATCAAAGTGCATTAGTATTGCATTCAGTACATTATTTATGTATCGATAAAAATTAGTTAAAAAGATATTAATTAAAAACACTCATAAAAAAATACAACTCAACATTGCCACCTGCATGTTAGCTTGTTCACACAAGCCGCAAAATGAGGATTAATGGAGGAGGGCAGGGAGAGAAATGCTTTAAGACCATGATAACATAGAAAATTTAAAATGTGGAAAATATTGATCAAAATATTAAAACTTTTGTTTTTCTTTATTTAATTACTATTTTTTTGTCACTGAATTTTTCTAAGTTGGAAGCATTTAAGAGTCACTTCTGCACAATTTCAACATCAGTAAACTGTGACGGCTCACGCGTCTTTTTTAACATGTCCTTTGGGTTCTTTGGGCCAGAATTAATGGCAACTCTTTTCCAATCAAATCCAAGAAGTGAAGTGTGAATGAAACATGCAAATGAACAAACGTTTAAATATCGGAACTTAGAGTAAGCAAGATGGCAATGTAAGATAATGTTTGACAATTGATGTTAGTTTGTGGCAGTTGATGGTTATTACAGTTCGTGGTTCAAGTCTGAATGATTTTTGCGTAGATTAAGTCTTAGATTAAGATCTTAGATTAGATCTTAGATTATATATATATATATTATATATTGTGTGTTGCGTATTTTGCCATCGTAGATTCTCTCATATTAATTACTATAATTTAATTTGTTAAAGGTTTAAGTTGAATATCTTAATAAAGTCATATTAAGATAATGTTTGATCCTAGTCCTTTCGTTAATCCTACGCCTCTAGCTCACGCTGATACTTCGAGAGATGTTCTTCCAAAGGGGAGGAACATCACACAAAACGATTTCATATGATTTCCAATAATATAACAAATTTCATAGGGTGCCTTTGTTACCATTGTGACATCACCACGGATAAAACACTATTTTGTTGTTGTAAAGATTATTTAAGAAAGCCTATTTTTTCTCCTCTTGAAAGAGATCTTCGAGGAAACGTGTCATTGGACGATTCCTGTTCATTGGAATTTTTTAAATACAACACTTTCTTGACAAATCAAAAAATTAATGATCCATACTTGTTTTTCACTACAGAATAGTCATCTTCCCAATCGTCTTGAAACAACCTATTTTCTTCGAATATTTTTCGCTTGCAAGGTACGAAATTTAGTTAAAAATTAGTTCCACTCATAAAATGGTTGCTACTCCACTGCCGTCTATTATTACTAATCAGAAAAAAATATCAATTCGCACCCACATATGACATCGACAGCAAAAATTAAAATGGATACATTTGATTTTTTAACAAAGAATTTCCCACCTAATTTTTATAAATAAATGATTTTTTCAGAGCAATGGGCCAAAGCCGAGCCACTTAAAATGGTCAGTGGGAAAAATTTATTGCTGTTCTATGAATATAAACTCCCTTCTTAAAAGAAAAATGTACGAAAGAGAAAAACAGAAGGAAAAGTTCTAAATCCTTTGCAGAAAATGCGTGTGAATTTTGACTTATTACGTATTTTCGAAGCTGTATAATATATTTCACAAATTATTAAATGTATTTTCGCTTGCATAAGCTTTTTTAAGCTTCGAAACGGCTGGACCGATTTCGATGAATTTTTGTGTGTGTTCCGGAATTCAAATGGTTTAGAAAATCTATATCGCAATTAGTTAAAAAGATATTAATTAAAAACATTCAAAAAGGCTTTTAAGTTGCATTGTTGTAACAACGCTATTGTTATAAATAAGTAATATAATTTTTTTAAATCATTTACTTAGATCAACCAAGAAAAATTTATTTTAGCTACTTTTTTATTAAATAATTGCAATTAATATAAATATTTATACATATGACAGAATCACAACATTTAGTGGTAATTAATTTTTAATTATCATTAAAGTTCATTGTCATCCAAAAAATCGTGCATTATAAAATTTCCTTTCAACTGAATGCTTTAACACGTGAGAAAAAAACCTTTTCAAATTTTGACATAAGTCGCCAAAAGGGTCGCTAATTCGCCAACGTGGCTGTATTTGTAATTTTTTAAATAATTAGTTTTAATGAATTAATTTTTATTAATTACAATTAAAAATTATTGTATTGTCATCCAAAATAATCATGTACATTACATTTCAGCTCAATTGAGCGCTTTAAAATGCATTTTATTGATTGAAAATTCCACCAAGATAAATAAATAAATAAACAAAAAAACAAATAAAATATGTATAGAGATTGAGAGCTAATAGTAGGAGTTGAAAAAGACGTAAGTTGGCGTCGAAAATTGATTTTCAGCCAAACTGGCCAAACTCGGTCTTAATTGTTACGAAATGCAGACGCGATTCACGCTTTTTAGAGTTTTTAATTAATATCTTTTGAATTTTCTAATAATTTAGGCCTGCTGGTAAAATGAGGAGGACATCATCTTCACAATATATTACGCTTCCATCATATATAATCTAACATGGCGGACCTTTTGCCGCGCAACCGGGGTGACGCTGCGAGGAGACACCAGCCAAATCCTTTCGTATGCGTTCGCCTTCGTCAGCGCTCGTTGTTGCACATTTTTAACAGGCTTGTTTCTTAAATTACGCAAAAGTTCGCTCTATTTTCATTTATTACTTCCTTAATTTTGAAACTAAACTTTTCAAACCTGACATATATATATATATATATATATATATATATATATATATATATATATATATATATATATATATATATATATATATATATACACTAGAGGACCCGGCAGACGTTGTCCTGTACACACATCTTAAATTCAAAAGATATTAATTAAAAACTCTAAAAAGCGTGAATCGCGTCTGCATTTTCGTAGCAATTAAGACCGGGTTTGAACATCTTTTACTCTAAAGTCATTAAGTGTAGGGTGGTTCGATTTACAAAACCATGGCTACTTGATTGGATCTAATAAACATATCAGTTAATATACCCAAGCCTTGAAAATATTTCACTTATGAAAAATTAAATAATTCTTTACACATGACAAAATTTTTAATCAAATTTCAGCGTTTTTGTCTTCTGCTAAGGTCATGACAAAAGATCATGAAATATAATCATTATTCTAAAATAAAAATAAATTTATTCTTTATCTTAAAATAAGTATGAATAAAAATAAATTTATTCTATGGGTTTAAATAAAAGTATGTATTAAAATAAATTTATTCTGTTTCTTAAAAATAAGCAAGCAGCTTTATGCACATAAATTAATAGCATACAAAAAGCATATGCAAATTCAAAACCTGTTCCGGATTTACAGTATTTGCTTCGATACAGAAAATAAATTATGATATGACTTTCAGTATCCGATATTGAATATCTAAATTAAAAAGTCTACAGGAAGAGGAACGAATCCTTAAAATTTTTTTCTAAAAGAAACGAAAATTTCCCAATAAGAAAAGTTTTGATTATTTAATATATCATTTTATCATTACCGTAATTATTATGTTAATTTCTCAATTTCAATCTTTATAATGGCATAATATTTGTCTTTTGAGCTTGCAATATGCATGCATAATTATTAGAGACTCAACCATTTAATAGATTATTTGAACGCTCAGATCTATGTCAGCAATATTAAAATAATTCTTTTAATTTTTTCAACCACAACTCTGGAGTCTTATTTGTACGAAATTTCTTTAACTAGACACATATCGACACAGAATTTTTCTTCCATGATATACTATAAGGATGTAACGACTCTTACATGGTTAATTGACCATAGCCAGTAACATACATTTCTCATGCAAAATTCTTTAGATAGATGTAAATGAAACATTTTGTACTCCTCATGAACAGTTTACTATTTCCAGTGCATTAGATAAAATTTTTGAAGCATCTAAAGTTGTAAATATCGCTTGAAGTACAATCCTTTTCAGCTGAAATGACAGATGTTGAGTTTAGGAGCTTAATGTAGTGAAAAGTTATTGCTTGGAAAAAGAAATAAAAAAAAGCTAAAGTATTTTTCGAGTGAGATTTAAAAGTGTTACAAATTTTGTGTAAAGAGTACTTAAATTAGTGTAAATAATTTATATTTGGACTTATAATACAGTGTAGTATTACTAAATGTGGTATTTATTTTATGTTAAAATTGTAATATTCGCAACGCAGCTGCTTACATTATAATGACGATTCAATGAAAACTTGGCAAAATCTTGGGGATAGAGCCAAACTAGCATCATTTTTGGCGGCCATGTTGGCAAGCAAATTAGTGACCGTCTTGGCGACTTGGGAACCATTTTGGCAACTATGGCGTCCGTTTGGGTGAGTTTGGGACCCTATGGATTCTTCTGGAAATTGGGGGGGAATCCATTAATTTCACAATCTGTGACTCAAGCAGACCTATCCTGAAGGATCCGCGAGGCCTATAAATAGGGATATAATAGCCGAAACTGAGTTAGTATTGTTTTGATTAATGATTAGTAGACTTGTCTTGACCATTGAAGAGTCAACAAACGATTAGTAGGACGTCCGAGTGCTTGTGAATAATTTAGCTTATTTGTATTTTGGACACTGATAGTTGTGTCTGAACGCTGTAGAAGGTCTGAAGATCTGATATTTATTCTGCGAATTTTACTGCTGAATCCTGTATTTCAAGGATTTTTTTTCTCAACAATAAGTTTCCATCTTTCCTAAAGAATGTCTTATTCTTTGCGACTGATTTGCCTAAAATCCTCGAACCCCGAACAACGCAGCAATACGAATATACCGGGTGTCTAAAAAGTTTGACTACACTTTCAAAAATATTAATTACCAAAAAAAAATTTTTCCCAACACTTTATTGCTTGATTTCAATGTGTGCACCATTAGTTGTGTGCATCACATCAAGTCTATACAAGATTACCATCCACGTTCTGTGAAGCATTGCAAGATCAACTATCTGAATGGCCAATGTAAGTCAACTTTTCATTTTATCAGTGTCACTAATTGAAGATAGTAAACAATATTTTTTGTGTGCATTCCTACAAGAAGTCCAGGGGTATTGTCTCCTCCTGCGACTATTCCGTCCCTTTGTGAGGGTCTCGCATCTGTTGCCGTGCTGGAACTTGCTCTATTGCTCTCTTTTCATAAATATAACATATTAAAAATGTACAGGCCTCCATAATTAGCTCATTTCCTTATAGGAGTAGTATTCCGGTGTGAATCTTATTTCTTTTTCAACGTGTCTCCTTTCTAATTAGTAAGACATCATTTGTATTTATATTTGCATTGTTATTGTAAAGTAATTTTAATGTCTTGTATTCTTCCCTTTATTCTCAAGAACTTTGTGTGTGGAGGTTTCCTCCTTCGTGACCACTTTGTATATGTATTTCGTTTAGTAAATACAGTAGAACGTCGTTTATCCGAACGTTTATTATCCGGAGCGTCAAATATCCGAACTGGGTTTTTCCTCAACTACCATGTACTGTATATGAATACGTTTTCGAACACTGTGCAATGCCAAACAGTTGTTTCGGATGAGGCCAAAAATGAAGGGAAAACCCAAAGTCAGGGATACTTGTGAAATTTCAGTTGTGTGATTTGGTAAACATCTGGATGGTATGCGATGCAGAAGACTGGATTTCAAATGCTAAATGATGACGAGATTTGACTTCTGTACAAGAAGAATCCTACTCTCTCGACGATGAAACGGATGAAGACGAGGACAATAACAACAACGAAAGTAGCAAGGGTCCATCAAATACTGACGCGTTTTCTGCTCAATAGAATCAGAGACTTTGCAGAGAAAAAACGAAGTTGTACAATGGTACAGCGCAAAATATGTGATTATTTTCCACAATAAAGGTAAAATTACGACATTTTGTTCCTATTTTGCTTTTTCTTCAAGCATGTTTCCCGCATGTGATGGTTTTCAATATTCGTATAGTGTCCGGTTTCATAACTGCATGGATCGCATTCGGTTTTCGGTTATCCGAACAATCGCGTATCCGAACAGTGTCTGGTCCCAATTGATTCGGATAAACGACCTTCTACTGTAAATAAAGAATATTCTCGGAGGGTCGTCTTTTGGGTGAGCTCGATTTTCCCGAATAAGTAACTAAGTAATAGGTATTATCTACAGAGATCTGGATGGCCACTCTTTTTTACTTTCTCTTTTCATCCATCGTCCTTAGAACTTATTCTCCCTTCCAAACTCCAGTCTGGGGGAGGGTCCACTTACACTGTACATGTGTTGCTGATTTAAATTCGATTAACCAAGCTACAACTAATGCAATCTTGCAATGAAGCTAATATGAAACTAGAATGTTGAAAAGCGGAGGGGGAGAGGAGGACGTTGCGCCATCTAGTTTCCATTTCATTAAACATAAAATTTAATCTTTTCTTTATGCGACGTAAAAACCGGAAGTGAAAACCTTTGTTTATTTTCAATTAATTTTTGAAAGTGTGGTACATTTGTCAGACAGCAGATATTATTAAACAATTTTTCAAGTAATGAATTAGATCACTTCAATTAAAACATTATTATGCATGTTATTTAAATTTAAACTTACTATGTAGGAAGTATGTATTATATCAATATTCAAAAATGCTTTTCGTCAAACACGAAAATTATTAATTCGTATTTTTGAGAGAATTATCTTATATATATATATATATATATATATATATATATATATATATATATACTTTGTTAACGAGTTTGAACTTCTAATACGAAATCAAAATGTTTTCATTGTAAAGACCACGATTTTTGATAGATTAAATGCGTTCGTTATATATTTGCTTATTTGAATCAATTAAATAATATACAATTTCAGCTGTAATTTTAACTTCAATGAATTACTAATAAAACCGCATGCATTTTAAATACTTAATTCGGGGATGAGAATTATAAGTAATAATTAGTATTTTATTGAACGTGTTCACTATCCACTTCTGATTTATTTGCATGGCAAGAGATTCACAACTTCTTCAACCACATTACCAATTTCACCAACTCTTTTTCCTTAAGATATTCGACGACCCTAAAATCATTTTTTTTAAAAAACTGACATTTTTTTTTATGATTTTATTTTATAGGCGATCTTATTAGCTTTGTAAAAATACAAAGGTTTCCCCTTTCCATGCACTAGAACAAAAACTATAAGTGTTTTAGTAAAAGCAGATGCCAAAACTTTACATAAGATGTTAAACTCTAAAATGCGTCAAACGGGGGGAACAGCGATAGCTCAAAAATTTTTAAAATAATTTGCTGAAATTTTTTGTTTGTATTATGCATAACAGTAAAAGTGTTTTAACCATAAGATTTATCAATCACTGTTTTATTACAAAATTTACAGTTTTTTATGTGAATATAATCACTGTGTCTATTTAAGCAGTTTCATATTGTTAAGAATTTTGTGTAAATAGTGTAAATGATTTGTATCTGGAGATGTGTAAAGTATTTATATTACTCTGTTATATTTATTTCATTTTAAAATTGTAATATTCACGAGCAAACGCCGTCCCTTACGCTTTAGTGGCGATTCAATGAGAACTTGGCGAAATCTTGGCGATAGAGCAAAGGTGGCATCATTTTTGGCGGCCAGTTTGGCGACCATGTTCGCGAGTTCTGAATCCTCTGGAATCGTCTAGAAAGTAGTGGATATCTCCACTAATGTCACGCTCAATGACACGAGCTGTTATATTTCTGAAAGTTTCTGTCGCGCCTATAAATGGAGATGCTCGCCGGAACGAGAGTCAGCCTGATTTTACCCAGTGGATAGTGAGGATTGTTTTGACTAGCGATTAGCTCGGATGTGCTTGTGAATAATCTTTTACTTACTCTTAAACACTGAGGATTGTGTTTGATTGCTGTTGAAGGTGTGAAGACCTTCGGGGATTTACTCTGTGAATATTGCTGCTGAATACTATATTAAAGGATTGGATTTTTGATAATAAATTCGCATCGCTCTTAAAGAATTACTATTTATACAGAGCGGGTCACATTCATGTAATTTTTTGTCAATTTTTACCTATTTTTTTCCATTTTAGTAGTAATAATTTACTTCTCTCTTCTTAATTTTAGCCTTTATTTCTTAAAATGTGCTAAATAAACCTAAAGACCACAAAAAATCTCCGTATCTCCATTTTTTTTTAAAAAAAAGTTGTCGCAAGTAGTCGGATGCATTAAATAAAATGCAAGTCAACGAGATTTTCAAATCTCGTTGATTTGCATTTATTAAAGGTATCACTTCATTTGCGTACGTCGGGGTAGCGTAGGTCGAGGTATCACTGTATTTTATTTTTCCTGTTTACTATGGAGATGTAGAACGTGACTATGTATTCTCTAATGAATCTAAATCGCTTTAGCATTTTGACTCGATAAACTTTCTAAGGGACAATCTTGATGGTATTCGGGTGCATTTCTTAAAATTCTTCTTAACATTTATCTGGTCATGGTTTTCAAAAAAATCTTAAAGCTGTACCGGAACTTCCATGTCCTAAAGTTTTCAATCTAATCCGTAGATACTGAACCTTATTTTCCGCCGGGCCACATACATGGGATAATTATTTCACGCGGGTCGCAACATGAGGATTGAAGGAAGGGGGAGACGCTGTAAGATCAAGGACCTTTAAGATGCGGAAAATTGATCATAATATTAAAATTCATAATTTTGAACTTTATTTAACTCTATTGAACTCAACTCCTAAATAATAGTTTTAATTTTGACTTCCTTTCATCAATGATCCCTAGTACCCCCTGCCCCCCTCCAATATTTTATTGCTGCCAATTTATCTTGTCTTGAAAGCGATTCTCAAGAAAAGACCAATTCACAAAGATTTGAGCTTAGTGGAATAGTAACGAGTAAAATTATATTTTTTTAAATGTAACTGTTTTACGACAAATCAAACAAATTGTTGATTCATGTCAGATTTTCACTACGAAATAGTTTGTTTTTCTAACTCCAATTGTCTTGAAACAACATATATTTTCTTCAGATATATTTTTTCTTGGAAGACATGAGGGTTAATTAAAAAGTAGATTCACTCATAAAATGGTCGCTACTCCAATGGTATTTATTATCACTAACCGTTATAATTACGAAAAGGAAAAAAAAAGTTTTCTCACAATTCGTACCAGCACGACATCGATAGAAAAATTGATATGATTGATATATGTGATTTCAAAAAATTTTTAATGCCTTGTTCTTAAATAATTGAATTTGGTATTACAATAGGTCATGACCGGGCCACTCAAAAAGGTCCTTTGGGCTGCTTGCGGCCAGCGGGCCGCAGGTTGAGTAACGCTGATGTCATCCATCACAAAGATATTCGCGGACACACGGGCGATCTTGGAAATGAGCGGGGCAGATTGGCTTACAAAGGTTGCCACCAAGAGCGAAATCGAGATTGCCGTTAATATTCCTAAATCATTTTGCAACAATATACAAGCGAAGTTTATAAAAGGGTGTTAATAACTCAATTTTTTATTGATCATGACAACTGTAACAGCTACTTAAATAAATTTAATTTAGTTCCTTCATCTTCCTGTGATTGTAATATTGGTGGCGAGGAAAATGTAGAACACACATGTACTTCTTCTGTGTTTCAAGTTTGTTAGAGAACAAAAGATCCTAAGAGTGGCTTTAAAGGGACAACATAAATTGACCTCCGAATCTTCACCAACTTGTTTCCACCCGAAGTGCTTTCAGGAAGTTCTGTGAATTTGTTGTAAATATTTATAATCCTTCATAATCACTAAAATTTTTTCTCCTTCTTTCCTTTGTAATGTATCACTAATACTTATTTCTGTGAGCCCTGAGTGATACTTTGTGGTGCACGGGGACTTTTTCAATCAAAAAAATTCATCCCTCAACAATTATGATTTTCCTTAGAGTTAAAAAGGGAAAGGGGAAAAATTTAAAAATCTGAAAAGCACACATAGTGAAAAATCTACTACATACCTCCGTTGCTCATGCATTTCGACAGAGAAAACAAAACAATGAACCTTTACCCCCGCGAACTGATCGAAAGGATGTGGGTAAAGATCAGCCTTTTTTCGCCAATCATAATCATGAAAATTCAGAGTATTTTTTGGAGCTTGTGAACTTTAGGTATTGATTTTTACTTTTATTCTAAATATTGTTAGAAAAAGAAATAGCAGGTCACATAGAAAAGTCATCAAACTTGGCAATTTCGTTGTTTTGTTATTTTAAGCGCTTTTTCTAACTTTCATTAAGGTATCCGACTACGTTCGGAACCGTGATTTTAAAAAAGCGCATAAATGGATAATTTTCATGATATTTAGTGTCACTTAGATTTTTGTACACGTATAAAATTGTTTTAAGGACATTCTTACAAAATAATTATTTAAATACAATATTTCGGCAAAAAATTAACTTGGAATAACATTTCTTCAAAATGTTCTTCTTTTCGGAGAAATGCTTCTATTATAATAATATTTTGCCTGTATATAACTCAGATCTCTGTACTGAGGCTCAACTATGATTTTTGAAAAATTCATACTATTTACAAGCTACAACCAATTGAAATAATTATCGGCCTTTTTTTCTTAAAATTGCTCCCTTCTGTTGTCGTAAAATATGGATAAACCCATTTCTAAGTTATATATTTCCAAAATTTTAGTTGAGCCTCTGTAGAGAGGCCAGAGCTATATACAGACAAAATATTATTATAATATAAGCGTTTTTCACAAAAGGAGAATATTTTAAAAATTGGTCATTCTAGGTTCATTTTTTATCTTTTAAACATATGTTCATTTGTTTCGGTACATCAAACGTGTTGATGTGATACGAAACAAAATAGCTTGTCCGCAAATCGGTCAGATTCATACGTCACGTGCGTGTTCAAACGTGTCTTCACCTCGCGCATGTCATATTGTAATACAAATACTTTTTTTGCATTGTGGCTATTATTTTACGTAGTATTGTATGATTTTTGTGTATTTTATTAAAAAATAATACACTCACGAACACATTAATCAATGCGGGCTGTACTCACTTTACGTAAACCTAGAAGAATCCTCAGTTGTTCGATTCCAGTTGAGATCACGACACACAGCATAGAGTTAAGAACAAGTATAGGTTATAATTAAAACATTGAAAAGGTATTGTCAGAGCAAAGCTAGTGCTAGACATTGGCTGCTGTGCATATGTTGCATCTGTATTTTGGTACTTGAGATACAGGCACCATAATCACACTCAGACAAAAACACCGAGTATTGAATATGCTGATACACTTCAATATGCTGCTATTGGATGGTCCAGCGATGATTCAGCCAGTGAAAGCGAGATGGAAACATAATCGAAGACATTTGTTACAAATAGTTTAACATTAATTTTCCCCTGTTTTCACTATTTAAGAATTCTCAGGGGTGTTAAATTTCTCTAGAGGTCTGAAAATGTATAAACAATTTTCAAACAGGTATAATTCTTTTAAATTTAAATTAAATAATTTGAATCTTTTACACATTATTTATAAACGAATGGGGCATCAGAGAAGTATAAATTGTTTAAAATATAATCATAATTTTAAAAATTATAAGCATATGAAAATAAGAAACTTTTCTATAAGAAATATTTATTAAGTTTTAAGTCACGCATGTGCTATTTTCTAAAATAGTAGTTTTAATTACTAGCTATAAGTTGATTTATAAAAGATAAATGTATTCTTATAACACTCTAGCTACTTTTATATAATTAGAATAATTATTTACTCATTTTAATAAGTAAAAAAAATACATTTTTAAGAAATATTTAAAAAATTGCAATATTTTACAAATATTTTGAAATACAAAAGATATATATTACTAAAATTAGGTAGGGTTTAAAGAGTATGATGCATTTTATAATTCTATAAAGTTTTATACATCAGAGACTACTATTTTTGAAAATAGCGTGCACAACGCAAAAAATACTTAATATTTGTTGTAGAATTTTCATATACTTATGATTTTAAAAATTATTATATTTTAAACATTTTATACTTTTCTGAAGCTTCATTTTTTGCATAAGTAATATGTAAAAGATTCGAATCATTTAATTTTAATTTAAAATAATTATACCTGTTTGAAAATCGTTTAAATTTTCAGACCTCTAGAGAAATTTAACACCCCTGAGACCTCTTAATAAAATATTTTTTTTGAAAAAAGCATTACATTTTCTCATTTCGACTGAGTATCAGTGTTAAAAAAATATATAAAATATGAATTTGAAGATGTGCGAAAAAAGGCCGATCTTTACACACTTTCTTTACGAAAATTAACGCCCATTGAATAAAAGTGTAATGCGAGAAGCTTGAGATATAAGTGTCGTCGAATATTCATTTACACTATTGAAATTCGTTGGTAGAAGGAGCTCACGACAGGAAGAGGCTCTAAAGTAGTTACTACTTCTATTCAAGCTTCATTAGTTAAATCCTGGCGACAGTCACTGTGGGGGAACGTGTTATATTTATGCATCTATGCTTTAGAAAAGAATGAAAAATTACCTTAGTTACAGTTTTAGAAGGGATTGAGAGAATTTATTTAAGGATTGTATGTGAATGACTGGTTATTTCTAGTGTTGAATTAAAATTCCTGTTCCTTGCTATTAAAATGTCTTCATAGAGTTTCTATTTACGAACATTTTTTAAATATTTCTGTGAATGAAAAAGTTAAGAAAACAAATGAAATATTTTAAAAATAGTTAATTTGGCACTTTCTTAAAATTATTTTCTGAAATTACTCGTGAATTACATTTTATATTGCTTTCTGCCTTTTTTTTTTGATAATTTACATTCTGACTAAAGATTCTTAAAATTTTAATTTTAATTTTATAGCTGAATCCTGTATTTTTACCATGTTTTTATTAACTCGCTTTCTTGTTTTTTCTTCGTGGAATTTTGTAATTGATTTTAAATTAACTTCCCGATGAGCTGGAGACTAAAAATTTAGACCATAGCTCAGAAGTGGATGGCAATGCATGAAAATGTGAAGAAAGAAGCTACCCGGGCCCCCTAAGATTCGGGTCCCGATTTTGACAGGGGGCCCGTAATTCCGAAACTTACACGAATTTACACGAACAATCACCACCTGTCGATAGCATGGGTCAAGTTGCGTCTATGTATTCAATTTCGTAGCTCTGGGGTCAAAGAGGGGCCCCAGGTTACCACGTTTTTTTATTAGCTTGCTTTCTTCTCGTTTGTCCGCGTGGAATTTTGTATAATTGATTTTAAACTAACTTCAGGATGAGCTAGAGACTTGAAATCTGAACCATAGCTCAAAAGTGGATGACAATGCATGAAAAAGTAAAAAAAAAGTTCTAGTCATGAACCCGGACCCTCAAATAAGCTTATATTTCTGTCCGGGTGGAATTTTGTAATTGATTTTAAACTAAATCCCGATGAACTCGAGACTTGAAATCTGGACCATAGCTCAGAAGTGGATGACAATGCTTGAAAATGTGAAAAAAAGAAAAGACAAAAGGGGGAGAGAAAGATGGAGAAAACGAAAAAGAGAGGAAAACAAAAATTATGCTTTTTTAGTCCGTTATAAAAACATGGTACATTAAAATTTTTCTTTAAATATAATATACTTGTTTATATAAGGATTGCTTTTTCCTACAATAAATTTTCATCGCTCTTAAAAATCTGCTTTATTTTTAAAACTAATAAAAAAAATCCATAACTCCAATCTATGCGCGCGCGTAACCGTATTCTTATAATCTAATTATTGTTAACAGTAAACTTTATTCTTCGTGTCTTTCAATATATTTAAAACTGTTTAAAATGTTTGTGAGATATAAGAAAATAACTGCGACAGTAATTAAAATAATTATTTGGTTATTTTTAAAATTATGCTACGAAACTTTCTTTAAAAAGTTTACTATGTATTGTTTATGATAAAGTAAAGTAATACATTTGAATACTAGGGTGATATTGATTCAAATTATAGCGCCCAAGCTTATCTGAATCCTTATCACTGTAATGTTTAAAACTTTCAATTATTGATGTCATATTCAATATACTTATGCAGGGTGTACATTAGACTGTTAAAATAAATAAGAAAAAATATAGCCTGGTTATCGAAAATAAAAAATAATAATAATTAAAAGCTCACGAAGATGGTGCATGACAAAACTTTTTGTCCGTTTATTTCCATAAAATTATTAATGCGACGATTTATTTGGATATGCTGTATATTTGGTTGTTGCCACAGGTACAGAAGAATCTGCTGATTTTATTCTACAGTAGGATGGTAGAAAAGTTCAAAAATCAAAATTTGAGAGTCACATCAATCTGTCATCCATTTAAAGTAATATTGAAATTTTCTCTAAACATTAGTTATAAAACTTGAATGATCTTTTTTTCATCATAAAAGATGATATGTTAGAATATGATTGATACTTAGTTCTCTAGATTGATACTAAGATCTGAAAAAATCAAAATTCCAGATCTTATTCTTGTAAGAATGAAAAGGATAACGAAAAAAAAAACATGACTGCTATAAACGAAGTTGAATATCCAGGAAAAAAGTGTTGACATTAATGTTTTACTAAACTAAACTCAGTAGTGCAACAGCCCATGAAGGCCGAGACCTACTGAGCTCATCTCATTGTTCCTGATATTGGCCACTGAGGGGCATGAGCAAATTTTTCGTTCAGGTAGGTCAGTCTGACCGGAACCCCCACTGAAGAGACGAAAGGCTGAGTCAACCTTGCCCAGTCCGGGATTTGAACACCGGACCTGTGGCGTGGAAATACGATACTGTACCACTCAGCCACTGGGCTTCAATGTTTTACTAAAAACTTGAAATGTAAGATGAGTTAAACAATTTATTAAGTCCTAGTTTGGTATTTGTATTATGAAGAGGAAATCATGTAAGGAATATCTGAAATAACTATTAATTTTAGTATAGAATTTTCTGATGAGTTAATTCTTGGTAACAGTCTCCAGGAAGAGGCTTTGTATGTATGCACGTATGTAAAAAAGTACTTAGACCTTGACTTATTTTTAGAAGCACTAAAATATTTGTTTCAAGAGGAAACATGCCACAAGTAATATAAAAAAAAGATTACTCATTTTTTTGTTACCGAAGTATCCTCATTTTATTTTTTCTAATTGTTTTTCATGAGTGAAGTTTATTTTAGTTAGAGTAATTATTTTTATCTCTTTCATGTTTTCTATTTCGAAGTCTTCCTTGTTCTTCATTCGATGTATTGTTACTGTGTTTTGTTAAAATAGCTGAAATATTTATTTTACATTAAAAATACTCAGGGAAGACTCAATTTTCGTAAACAATAGTTCCACTTTTTGAAATGGAGTTAAAAATTTAAGTTTCTGCGTTTTTTTTTATTAATAAACTTTCTTTTCTCTCAACAGATTTCAAAGAGTTTTTAATGAATTTTTTGCTAAGTAAAGGCAAAATTTTAAAGGATTTGGCTAATTTATTTGGTTTAGCATATGCTATGATTAAAAATAAAATTGAATGTAATGAAATTTTTTTATACAAATTACAATTATAGTAGAACTAATAGTAGTCCATGCAAATAATATATGCGTAAATTTTTTTTTGCTGTTTAGATTAATCCAAGTCCATTAGCCCCAAAATTTCTTAATGAATAAAATAATTTGCCCACTTTTTAATTTTAAGAAGAATTTAGGTACTTAACGAATTAGTGTTGCCACAGCAAAATTAGTACCTCACGGATCACGCCTTGATATCAAAACAATGAAGATTCTAACGTGTTTCATATGGGAAAAAACCAAACAGTCAACTTTTGGTGAAAAATGGCGCTATTTGCAAAGCTCCATTTCAGCTGTGGTGCCTCTAATACGTAAGTACCAGAATTTATAAGTAATTAAATGTTAGGGATATTTTACCATCCTAAACCTTGAACTAACTAAAATATAAGTTTTATAAATATATTTTTCATTGGAGTATTTGTGAGGCTTATATTTAAATGCAGTTAAGAACATTATGATCAAGAACTAAAAATCCATTTTATAATAATTTACCGTAGAATTTTTAATCCTGTGCAACACAAAGAAGAAAATACAAATATTGCAGAAAAATATAACAAAAATATTGCAAAATATTTTAAACAAACAACTTTCTTATGATGAAAATTGTTTCTTATTTTAACATGATAAATAAAATTTGCTTGTATAGAAAAATAAACAAAACTCATTTCATAAGCTCTCAGGTAATCCTTTTGTTATTTTAATCATGTCATCTAAAATACTCAAATATTGAACGTAATATTTATTTCTAAACTAACAGTTTACAAAAAACATAATAGAAAAAATTTGGTTCTTCTTTCATATATTAGTTAATACCATTTTCACACTTATTAATATGTTAGTTAATACATTCACATATTGTCGGCCTAATTAACAAAATGCGTAACTCCTTCTAGGGTGCTAATTTGATATAGGAGTGCTGCGCGTCAAGTAGTTGTTTTTGTTTGCCAAGATGGGTGATAACGTTACAATATGGTTAGCTTGATATTTTTATTGTGTGGTAATGTGGTTGTCATGGGGATTCCTTAATCACGCCAAGCAATGGTCGGCGCGTAGCACTCCTATATCAAATTGAGTTCCTTTGGGTAGTTACGCATTCTGATAATTAGACCAACGATGTATATGTTAATACCATTTTTGACTTCTTAATATGTTAGTTAATACCCTTTCACACTTTTAACGCTCGTGAAAAAATTATTTAGGGGAATTGGAAACCTCTCTCTCTATATATACTGACAATGTTAAATTGGCTGTTTTCTATGTACTTTTTCTCAAAATCTGTTATATGTACATGCTTTAAATTTTTCATACAATTAAAGTACACCTTTCTCATTATACTGAAATGAGCTTTTAGCTAATTTTGAATTTTTTAATAACTTTTGAAATATTTTATCAAAAATTGCGAAATTCAACCCATTTTTCACATAAAAAATTTGCAAAAAATACATTTTTGAGTTTTTTACAAAAAGCTCATTTTAGTATATATTAGCCATCATTATAAATACATCATAAAAAAATTTACATACCTGTGAACAGTAGTTTCTTAGAAAAAGTACATCGAACATCAAAATTTACATTTTGAGATAAATTGATTTTAATGTGTACAGTGAGGCTTCTAATCGGATAGGAAACAGAAAAATAAAAGCTCAATTGACAATAAAAAATTCATGTTTTGGCTTAGATCAGGTGTTCAACTTTTAAGTAAAAACAAAGTACTTTGTTGACATTTTTCGCCATTCAAATGGTCATTGCCCAATTTCAGCGATTATTTTAAAAAATAGGTTTTAAGGGCTTCTAATTATCCTGGAAGAAAGTAAAGTATTTTTAGAAAGGTTAAAATCTATACAAATTGAAAATGTAAAAATCTCTAATTGTCAAAAAAATAAGATTTTAGCTTTCCAACACCTCTTAATCAGAAACAAGGCTATCTTTGTAACATGTGTTTATACTTACTTTTGTAAGCCCGGTGTGATACTTTTTGGTGCACAAAGATTTTATAATTGTTTTCAATAATAATAATAATAAATGAGGCAATTTATTGCATAAATCTTTTCTAGTCTCCAACTCAGTATTTTGCATTATTTTACAAAGAGTTTCTTTTAATGTCTAAAATAAGTTCCAAAAGACAGTAAAAGAATCTTGACATCAAATTCGCATTCAAAACAAAATTCCGCAAGGCAACTACTTGGTTCTGCTTCATAACATTCTGAGGTTCAATAAGAAAAATAACAACAGAACTATGGGGTATCGTCAGCCATTAATGAAATAGAGACAAAAACAATTTTTGGTGGTACAGAACAAAGGCAAAGAATTTTCTTCTGCATTCTCTGCGGACTGTCTTGCTCTTTCACTTAACTTCACCTTTTGTTTACTTATCTTTAATGGTTGGTTGAAATTTTTTCGGCTCATGTTTGAGTCCGTTTGTGGAAAAATAAATAAAACGAGCAGGAAAAAGAATTGGTTATGAAGATCGATTAAATGCACCCAAAAAATCAATGCAGTTAGTTTAAAAATAAAGTGTCTTTTGCCTTTCTTTCATCGAAGCAATTATGTGGAGAAGTTTAGTCAGTTTACTTTACGATATTGCAGATATAAAGCCCAATTTTATATTCAGGGAAAAAACAGTTGTATACTATTTATCTGTCTACTTCTTAGAAAAGTTTTAAAATCGCTTAATGAGGACGCCATAATACTGTTACGAATTTTAAGTAAAATAGTGCGAATAATTTGTATTTGGATGTGTAAAGCATTTATATTACTCTATGTTATATTTATTTTATGTTGAAATTGTAATATTCGCAAGCAACGCCATCCCTTACGTTATAATGGTGATTCAATGAGAACTTGGCGATAGAGCCAAGTTGGCGTCATTTTTGGCGACCAAGTTGGTGACTTGGGGCCAATTTGGTGACTTTGGCGAGTTCGGGACCGTCTTGATTCTTTTAGAAATTAGTAGAGAAATACACTAATGTCAAGACCTATGACGCTAGCGGATCTTTCTCGAATTATCCGTGAGGGATGTAAATAGAGAGATGCTCGACGAAAGTCAGTCAGTCTGGTTTTGACTCGCGCTTAGTAGACTTGCCTTGACCGTGATTGCCGATTAGCTCAGAGGAGCGGTGCTTGTGAATAATCTTTTACATATGTGTATTTTAAACACTAATAATTGTGTTTGTAATAATTGTGCTATTGAAGGTGTGAAGACGTTCTGGGATTTAATCTGGAATATTGCTTATTGAATCGTGTATTTCAAGGATTGTTTTCTCGACAATGAATTCTCATCGTTCTTAAAAACAGTCTGGTTCTTTGCGACTGCTTTGCATAAAATTGTCGAACCTTGATCAAAGTAACAATACTTTGAGTTCTAACCGATAAGTTATTTTAGAACTTTCTGTAATATATCAATAGGTGTGGTCTCAATGAGGGCTTTTAAGATTGATTAATTACGTTGTTTTAAGGAAAAGCTTAACTAGGAAAGAAATAAAAAAAATTCAACTCTCAAATTTCTTTATTTATTGTCTTCAAAATTCTTTGATAGTATATTAATCTTTTTATTCCAAACATCATACCAATACGCCACCAGGTTTAAATTAACATAAAAATATTTTGAAATCATTATTTTTTTGCCTCTATCAGTCACAAAATAGTAACGATCTTTTTTGAACGTTGAAAACATAAAAATGTACTATTAAAATCCAATTTAGAACAGATGAAAAATGAATTTGTTTTAGTCATTGGATGATGAACTTAGGAATATAAACATCTATACATATAAATAAAAATGAAGTGTCGTTTGTAATTTGAAATTAACAGCTTTTTACTAAATGCATTTAAAAGTATATACGGTACTTATATGAAAAAATCAATTTTTAAAATTTTTGTCTGTCTGTCTGTTTGTTTGGGCTAATCTCTGAAACGGCTGGACCAATTTTGACGAAACTTTCACTGGCAGATAGCTAATGTTATCAGAAATAACTTAGTCTACTTTTATTTTAGAAAAAAAATTAGGATTCCGGGAAAATAAAATTAAAACCAATGAAATAGTGAGCAATATCTGATTCAAATAGGGATTATTTATTTCAATAGGGACTATTTTTATTCAATAGGGATTATTTTTATTTAATAGGAATTATTTCGCGTGTCTTCTGTCTCAACGATTGCTAGCAGTTATATTAAACTTTTTTCTTTGATTAGGTTGCTGCCATTCGCCACATTTCCCATTCATGTCTTGATCCTAATGATTTTACAGTTGTTAACTGCATTGTAAAAGATCATGCGTCCCTTTCACCCCCTTCCTTGCGGCTTCGTTTGTGTTCGCGTTTTACCCTACTTGTTACTTATACCTATTTTGATCCTAAAGATTTTAGTCCTCACCCATCGACAGTGTCAAAGGTCATGCATCCCTTTCACCCCTTGCTCAACAAAAAGCAAAGAAAAAAAAATAAAACAAAAAAGAAACATAGATTCATAAAGTAGAAGAAAAGTTTTCGTAAGCTCTGCGAAGTGAATAAACACTTTTTTGTTGAACTCCACGTGGACGAAGTCGCGGGTAACAGCTATTTAACATAAAATAAACGCATCAGAAAGTAATATTAACGTATTACACATCCAGATAAAAATTATTTACACTATTTTTTAGCGTTTATTACACAAAATTTGTAACAATGTGTTACTTTTGCTGAGCAGGTAGGTCTTTTCAGAAATCGACCCACAAGAAAGTTATGGGGCGTCATAAATAATAACAATAATAAAAAAAATCAGCAATTATACCTAAAGACTTAAAATTTAGCAAGCATGGTTTTTTTGTTCAGCTGGTTATGTAAAAAGCTTTTTTTGTTTAATTTATACAATTCACGTAAAATTAAATTATTAAAAACTTCTTTATCCTTCAGTCTGTATTTTTTAATTTTTAAATTCACCCGGGTGAAGAACGGGTATACCAGCTAGTCTAAAAATAATATTGTTGGAAATAATGTGGGGAATTTGAGAAATAAATGGATTTGAATCATTCATTATATGCTTATTTATTATGCAGATGAAGCAGCAGCATTGAAGTAATTACTAATTCTAGTGAAACGTATTGATCAGTTGCCCAACCGATATAGTGGATAGCGACGCTGACTGAGCTGCCGTAGGGAATAGGTTCGATTCCTGGAGAAGACATGGATGTTTATAAATGTACAGTGCCTTTGCGGCATGGGGATCCTCTAAATAGCAGTGAAACCGCAAGTCCTCTCTTGTGGTTGGTGGTAGGAGAAGAGAGGTGGGAGGCTCCTGGCCACCCCCAGGGATTTTTCCATCTAAATTGGGGTGGAACCGAGAAAAATTGTATTGTCACCTGTGTGGTGCCCAAAGCTAAGGCTAATCACAAGCGTAAAAAATTATAGCCCTTAGCCGCGATGAATTTCGCGGGCCTCAATCTGACTTCGTCAGGCAGGTGGCATTAGTCACAACAACAACACGTATTGATCAAATACAACAGCTTCTATATAAATACTTTAAGAAGCTTCAAAAGGTTTATTTTAATATAGAAGGTAAAATTTCAAATTATAATTGAATTATTTAAAAATGTGGCTAATAGTATTGCTAAAGCTTCTTGTCAACAGGTTTTCTTCTTTACAATTGAAGGGTAGTTAAAATTTTGGGGAAAGTATTTAATTTTTGCAGTGGTTATTCTTTAAATTTTTGTTTCATTTCAGCTTTTTCCACTTTTTTCGTCCAAAAAAATTGTTGCATTTCATTTAATCTTTGTTGGATAATTTAGTTTGAACCGGGCAACGTATGAAAATAAGAGCACTCCTTGAATTTGTTTTAAAGAAGCAGTTGAGATTATATGATTGCAGAATTTCGTTTCTTTTTCTCCCTTTTTATTTTTTTAAAAAGTAAAAGTTATTTAATTTAATTGCAGTCATAAAAAAACAATCAAAAAATTAAAAAACTGCTTTTTGTGCTGCGAGGGGAATCAATAAAGTTATGACAATAGATGGAGAATACATAACATGTTACATGCAATTGTACATTTATTGTTTGGATGATATTAATAAAATAAAAACTTAATTAGCTTTTTTTTACTAAAAATCGAGTTCTTTTATAACATTTAATGTTTCTGTCATGTAATTTTAATTTCTATATGAATGAAGTAATCTTATCAATGAATTCAAAATTCATTACACATTATTAACAAAAATTCATTCAACAAACAACATCTTATTTTTCAAACCTTCTTTGAATTGCTTAGCTTGACATTTTTTAAAAGAATTCAACTTACGAATTTAATTATTTAATCATTTTTTAAAGGGTTGATGTTTAATGCTTTTCTGTTCTTTAAAAACAGCCATTTCGAAATTAATTTCTAAATTTCTTTAAAAAGCCTACATTAAATTTTTATTCCGAAAAATTCAAACAAAAGATTCTTACAAACTTTATTGTAGCTGTGAACCTATTTATATACATTGCTTATTACGCAGTAGAATAGGAAAAGCTTTTATACAAATAAAATTTAAATAAAAAGAGCTAAGAAACTACTAGATAAGTGCATTAGCTAGGCAACGACCATAATGTCTTCCAAAGTTCTTTTCTTCTGATTTCGGTAGCAAAATACGTTCTTATTGTTTTGATATTATCATGTGACAATCTGTCATTCATTTTAAAACTCTTTTGTAACTTTCTTAAAACCTTTTATTTGTATTCATCAATTACTTAGTGAAGTTGTTTGATGTGAAGCACTTAAGAAGAATAAAACAGTTTCATATCCATTCATCTCGGAGCAAAAAGAAAAATGTGGTTACCCATGGAAAGGCTTAATTTTACGATGATGAATATACAGGGAAATAAATGTGTTTATGTTTAATTCTTGAACGAGATGCGAGTAGATTTGAAAAGTAAACAGAATCGTACAATTCTTTGCGTTCGAATTTGTTCTTGAATAGCTCCGAGTTAAAAAGTTAATCAACTACTTAATACTTTTCTTAGAGTATGGATATTAAACGAACACTTTTATTTTTCATTTTTTAAATCCTAGTCACTGTTACGAATCGAAGCCTTTGTACTTATGTTGGTGTAGATATCTTTGGGAAATTAGAATTATATAAAAATAAATACATCTGTGCTTCAGAAACTTCGAAATTTTATTTTAGAACGAAATGTGCTTAAGTTCTTGAAATTTCTAGATTGGTATTACTGGTCTTTTGCAATAATAAAAGATTTTGGAAAAGAATAAGGGTTTTTAGACGTTTTGATGGGATTAAAAAAAAACATTAAATTCCTTTTAACTTATTTTTTGTTTCTTCGTATTCAAAAATTTCCCCCTTTTCTTGTAAGATGTTTTTTTCTCATCTCATTTTTTAAATCAGGATTGGAAACTTTAATAAAAGTACAAAAAAGAATATTTTCTTTTTAATCGGACGAGATTATGGTTTTTGTCATTATTTCGTTTTTCTTCTACAGTTTAATGCCAAGTTTGCTTATAACTAGACAAAAAAACCATTTATTCTACTTCCAATCTAACTTAAAAGCTATTTTTGGATCTAAACAAAAAGTAGTTTACGGTGAATTACATTCTAGATGATTATTAGATGTTTTATATTAAAAAAATGAAGTTTAAATATGAAAATGAATAAACTAAATGTAATGTTCATAAAAATGGTGTATGCTGCTCTAAAAAAATGGAAATGTAATAGTGTTTTCCATATTTATTAGTAGCAATTGTTTAGGTGAAAAATCTTATTTCTTTTCACAATTTAGCACATGTAAGTGTATTTTGGAATTATCTAAAGAACTTTACTTATGAAGAATGAAATGAAAAAAATCAATCGTGTGGAAATAGGCCCTTGATCAGTTTATAAACAAATGTATAATTTTTTCTTGAAAATGTAACATTATCAAAACAATTTTTCGTTCAGTACAGTATTCACGCAATTTTATTTCAATTCGTGATATAATATCAGAAGTTATAGCATTAGAAAGTGCCCGCGTTTAATTTAAAAGTATTCTTATTTAAATTCAAAATGCAAATATCACTGTTATCTGTGAAACAAGTTTCCCCCCTTTTTTTTACAGAGATATTCTTTATAAAAGCAAAAATAGTTCTGAAGATTTTTTACAGGGTGCACCATAACAATTCTAGGTTTTATTACAAGTTACGATACCTAATTTTGATATTTTAAGAAAAGTAAAATAAAAGGCATATGTATCATTCTTGCTTCCTCAAGTTCAGACAAAATTGTTACTCGTATTTGTTTATGTAATGTAATGTTTCTTGAAAATGTAAAAATTCCTATAAGAAAAATCATTAATATGATTTATTTAAATAATAATCATAAATTAACTTGATGCAAAAAACAAGTATTTCTTTCAAATCCTTCATTTCATTAATCTTATCATGATTTCCAAAAAAATTTTTTTTTGTGGAACCACCTTAAGACACTTTTTTTGAATCCTCATCTGTTAAAAAATGTTTGATTTCTTTGGAGTTAAGGAAACAGAATTATGTCACACATAAGCTTAATATTTACTTAAAATTGTACTGTTATATATTTTTATTTGGATAATAAACAGATCCCCTGGTCTCAGGAAGCTAAATACCTCGGTATTATTGTCGATATGCACCTAACTTGGGAACAAGATATTTTATACGTTCGCGATAAGTTCCGGAAAATTATGTTTAAACTTTACCACCTAATAGGCCGGAACTCACATTTAAGTATAGAAAACAAAGTGTTTTCTATACAGCCGTTATTGTCCCATTTTAGCTTATGCAAGTCCAGTATGGGGTTATGCCGCTAAAACAAATATCAATATTCTAGATACTCTGCAGAATTCTCTTATACGTATGATCGTCAAAGCCACAAGATACATGCGTAATGACGACATACACAATGCTCTTAAAATTAATAGTTTTAAAGCCCATATACAGAAAATTGCAATTCACTTTTTTACAGATTTACATGCAACTGATAACGTCAATATGCAAAACTTAACTCCTTATACTCCTAATGCAGTGTTTCTCAAACTGTGGGGCGCGCCCCCTGGGGGCGCGATAATCCTACGAGGGGCGCGAGCATATCGAAAATAAAAGATTTAAAAAATAATTAATTTACTGGAATGAATTAAAAACAAAATACTTTCAGACATAAAAAAAATGCACTTTTTCTGATGTAAGTTATAGGCCAGGGATGGCGAACCAATGGCACGCGTGCCAATGATGGCACGCGACAGAATATTTTGGGCACGCCATCGATGATTTATTTTGGCTTAAAATAATTAAGTTTACTATTAAGTATTATGAACAAATGCGAGTGATCCGTCGCGATGCCGACAAGTGGGGGAGCAGACTCGTTTGTTATGTCTTGCGTAAATACTTCGTATATTATAAATTGCTAATGATGCAAAGTTTATCTACGCATAGTGTGTGTACGTAACTATTTCTAAATATATTCAAGTTGTTTAAAAAACATATTCTAACGTTTACATTAATAGTTCAGCTTGTATATACATCTAATTTATTATGTGATCTAATTGTCTTGTAAGTCTAATTGGTAAAATAGCTCTCACTGCTTTATTTTTAAAAATTTTAATGATCTGAGACAAAAGCGAAAAGATCAGACACTACAGAAATCTCCTGCAAGCACTCAATTTCTTAAAAACAAATAAATCTGCCCATGAGCCCGCAGTCGTGCGCAGTCAGTAAAAGGGGTGTTTTTGGCGGGGGGGGATCAAGCGAGGAGCACATAGAATAGTTAATTTCATCGACACATCTGTACATTTAAAGTTTTGTGTTAAATTTACGATTTTTAACTGGT
This sequence comes from Trichonephila clavipes, assembly GCA_019973935.1. Lineage (NCBI taxonomy): Eukaryota > Metazoa > Arthropoda > Arachnida > Araneae > Nephilidae > Trichonephila > Trichonephila clavipes. The sequence continues at coordinate 61,280 of BMAU01001551.1, forward strand.
ATTTAATATGGCTAGTTCAAAAAAAAAAAAGTGCAAGATAGTAAGTATAGCAGAGAATTTCAAACTTGGTGGGCTGATAAATATGGCATGATCAATAAAGGTGACAAAGCGGTGTGTGTTTTATGTTCTGGAACAGTGGTATGCAGAACATATATCGTCTGTAAAACGGCATTTTGAAACAAATCACAAATCCTTTTGTGAAAAAAAAAGCGAACCAGAGAAAAAAAAAGAATTAATTGAAAGTGCAATAAAAGACAGAAATAAACAGTCGACGTCTATATTTAAATATGTAAGCAAAATTGTCACACAAGTGCGGCAAGTTACTCAGCTGCAAATGCCATTGCTCGGCATGGTAAACCTTTTAAGAGGGAGAGTTTTTGAAGGAAGCTTGGTTGGCATGTGCGCCCTCACTTTTGATGATTTTGATAATAAAGATAAGATAATTCAGCGCATCAAAGATGTTCCTCTATCTAGAAACACAATGAAAGATAGAATCTTGAAATTGGCAGAAAATGTTACAGATCAACAAAAATGACATTAACTCCGCTCCTTTTATATCGCTATGTCTTGACGAAAGTATTGACACTACTAAATCGGCACGTTTAGCTGTCTTTGCTCGATATTGTGTAGAAAACATCATTAAGGGAAGAATTAATTGCGATAACATCGTTGTTAACAACTACAAAGGGCACAGATATTTGTACGGCAGTAAGAAATTTTGCTGAGAAGGAAATTGATTTGAAAAAATTGTTTAGTAACCACTGATTGTGCTCCAAATATGGTAGGCAAAAAAATGGCTTAATTCTTTATTTAAAACAGACGTAGGACACTCGATTCTTGAATACCACTGCATTATTCACCAACAAGCCTTATGTGCAAAGAGTGGTTCAAGATTTCTTGATAATGTAATAACTTTATTCACAAAAATAGTCAACCTCATATCGTCACAGGCTTTAAATAAACGAAAGTTTGATGCTTTGTTGAATGAAGTCAATTCGGTGTATAATGGCTTAATAATGTATAACAATGTTTGCTGGTTGAGCCGCGGGAACGTACTTCAAAGATTTGTTGATTGCTTGGGAGAAATCAGACTGTTTCTACAAAATGAGAGCAAAATTGAACAATACCCACAGTTGATGGATATTATGTGGCTTTTATAATTGATGTTTTTTACAGACATATGCCAATATTTCAACAAATCGAACATAAAGCTTCAAGGCCCGCATTAAACAGTTATCGTCATGATGGATCCGCTTTTGAAGCTAAAACTATATGTTTTTCAGAAACGATATTATTACAAAAAACTATAAGTACTTCCCAAACTTGAAAAAAAATATCACAGATTTAGATGCCCAAGAGAAACGAAACGAAGAAAAAGTTATTGATGACTTTATTTCCATAATGGATTCTTTAATCAAAGAATTTTCAGCGAGATTTTCAGTTCAAGGAATTATCGGAAACATTCAAATTTATTATGTACCCTGATGTGATTTCGTTTGATAAACTGAACTTGTCTCAATTCGATTGGTTGAAATTGAAGAACTTGAAATGCAACTGATTGATTTCCAGTCTAGTTCAATATGGATTCAAAAGTTTATTGAAACAAGGGAAAAAGTTGGAATTGATTGAAGCAGAAAGATTGACAAGCAATATAAGTAAAAATACCAGTAACGAAATTTTGGAAACATGGAATTCGATTCCAGACGCATTTAACTTTGGCGTATGCTATTTTAACCATACTTTAAACCTATGCCTGCGAGTCATTATTTTCAGAGATAAATAACATCAAAGACTCGCTTAGAAACCGTTTAACAGACGACTCTAATTCAGCATGCATTCTACTAAAAAAGTAACATCTTATAATCCTGATATAAGTTATTTCTCATCTAATCTACAACAGCAGAAATCACACTAATGTTACTTTAATTAAAATTACAAGTATAACTAAAACATTTACTACTATACAGTGCAAAATGTATTTTTTCGTATTAAATAAAGAATTTTGATTTGTTCGTATTTAGTTTTATTAGTTGTTCAATAATCACAAGTCAAAATTATTTGATGGCACGCCTATAACTCATTAAACGTCTTTTTAGAAAAAATGGCACGTTGACTAAAAAAGGTTCGCCACCCCTGTTATAGGCGATATCAAGTCATCAAAAAAAAAACTTCTTCAATACTTAATTAGCTATCTTTGATTCTATAACCAAATAAAAAATATTTTATTTAATTTGCTGTAATCCCATGATGAGAGAGTTTTTTATTACGTTTTCTTTTTTAAAAATAACATTCTACTCTTTCAGAGAAAAAACAGATCCCAGATCCAGAATCGAAAAAAATTCAGGAACATAAAAAATTCATCACTGTCAATATTTTTGAAATACTGCACATTATAGCTGTAATTTGTTTGACCTTCTAAGTTATTAGTAGAGTTAGTTATAACCCATCTCTTATGTGTTTATTTCTCATTTAAGGAAGTTGTAAGTAATGTATTCTCTATTGCGCTTTTTTCCACGTAAAACAGTTTTATGATATTTGGAAAAACCACGGAAAGCACACACACACACACTCTTTGATGGATTACTATGCGAAGACTGAGACCAAGAGGAGTATTTTCAAACATAAAGCATAACAATTGTTTTTAGCAGTAACATACATATTATCATAATGAATACACTTTTTACCCGGAAGTGGTCGCGCGGGACACACAGATCACGAAATTGTTGATTCTGGCAGAACTGTTTATTTGTCACCAAAAAGAAAAATTGAAGAGTCCTTGAAAGTAGGTAACTTTCTCTTAGTTAAATTATTCACTGGAATAACGATTTGTATCGTGTACAATAAAATAATTATAAAAAAAGGATTGTGACTCAATAACCCTGCTAGATCGTATCGAGTGCGCGCCTGCTCCCAGGTTAAAACATGTTGAAGTCTTTTTTGCTTTAAAAATATTAAAAATAATACAATTATTCTTCATCGGAATTTTATATTGTTGTTCATTATTTAACATCAACTATAAATGCTAATTCTGTGAGGATTAAAATTAAAATTCGCTTAAAACTAATTATAATTTGAGCAAGCATTTAAAAAAAAAAACATTTTACATTTTTGTAAACATTGTCGCGCACTTGGCTTTAATGTTTGGCAAGAATGTTTTATTTTCTTTTAAACGAACTCATGCAAAGAGCGCGTACTTCGGCCGGTATACTTTTAATGTATCAGTGCTGCACAGAGTATTTTATAACTATTTAATTAATACTAAATTAAGAACAAGTTTAATAAGTATTAACGACTTCCATGGGCTTGTTCTACAAAGCAAAAAGTTTTTATAAGGAATGCTTATGATTAGAAATTGACCCTCTGAGTTATTTTTCTATATTTAGCAGATATCCATATTTTGTCTTCTAAGCAGTCACCGCATTTTGCAATATGTTCAATTTAAAAATTAGAGAAAGGAAAAATAACGTAATAATTGTCCTATTACTTAGTTATTTTATTTTTTTGCTTAAAAGTAGTATTCAAAATTTAATACTTATGTTATTAATGTGTATGGTTTATAATTAAGATCTCGTATTGTAGCTTTAGCGTCAAAGTGAATTATTATTGCATTTAGTGCATTATTAATGTATAAGGGGGCGCGATAAAAATTGTGATTGAAAAGGGGGGCGCCAGTATTGAAAGTTTGAGAAGCACTGTCCTAATGACAATACTAAAAGGCCAAGAAGAATTCTTCTTGATTCTTACAACCCTCCGTAATTCTTAATTTTGTGCAATAATTTTTATTGCACACCTTATTTGCTAAAATTTATCTTTATTTTATTTTTGTCATTATTCTTCTCTTGCTCTCCCCACTGGACTTGCGCCTCCCCATTTTCTAAATCCCAGCCCCCAGGGCAGCCAATTGGAGTCAATTATCACTTTACCAAGCATCCAACCAGAGAGCAGCCTCTAAGCTCTCAGTCATGCCAAAAAACCTTGAAAATCTCCCACCCTGACGAAGCACGTTAGCCACGCCTCCCTGATTCCATCGTCCAACCAATCGCCGCCATGCCACTCAGCAGAATGAAAAAACCCACTTGCGTCAAGCCCCACATCCAAGTTCTATCATGCTTATAAATGATACCCGTTTTCCTTTTTAGTGTAAATGTTGTAGTTTCTTGTAGTTTTATTTGGTATCAAATTTGAGAAAAAAATTTTGCGTCTTTTTTTTTGATTAAATGATTTTCAATGCAAAGCTTGTTTGAAAAACACTTCAATATTCATATAGTATTATTAATGCACAGGTAGACGAGTTTATAACGTGAACGTTAAGTATTAGTCAAAATATAAAAATTCTTTAGAGGGGCTGCACATTAGGTCTTTGCATGCGGGCGGCCGACACCCTAGGATCGGTCCTGCGTGTACACACACATGTATATAATAGTCGATGACAAATATATGATTTATTGTAATTAACTGTTGATTAATGGTCATTTGGCCGAGAATGGAAGTGCCTGCAGATGAGGTTAGATTGGCGAGGAATCATCTTGTAGCAGGTTATTCCACTTTATTTCACATTTAGACACACACATCTACACTGGACGACATTTAACACAAGAACACACATCACAAAAAGACACACGCATGTTACATTATTACGAAGATAAAAGAGCCTTTCCAGTATCTCAGGGCTTTTTATATGAATCGACAGCAGGAAGTTTTGTAATCCGCTTGATTTCCGTGGACGGAGTCTATGATTGGTGGAAAGATATCATTTAAAGGAAACTTACGTAAGATTACTTTAAAAACGTAGAACTGTTAATTTTCAAGAGTTGCGGTTAAGATTATTCCTGTTAGGTGGGTAGCTAATAATTAATTATTTACGTGAGAGTCCCGAAGGTAATTAAGGACCATTACAAATTAAAAAGTTGTTCAGATGAAATTTAAAGGAATTAATAAACTAAACTAAACTCAGGGGTGCAACAGCCCATGCGAGCCAATGCCTACTGTGCCCATTTAAGTATACGTGATCTAGGGTGCTGAGGTGCATAATCAGATGGTCCAGTCAGGTGGTCAGCCTGAAGCGAACCTGCCAGTGTTTAGTTTCCGAGCACAAGCCTGGTACACATCTATCGATCCACTGAAGAGATGAAAAGCTGAAAAGGAATTATTACATGTATATGTAAAAGAAAATCTGAATAATTGAAAAATCTACTGCAAACCTCCATTGCTCATGCATTGAGTTTGCGATATCGGACTAAAAGCTCGATACCGGTATTCGGTATTTTTTAGGTCTTAATAACGGGATACTGATTTTAATACCGGTAGTAGAAATTTTTAAAAAGGAAAGAAAACACAGGCGTGTTTTTTTTTTGTTTTGTTTTGTTTTACATTTGCCAGTGTTATTAGAGTGTAAATGTCACAAAAAATAATTTGTAACTTTATAAATTATAACAATATATATAAAGAATCACAAAAAAGTAAAGGAACATCTTTATTTAAATCATAAAAAATTCAGTCTGTGGTCTGGGAATTTCCTCATATTAATAATAAAACCAAACCGAAACATTATCAACTGATTTTTTATAATCTTTAAAGATATTCTTAATCATTCTTATGGGTTATTATTTATGAGTATCTATGTAATAAATCTGAAAAAAATTATTTTGAACCCTATGCAAATACAATGTGAATAACCAACTCTATAATTTAAAAAATATCGAAACATTACGCCTTTTCTTCACAACTACAACCTTGTTTTTACAGATACGAATATCATATTCCGAATCATGTGCGTGTGAAGTATCGTTCTGAGATCAATAAGATAGTTTTAGTCCACCTCCCTGGATGATTTACATATTTTATCACTTTTCTTGATTGTACGATGAAACTTTGTATTCACAATCTAAATAATTTCAACTGTTAGGGAGACATAAAACGTATACTATTTTGCTATTTTGTTGATCCCTGAACTTATAGTGGAGACAGTTTAAAATATTTCTAGTAAATACCGAAAAACCGGTATTTAAACTTGTGAATACCGGTATCACAAAATTGTTCAAATGGCTAAAAATACCAATCCCTACTCATGCATCTTGACAGAGAATACAAAACAATTAGCTTTTTCCAATGAAGTAATCAAAATTTACGAAAATAAACGCCCATTCATTGATAAAACTGCTCATTACAATTCCTTGCTGTGATGCGAAAAGCTTGAGATATAAGTGTCGTCGAATAATTCATTTACGCTGTTGAAATTTATTCATTGGTAGATGGTGAAGGGGCTCACGACAGAGAGAGGCTCTGAAGTAATTACTACTTCTATTCAAGCTTCATTAGTTAAATCCTGGCAACAGTCACTGGGGGAACGTGTTATATTTATGCGTTAATGTCTTAGAAAGGAATGAAAAATTACCTTGGTTACAATTTTAGAAAGGATTGAGAATTTATTTAAAGATAGAATGAGTCCCTTGTGATATCTAGTTTTGAATTAAATATCCTTTTTGTTGCTTTTAAAGCGTCTTTATACCATTTCTACTTTTGAACCTTTTAAAGGTTTTTATAAATGAAAGAAAAGAAAGGTAAGAAAAGAAAGAGAAGGGGAAGGGGAAGAAAAGAGAAGGGGAAAGAAAGAAAGAAAAAAATAATTTCAAAAATTCCGGCACTGTTGCTTTTTGCTTTTAAAATTTTTTTCCGTAATAATTGCTTCCCGCCTTTTTCTTGCTCGATTTTTTTTACTTCCGTGTTCTGTTCTGCCTAATTATTCATTAAATTTAAGTTCGTAAAAAATTCATTAAAAAAAAGAGAATTTTTTAAAATTATTTTTTCTGATTTAGATGAGTTTATTACAATTTCGAATCTTCTTTTTTTTTTTTTTGCTTCCAGAAACGAATAGAATTTAATGTTTTTGTAATTAAAAATTAAAAAAATCGGAGTTTGGGTTACTTTTAATTTCTCCAGAAGATAATGATATTAATGAAAAAACTGAAATGAAGAAAATGTGTATGTATTTCAATACACGTAATTTTACATTATTTCTTTATAAATGCTTTATGAAACAAAGATCTCATGACATTTTTTTTTTAATAAGAATAATTATTTCTTTGGCTTAACAAAATCAGATTCAATAATTTATCTTTGTTATTAATTTGAATTAATTCCAATGAACGAAAATCAAAAGGAAATACCGGTAAAATGAAACGAAGAAACATTTGTGGATTCAGTTTTATTTTTATATATTTTATATTAGGATGACTACATCATGGGAAAATATTAAGGGACTGCAATTTTAGTTAAGGCTGAAGTACGATTCAAATTGATAAAAATCGGTTAAAAAATCGAGTCTAATTTTTTTAGCCAAAATTATTTTTGTTATACTTTTCTATACTTTTAAAAATTTGAAAGCTCTAAGTTTAAAAAGCGCAGAGCTGTGATAACTTTTACGTTCGCTTTTATTCACATCCCTATCGCACAAATCAAAGCTGTAAACTGACTTATCTCAGAAAGATAAAATAACTAGTTTGACTTCATTTAAAATGCTAAGGCTTTTTTACTTTTGTGCCTAATACTTGGAATTTTTTTTGACTTGTTGCTGGGCGTACATGGAATAAAATTTGGTACGCATTTTTCAATCAAAGCAATACTTATTTTTTAAAAAAATAATTAAATTTACAATTTACACATTTTTTAAGGAATTTGTAATAAGTATTCATAAAGAGAAGTATTGTACAAATATCAATCCTGTTATCGCAAAACCCGTACTAACTTTTGTTATACATAGTTTGATGTACTTGTAAATCGAATTTCATATATGTGCGTCAATTTTTGTAGGAGGAGCAGGATTTTAAAATCACTATGCAAGTTTCACGTTTTTTCCTTAAAAAATTACATGGCTAGTTTTTTTATGAAATTTTGAGCACAAAATCTGCTTTGCATCATACATACACATAGGAAGCAACCAAAACAGTTATGAAAATCATTAAATTAAAAATTTTGTGTAAATTGTACCACACATGTCCCCTTAAATTTATTTTAAATTTAAATACTTAGAAGAGAGAAAATAGCATTTTCAACCCTCGTGGGAAAAATAATTTTATAGTGAAATATAACAAGTGCAAAAATGATGTACTATTTGAATATGTGATTTATAGCTAGTGATGATTGTGAGAAGAAACGAATACAATTTTTAAAAAAATTTTAATTTGTGTATTAGTGTTGATATATATTATGTATATATTATACTAGCTGGTATATCCGTTCATAGCACGGGTGAATTGAAAAATTAAACACTACAAATTGCAGGATAAAGAAGTTTTTAATGATTTAATTTTACGTGAATTGTAAATTAAGCGGTAAAAAAAAGCTTTTTCACATCTTAGCAAAATAAAAAAATCATATTTCTTAAATTTTAAGTGTTAGAGTCTAATAGCTGATAAAACGAATTTTTTTTTATCTATTACACCTCCTTGTGGGTGGATTTTTGAAAACACCTTCCTAAGCTGATCTCTTTTCAGCAAAAGTAACGCTTTGATACACATTTTGTGTAATGAACGCTTAAAATAGCGTAAGTAATTTATATCTAGATGTGTAAAACGTTAATATTTTTTTCAATTGTATTTATTTTTTGTTAAAATTGTAATATTCGCAAGCAACACCCTTCCTTACATTGTAATGGGAATTCAATGGAAACATGGCGAAATGTTGGCAGCATTTTTGGCGACTATGATGGCAACTTGGCCATTGATTGAATGATGCAGAAGTTGATATGCTGTAGCGCCACCTGATGGGGACGTGCACAAAAATCATCTCCATAAAAAAAATCCACATGCATGCCAATTTTCATAGGGATTGGTTGCACGGTGTTGGAGTGGAGTGAGGTCATAGATACAAACATCCATTTTTATATAGAGAGATAATTGAGAAATCAGGATTCTTTTTTTCTTGCTCTTTTGATATTTAATGCTCAGTTAAATAAGAAATTTGATGATTTGCCCACTAAATATTTTTCTTCAAAATCCTCTAAAGAAGTTTACTTGGAATTTCGATTTCTTTGGATTCGAAATTTACTCCTGGATATCCTGGTTACATTTCAAAATACGGCACGTTAAATAATATTTACACAAAATCTCCATGAAACACGGGTCATCTAAGCATGACTCAAAATTTCACCGTTCTGTCGTTTATATTGCGTTGTGTACCTTTTCATTTAGGCGTGAAAAAAAAAAAGTTAGAATTTTCTTAAGATACCTAAATGTATACTTTTTGTAAGAAAAAAATAAATGGGAGCTACCACAAAAAATAATCTGGTCATTTCTAAATTCTACATATTAATTTATTTGCATCAAGTAAGTAAACAATTAATTTATCAAAACCAATGTATGCTTATTACGGTCGTAACGTGCATTTTTATTCTGCAGTTAGAAGTGCTAAAGTAACAGGTGCAGACGGTTTATATTTATTCCTTTCCAGTGGACACAATCCATGATGACGTTCTGGAAGGTCTTGAAACCAAATCGGATGACTTAGAAGTTGATCTAATATTCAGAATAAGTGAAGCTTATACAGAGTGTTTTTTTCCAGGTATAGAGGTTTAAGTTGGCATTACTTTCCAAGATGGCGACCGATTTAACAGCTGTCAAGTGATTTATTCTCAGTTTGGTTTGGCAATTCATCATGAATAGACTCACGCCTGAACAACGCTTTCAAATTGTGCAATTTTATTTCGAAAATAATGGTCGATTTTCATAAGCGAATTTTGTTTAGCGATGAAGCGCACTTCTGGTTTAATGGCTACGTCAACAAACAAAACTGCCGCATTTGGAGTGAAGCTAATCCACAAGTGTATGTCGAAACACCCTTACATCCAGAAAAACTGACTGTTTGGTGTGCTTTATGGGCTGGTGGAATCCTTCTTCAAAAACGATGAAGGCCACAACGTTACAGTCAATGGTGATCCGTATAGAGCCATGATTACTAACTTTTTCATTCCTGAATTGAACAATCATGATGTGTCCAGGAGCTGTGGTTCCAACAAGACGGCGCAACATGTCACACAGCTCGTGCCACAATCGATTTATTGAAAGACACGTTGGGTGACCGCCTAATTTCACGTTTTGGACCTGTGAATTGGCCTCCAAGATCTTGTGATTTAACACCGCTAGACTATTTTTTGTGGGGCTATGTAAAGTCATTAGTCTATGCGGATAAGCCACAAACGCTTGACCATTTGGAAGACAACATTCGCCCTGTTATTGCCGATATACGGCCACAAATGTTGGAAAAAGTCATCGAAAATTGGACGTCCAGATTGGACTACATCCGAGCCAGCCGTGGCAGTCCTATGCCAGAAATCATATTTGTAATGCCACAAGATTATCTTTCGAATAAAAAAAATTCATGTCAATCGAGTAATACATCGTTGTTTTATTTCAATTTAAAGTTCTATATCTCTAAAAAAACACCCTTTATTTTATACCGATCAGTGGACTGACACCTGTGCATTGTATGGACAAAGCTGTGCTAACAGGCTATGATTAGCTGCAGGGAACTTATTTTCGGAGTAAAGGCAATAAAATGTTTCGTTGTATGAATGTGGGGTAAGATCGCAGGATTGTGCGAAGTACTTCAACGACATCATTATGGCTATTCAAGATGCAACAGCAATTTCCAATGTGTCATCTGATTGCACTTTACTGTGACAATGATTCGCTTATAAATGCTTTTCTGATGTCTTTTAGTGCACAATATTAGAATGATCGTCTAGAGTGGTATCGTAGCTGATTATTGGCAATGGATAAAGTGTCGAAGATTAAACGCCATCTTTATTTCTTTTGAGTCATTTCTTTTAGTCTTGGTCTGAAAACCCACTGCGCAGAGACCAGGGGTGTTAAACTCGTGGACCACATAGAACATTTCTGAAGTCCGGTCAATATATCAGCATACGATAATACATAATAAAACTTTTAAAAAATTCTTCCGAAATAGGCAAGATAGAATAGAGAAGAGATGTCAAGTTTCGGGACGTAAACATTACATTTTTGTTGTTCTTTTATAAATGTTTATTATAATGCATTATTCGAAAAATAAACCTACGTTTGTCTAAGAATATTGATTTTTTTGTGGCCCATCTTAAGTTAAAACTTGTTTGTTTGGACAAATTTTGCCTTTGAGTTTGACATCCTTCGTGTAGAGGAAATAACATTTGATCTTAAACGCAATAGAAGCTCTCATATGAGCGTGATGGGGAATTTTCGAGACTGGGGTTTTCTAGTTCAGATGTCGTTCTCGTCATTTGACCGTCGTACAAAATTGCGACGTTCGTCATCAGTGACTCCAGTGTTGATTCTTTACTCTAAATAGCCGTCTAGCCGCAAGTCCTCCCATGAGTGAGTGGATATTAACGTCGGTCGCACTGTTAAGCTACACGAGGGGTTTTGGTGATGGACTTCGTAATTTTGAACCATTGTCAAGTGGCGAGGATGAAAGCTGAGCTGGCACACGCTTCTACTAACTACCACACCCGCATCGCATCCTTACACTGCGGGTCTTTAGTGATACTGGGCTCGAACTTGTGACAAGCCAGCCACGATCCGATACCTTGACCACTAGGCTACCGTGGCCACGACAGGCTACAGTAGTCAAGCAATTACGATCGCTAACTTATTCCTAGAGTTCAATCTGTCGAGGCGTGGGTAAGAGTTTCAGTACTACTAAAAACCTTCCTTGTAGAAGTGTTGGTAAATATATAATGGCTCAAGGTCCTCAAGTTGGCGTAGTGTTGAAGATTGGAGAGTGGCATGCCATTTCCGGTGTCTCTCATCATGTCATTAGTTTAAAATTACGAAGTCGGTCGCCAACGGTCTTCATGCAGTTTCATAAAACGACGTCAATAAACAAACAAAACCATGACCTCAAGGGGAAGTTATAGTAACATTTCTCAAAACATTCCTTTTAATCTCTATTGTTGTTGTCTTGTGTATTTATCTTGAGATACATATGAAATACATGTGGAAGAACAGAAACATAGAATACAAACCGAAGAATATAGACATTTATTACAGATGATGATCCCAGCATAGAACAGAAGGGGTGCGCCGCTTTCCATTCGAGACGGGAATCCATTACAGGAGAAAGTCTGACTTCTTTTTCCGAAGAAGATACAGCCATGCCTTACTCGGGATTCGAACCCACTCGGTTACAAGCCGAAGTTCTTATCCACGATACTGTCTGGGCGGTTTTAATCTCTATTAAATAGAAAATAGGAACACGATCTTATTTGCGAAAACTAGAAAAATGGGGTGTGAAAATCTAATTCTTTTCAGAACAAAAGTACAAGGAATTGGTTTTAGTTATGAATAGTCTCATATTTACAAAGATAAACATCTCAGGAACAATATTGTTGGTGGTAATGCTTCGTTGTATTGTGGAAAACTCGAGAAATAAACGGAATCACACGAAGTATTCTTTATACCCAAATTTATTCATAGATGGCGGGGGTAATAAAAGCAGCTCTGAAATAGTTATTAATTCTAGTGAAGTTTCATGAGTCAAATCCTGGTAACTTTGTCCTAAGGGGACATGATGTACGTATGAATGGTCATGTCTGTCTTAGTTTTGATAGTATTTTCTATGCAATTGCTTTGAGAAGTTTCAAAAGCTTTATTTCAATACAGAAGGTTCAATTTTAAATACCTTGAACTGTTTTAAAATTTACCGGACTTGTTGCTAAATACTTTTGGCAATATGTTACTGGTGGATTAAAATGACATGAAAAAAAAGGAAGCAACGAGTAAATCCTTTAAGATATCCGACTACGTTCGGAACCGTGATCTTAAAAACAGCGCGTAAATGGATAATTTTCATGATATTTAAAGTCACTTAGATTAGACTACATGTATAAAATTGTTTTAAGGACATTTTGACAAAAGTAATTATTTAAATACAATATTTTGGCAAAAAAATTAACTTAGAATAATCATTTTTCAAAATCTTCTCCTTTTGTGAAAAATACTTCTATTGTAATAATATTTTGCCTGTATATAGTTCAGACCGCTGTACAGAGGCTCAACTAGGATATTTAAAAAAATTCACATTATTTTCAGAGTTACAACCAATTGAAATAATTATCAGCGTTTTTTTCTTACAATTACTTCCCTCTGTTATCGTAAAATACGGATAAACCCACTTCTAAGTTATATATTTCAAAAATTCTAGTTGAGCCTCTGTAGAGAGGTACAGGCAAAATATTATTATAATTGAAGCATTTTTCACAAAAAGAGAACATTTTGAAAAAAATTATTCTAAGTTATTTTTTTGCCAAAATATTGCTCTTAAATAAATTTTTTTTGTCAAAATGTCCTTAAAACAATTGTATACATGTATTCTAATCTAAAAGTGAAACTAAATACCATGAAAATTATCCATTTACGCGCTTTTGTAAAATCACGGTTCCGAACGTAGTCGGATACCTTAATATATAACCAAGAATAATATTATTATTCATTTTATCAAAATTTACAAGAATCAGAAAGTATCAAAAAATGGACTTAACCGCATTAGCTTCTGAGCGATTCAAATCATCTTTTATTTTGGCAATTTTTCCTGTATCCCGTTTAATCACCGAGATAACAATTCACAAAATTAATACATCGTTACATCCCACATACACACGCATGCACGAACACTTTCAAACAATGGAAATAAACGGGAAAGCTTGGTAGCCTTAAAACTGGTCACAATACACTTTTATACAAAATTTAAAGCTGCTCTCGCGTTAGAATTGCTTATAATATTGTAGTATCCATCTTCTTACGTTTCCAAACTCTAGGATTCTCTAATATTGATGTGATTTCAGTCTCTTTAGTAGAGATTATATATATATATATATATATATATATATATATATATATATATATATATATATATATATATATATATATAATATAGTCAACGTTCGTCGTTCATAAATTTATATTTAAATATGTGTTACTCAATTTCTTAAGTATAAAATTTGTAAATTTCACGAAAGGGGAGAAACTTAACTATTACTAAACAGTTGTGCCTCTATTACTAATATTACACTATGCAAGTGAGTGATAGATGCCTATTCTGAGCATTTGCTAATTTTGAACTTCGACGTATACAAATTGGTTAAACTAATTAACGTTGCAAACTGTTATTCGACATTAACGTAATCGATAATCAACATGCCCATTAACATTAATATGCATGTCTAAGAGTATACTATTGGTCAAAGAGCATTGCAATTTGGCTAAAGTTCCAAGTATGTAGAAGATGTATCACTCGCACATTCATTGCAACATATTATTAATGGAATATATTCAATATAGATCTCATTTCCCACTGTGGCCGCGGTAGCCGAGTGGTATGGGCATTGGATCGTGGCTGACTTTGTCACGAGTTCGAGCCCAGTACCACTGAAGACCCGCCGTGTAGGGCAGCGATGCACGCTAAATCTGTCGAGAGCTGAAATGTCCTCCCGCTGGTGTGGTAGTTAGGAGAGGGGGTGCCAGCTCAGGTGTCGTCCACGTCACTTGACCATGGTTCAAAAGTACGTGGTCCGTCGCCAAAAGCCCTCGTGCAGCTGAACAGTGCGACGTTAATCTTCACTCACTCACTCACTCATTTCCCACAATGTACACTTTTTAAACGTCATAAGCGCAATTATGGAGTCTGTTTCAAGGCTATTCTTAGAAAGTCATAAAACTGAAAGTTACGCCTTCTCACTAACATTGAAACTTTGAATAATGTAACTATTACTAATTCGTGAAAGTGTTTATTTTTTAGAAATGTTTACTCGAGGAATTTTAAGGGGTCTTATAAAACAATAAAATGTTCACGATAATTATTTAGATAAACCGATATTGAGAGATAAAAAATATGTGTGAATAATTTTCTGTTACAAAACAATTATATACGTTAAATTATTACAAATAAACATGGATTTAAAAATTAGTTTTTGCATGTGTACATGTTACGTAAAATAAAAAATATCGGATTTATCGCTTAAATTTATGAGGCTCACTTTTGCATTTTATTAAGTCATTTTATGATTTGGTTTATTTTTATTGATTGCAGTACTTCTTGATTGATTGATTGATTGAATATTAACGTCGCACTGTTCAGCTACACGAGGGCTTTTGGCGACGGACCACGTAATTTTGAACCGCAGTACTTCTTGAAGCATCTCACTTTAATTATTTAAGGTATCCGACTACGTTAGGAACTGTTGTTTTTCAAAAGCGTGTAAATGGATAATATTTATGATATTTAGTGTCACTTAGATTAGAAAATATATGTAAAATTGTTTTAAGGATATTATTACGGTAAAAAAATTATGATAGGTAACCCCATATGTAACTCAGATCTCTGTGTATAGTCTGAACTAGGATATTTGGAATATACACTTAGAAGTGGATTTATCCATATTTTATTAAAACAGAGTGGATAAATTTTAAGAAAAAAACACCGATAACTATTTCGATTGGTAGTAACTCTGAAAATAATGCGATTTTTTCAAAAAAATTAGTTCAGGTCTTATGGAGAAATGTTTGCTTTATATAAGCAAAATATCATTATTATACAAGCATTTTTCATCAAAGGAAAATGTTTTGAAAACAGGAAATTCTAAGTTAATTTTTTGCCAAAATATTGTATTTAAATAATTTTTATCTAAAATAATAATATTCTTAAAACAATTTTATGCATGTATTCTAATCCAAATGACATTAAATATTATGAAAATTATCCATTTATTCGCTTTTTCAAATAACGGTTTCGAACGTAGTCGGACACCTTAAAGTATACGACTTCTTGCGATCACTTTTTTTTTTTAAAAAAAATGAATATATGGAGATTTTTTGGGAATTTTTAGATTTATTTAGTACATTTTAAGTAAAGGTTAAAATTAAGAAGTGAAAAATAAATTATTACTTCTAAAATCGAAAAAGATTTGTAAAAATTGACACAAAATTACATAAACGGGGCCCGCTCTGTACAAATAGTAAATGAACCAATTCTCAAATTTTCAATTTTGATGTATCACTTTGCTATTCCTTTTTGAAATGACCTTCAGGATAAGAGGTATTTTAATGTTTACTAAAGCTAGAGCACTTTATCTTAGTTATTATATGAAATTGCTGAAAAAAAAAACAGTGATTGTGTTCACATAAAGGACTGTAAATTTTGTAATAAAACAGTGGTTGATCAATCTGATGGTTAAAACGCATCTACTACTATACACAGAACATACACAAACAATTTCATCAAATTACTTAAACTTTTTGAGCCCTCGTTGTCCCCGTTTGAGCTTTTCGAAAAAAAAACACATTTCGAGTAAAACTCATTTTAAAGTTTGACATCTTATGCAAAGTTATGGCATCTGCTTTTTTACTAAAACACTTGTAGTTTTTGTTCTAGCCAATGGAAAATAAGACACTTGGTATTGTTATAAAGCTAATAAGATGACCTATGAACTAAAATCATAAAAAAATATTTGTCAATTTTTAAAAAAATCATGGTTTTAGGTTAGTTGGGGTACCTTAAGTCCTTACCTCACTAAAGGCTATCCTCTCTTGTGTGCAGAGAGGCTGGTGCAAGACAAATCATTCGGAGTTTAGAGTCTTCACGTGGGCGTAGTGTGAAACTTAGGAAAGAAGGATGGCAACTGGAGCATTTTCCTCGTTAATTGACCGCATTTCATAATTCCGAGGTCCATTATCAATAGCCCTAGTGTAGCTTCAATGTGCGACCTAACCCTTTATCTACGGACGGTACTTATATGTACCACTCACTTTATAATTACATAGAATATAACCATTTTTAATAATACTCTGACGATACTTCACAGGAATATTCTTTGAAATCCACTCTTCCAAGATATAGGGCAGCATGGGTTCTATGATGAGTATTTTAGTGGGGAAGGCGAATTGTTTTATAGCCGAAATTGCGTTTTCAGCGGATTGTGAAGATTGTCATTATTGTTCCGAAATAGTAGTTAATGTCAAAAGTTAAGTGTCTGATTTTTCAATTCCTTCTATTAACTCACACTCTCTATATAATTATTTATTGGTTTGTTTACTTATTTATTTATCTTGATGGAGTTTTCAATCGTTAATTAAATGCATTTTAAAGCGCTCAATTGAGCTAAAATTTTATATACATGATTACTTTGGATGACAATACAATAATATAACTATAATTAATGAAAATTAATTGATTAAAACTAATCATTTAAAGAATTACAAATACAGCCACGTTGGCTTCATTTTTGGCGACTTGTGTCAAAACTTGAAAAGGTTTTCTTCTCACGTTTTAAAGCATTCAGTTGAACTGAAATTTTATATACACGATTGTTTTGGATGACGATACGATACTTTAATGATAATCAATAAAAACTAATTACCACTTAATGTTGTGTTTCTGTCATATGTATATACACGTTTATATTAATTGTAAATATTTAATAAAAAGTAGCTAAAATAAAATTTTCTTTGTTGATCTAAGTAGGCATTGACTTAAATTTTTTTTATATTACTTATATATATATATATATATATATATATATATATATATATATATATATATATATATATATATATATATATATATATATATATATATATATATATATATATTGTATGTTAATAAAGACCTAAGGAAACAATTTGACTTTTTATTTTAAATGAACAGTGTATATAATTAATTTTACAGTTGAATATCTTTAATTAATTAACTCTAACGGATTAAATTTCCCAAAGTTGAGTATTTTTTATGTATATCCCTTAATTTCTATGTAGCGCAGTGTTTCTCAAACTGTGGGGCGTGCCCCCCTGTGGGCACGCTAACCATGCGAGGGGGGCGCGAGCATATTGAAAATAAAAGGTTTAAAAAAATAATTTTTTGGAATAAAGTTAAACAAAATGCTTTCTAACATAATAAAAAATACACATTTACATTGATATAATTTATTTTATCATCTGGTGATCATCAAAAATAAAAGATTCCACTTCCAACGCTCATTAGCCATCTTTGATGCTATAACCAAATTAAAAAAATATTTTGTTTGCTTTGCTGTAATCACACGACGAGAGATTGTTTTATTACGTTTCTTTTAACCTAAAATATTACTTTAGCTGACCTTCAAACTTGCTTGTATGGTTATCTCCGTCGTTTTTTTAGGGAAGTTGTAATTTTGTGGTTTTGATTGCGGTGTTGTGTACTACTTATTGTGATTTATAAATGTAAATGAGCAGAATATTAAAAAAATGGGCATTTATGATCCCTATTGAAGGAAGTTGGAACTGAACAAGCAATTGAAGAACCTACTGAAATAATGCATATTAATCAAGATATATATATATAGCGAAAGTAAATATCAGAAAAGCGTTAGACATGAAACGTTTGAGTTGATTTGAAATTTTCAAATGCTGCCTAAAGATCACTATGAAGAAAACTATGAAGCCATAGCGTAGCACTTCGCCTTGTCAAAAGGACACAAGGAAGAAAAGTTCAAAATGCTATTTGCAGATCATCAAATGACAGCAAATCTACAAAATATGACAGTTTTGCTGAAAAATAAAGTTCCTGTGTTATTAGCGAAAAGTGTCTGTGATTTATCTCCTTTATTAAGGACACGCACATTTGGAACATTTTCTTTAGTTTTATTGGATTTTTTCTCAAAAATTCAAAGAAAAATTGAAAAGTCCTTGAAAGTAGGTAAGTATATTTTCTCTTAATTAAATTATTCACTGGAATTGTGATTTTTATCGTGTATAGTAAAAATAATTATAAAATAAATTATAGTTTTAAAACAAACTAAAAAACACGCTTTTATAGTTAATCGAACTAAAAAGTAAAATATATATATATATATATATATATATATATATATATATATATATATATATATATATTACTTAAAAGTAACATATACAAAATTTAATACTTATCTCGTTAATTTGTACGGTTTATAATTATGATCGTATTGTAGCTTTAGCACCCCCCTCCCCCAAAATGCATTATTATTGCATTCAATACATTATTATTTTTAGGGGGGCGCGATAAAAATTATGATTGAAAATTGGGTCGCCAGTAGTGAAAGTTTGAGAACCACTGATGTAGAGATTAAAAAAATATTGCATGAATAAAAAACTGCAGTAAATCATAATGCGGTAGATAAAATGTTAATAAACATTCACTCACTTGCATTTAGAAGAATTATTTATTTTTGATTTACCAAATGCTGGCGCGTTTTATAACACGATATGAGATTTTTTACAACATTATTCTGCATTAATTGTTTCATGCACTCCCGTTGGAAGTCAATAATGGATAATTCCTCGCAAATTTTAGCAAAAATCCCAATTCTGTTGGGATCAAAACGTAATTCGGATCTTACTTGGCTTTTCTCGTGTATCAGGTAGTTATTTGAAATATATCCGATTATGAGTAAGCATTTCTTTTACACATCGCTAATAATTAGACAATCTAAATAGAATATTGTTGAATTTTGTTACTTTACCTAATCGAGAGAAATAATTCGACTCTTTCACTTCTCCAAAGGAAGGAGGGCTGCTGTAGCCCAGTGGTCAAGGTATGGGATCATGGCAGGCATGTCATGCGTTCGAGTCCAGTACCACTAAAGACCCATCGTGTAGGAGAGCGATGCACATTAAATCTATCGAAAGCTCAAACGTCCTTCCGTTGGAGTGGTGTGGTAGTTAGGAGAAAGGAGTGCAGGTTAGGTGTCGTCCTCGTCACTTGACCATGGTTCAAAATTACGTGGTCCGTCGCAATATTTGAATAACAATATCAGGCGACATCAATAAGGTCATTTCATATGGATCAAGCCAGATGTAATTTTTCCTATGCATTAACACTTAGAAGACAGGAGTTGAGAATTCCTGTGTTTTATTTATCGACTATAGGGAGCGGATAACAACATTTCACATCATTTGCAGAGATGTTAACATAATTACGGTTTAGGTGACTCAATTCTTGTAATCAATAATTTTAGGAAATATTTTTCAAAACGGGTGTTTACATGATTTATACGAGAGTAGTTTTAAAACCATTTTCATTACACATCGTCTTTAAGGCTGCTTTCGGTTAATGTTAAAGAACAGGACCCAAATTCGGAATAATTTTTCATACATAAAAGTATTCGAACATTAATACTTTATTCTGGCTTCGCTATCCTCTAGAGAATAATTTATTTTGTCATATTACTCTTTTTTTATCCTAGTTGACACATTTTTTATTTTATAAAATGTACTAGCCGTTACCCATCCGCTTCACTGGGTATTTCACGATGTTGTATTTATATATGTATACTGTTTACATATATATTAATTATTGATATCTAGCATTAAGAATTCGATTGTATTGAAAAATATATTTATAGCTGTTACACTCTCGCCCCTTGATATAAAAAGAACACAAATTATAATATCTAATCTCTATTTATATCTAAAATAGAAGTAGAAAGATTTTTTTCGCTCACATAACCTAATAATCGAGTGGATTTCCACCAAAGCAACTTTCAGTGGATCTCTACTCCATAAAATAAACATGCGTGCTAAATTTCAAGTCTAAATCTAACAGAACAAAAGCGGAATTTTTATCATCAATACCTCGTTGACAGCATTCTTAGCAGATTCCAATTCAACAAAAGAAGCATGCAAACCAAATTTTATTATTATAGTCTTAGCAGTTCAAAAACGGGAATTTTGTCTATCAATACGCCCCAATAACTCTCCCCGTTTCCCCCTGGAGTTGATTTCCGTAAAATCCACATTCTTAGTGGAAGTCTGTTCAACTAAAGAAAAGTGCTCAACAAATTTCAAGTATAATGAGTTAAATTCAAAAACAGGAATTTTTCTATAACATGTCTTAATCCCTAGCAACCCCACTCCTTTGGGGGTCCGTTTTCGCAAAAATCTTAGTAAAAGGAACTTTATTCCATGAACGGAACATACCTACTAATTTTCAAGCAGGTGGTTCTATTAGTTGAAAAGCGGAAATATTGATCTATTATGCCCCTTAATCCCCCTCAGTGACCCTTGGGGATCAATTTCCCCCAAAACTATTTTGTAGCAGATCTCTACACCATGAAAAGAATTCGCTTTCCAAATTTTAAGACTGTACGTCTAATAGTTTAAAAATGGAAATAATTATCTATAACGCCCCTTAAGCCCCTGCAACGCCACTTAGGAAACAATTTTCACAAAGCCCATTTTATGACAGATCTCTACTCAGAGAATAGAATCTGCTTACTCAATTTCAAGATTTTACGTCTAATAGTTTTAAAAAGGAGTTAATTGCCTATAACGCCACTTAATTCTCTACAACGCCACTTGGTCGATTTTCACAAAACCCATTCTGTAAGGGATCTGTACTCTATGAAAGGAATCCGCTTACGAAATTTCAAGACTGTACGTCTAATAGGTTAAAAATGGAAATAATTATGTATAACGCCATTTAAGTGCCCTCAACGCCCCTTGGAGGTCGATTTTCGTAAAAATCATTATGTAGGGAATCTCTACTTTATGAAAGAAAAATCTGTGTACCAAGTTTCACGACTGTACATCTAATAGTTTAGTAATGGAAATAACTATCTATAACGCCCCTTAAACCCCTTTAACGCCCCTTGGGGTCCGAACTTTGCAAAATCCGTTCTTAGCTGTCGTCTACTCCATGAAGGTAACCTACCTACCACATTTCAAGTCTGTATTTTTAATAGTTCCGGAGATAATCGTGATTAGTCAGTGAGTCGCTTTTCTCCTTTATATATATAGATTTTGGATTTTTTTCTCGTATACCGTAATGTTAAATGAGCTTTCCATTTGCACTTTAAAAGAAAAAAACTAATTATTCATGAAATATTTTGAAATTTTAAAAACACTATATTATAAACAAATGAATGAGTTACAATGTCACAAATTTCTATAAAAATTGAGGCATTTTTTCTGTCTGAAATGAGCTCCGTGTTAAGTTCACACTCTTGTGCATACGCCGAAAACAGCCTTAATGTGTTTATAGAGGTAAACACAAAACATTCTTACCAGACTTTTAAAAATACTCATTCATGTAACAAATATTCGTAATGAAAAAAATTTCACTTACAAAATATTTTCAAAAGATTGAAAAACATTTTTAAAAATTATCAAAGGATTAAGGCCATACTAAACCGGAGGCGAGATTGCGGCTCACTGGCTGGATAATTAATGATAGTGAAAACCGTTTAATGTTAATGATGTTTTCTATAATTACATTCATTAGAGCTTTAAAATCCTTGGGGGGCATGTCATGCTATTTTATTATTTAAGGCACTATCTCAAATATTTCTCCTGGACTGTAGTAACCAGTGGTAGTGGGGAAGACAGTCAACTGGGCTTTGGCTAATGTGAAAGTTAGGAGAGAGAGAATCAGGAATCAACTCAGGTGTCCTCTTCATTATTTAACCGGGGTTTAAAACTGAGATTTATAACCATAAATCATTGTGCTCTAGAACACATGTTTTGCAATATAAAATGAACCAATTATAGACCTTGTCTTAATTTAACCCTTTATCTACCACATTATGATTTACTGCAGTTTTTTCCATGCAATACTTTTTTTTTTTTTTGAATCACTACATTGTAAATTAAAGGATATACAAGAACAAAATAATCAATTTTGGGAAATCTAATCCGTTGGAGCTAATGATTTAATTAAAGATATTCAACTGTGTAAAATTAATTATACGCACTGTTCACTTAAAATAAATAGTCAAATCGTTTTCTAAGGTCTTCATTACCATACAAAAAATTATAAACTTTAATTTTGACAATAACCATTTTTTCGGAACAAAAATAACAATCTTTGCAATGCTCTGAAAACGCAATTTCTGCTATAAAACTATTCGCCTTCCCCGCTAAAATACTCATCATAGAGCCCGTGCTGTCATATATCTTGGAAGAGTGGATTTAAAAGAATATTTCAGCTAAGCATCCTCAGAGTATTCTTAAAAATGGGGGGTTATTCTATGTAACTTTAAATTGAGTGGTTCTTATAAGTACAGTCGGCAGATAAAGGGTTAATAGTTTCTTCACAAACAGTCCATTGTGGACCTAAAGTGAGATATTACTAAAACAAATAAAATATCTCATTTGCGAAATATTATAACTATGTGATGAATGAGTTCTCCCTCTCCCATCCATCAGTTTAAGGGAGTTAGAAGGAAGATTAGCCACTTAGTAAAAAAAAATTATTAACAAGTCTCAACAACCTGACAAATCTCAATAATCCAAGTTAGGAAATGCACCTTTATATAAACATGGGAGCAAAAGTGAGGTAGACGAGATAATTAATATTTTAATTATAAATTGAATCACACTTTCTCTTCGAACGTCTTAGCCATTCACATTCCAAATAATCGAAATTACGTTCAATCTCCTTCAAACCGACACTATTTCAGTTTAGATATCTGATTGAACAAATCGCCAATCTTCAATTTTAAATATTATACAATTAATCTACGAATCACCTTCGACTAGCTTTCTATTACCTTATGTTAATCACTAGCTTTTAGCATCTAACTTTCAACCACTTTCTCTCTCAAACCTAAAAGTTGATGCTTAAATGTTACCTTGATTTGCATAAGTCGCGTCCTCTTCTTCGGGGGAAAGTTTTCAATAGAATAATATTTAAAGACACAGTTTTCCCCCCAAGAGGACTAGTAGGAGGTTCGCGAATAGACCCGTTACAACTGTATTCTTCCTTCTTACTAAGGTCATTAAAAGAAATTTTTTTGTCGAAACGGGATTTTTTATTTCAGAAAACCTCTTTTCAAGATAAACTATGGATGTACCTACATAACCCGTTCTCATAATATATATTTATGTATGATTATTAGATTCCCAACTATTTGCGATTTATTTAATCCTTAGATTGATTTCATAGCAACATTAAAAGCATTTGGCGAGTTATTTAAATGCAGAGACGATGTCTTATTTATGGGGAATTCTTTGAACTAGGCACATCGGATGAGTATTCTTCTTCTACGATACATTAACAATGGCTAATGATACTTACATAATTCCGAAAAGGAAATTAATTGACCATAACCTCCAACTAAAAAATAGCCTTTTCGGGCTAAAGTACTTAGACATTAACATAAAGATTGCATCCTTCGTGAAACAATTCCCCCGTTTTTAGGGAATTAGATAAGTCTGGAAACTTTCGCTGTCATAATAAATATCACTTAAATTACTATTCACTCCATTGAAGTTTCTTTAACAAATAGGTTACACGCGTTTACGTTTGTAATGAATATTATTTTTGTTATTGTGTTGTATACACAATTAGTGTAATCCAGTTCTTTAGTGGGGCATACTATCTGTATTAAATAAACACTTTCAAAGTTCTTGAGGGAAAGGCACCGTTCAATAATTTATCAAACTTAGCATATAAATGGGCATTTTAAATTTTTCGTTATCTACACGCATCAGCTTTACTTTCTTTAGGCTGAAAGTCTCTTATTTACGACTTTACTAAATAGTTAAACGTTGGTTGTACTAATCTGGCATTAGTCACGTACATAGGTTTTACAATTTTCTTTATTTCAAATGGGCTACGGTTTATTAATTACCATTGTAGACCTTGCCCATTCTCCGGTAGGTGTTATCGCTTTTTTGTGTGGCACCAAATAGGTGGAATATCAATCACCGCAATGTAACTTTAACGCCTTATTTTCCTACCAGAGGGAGGCACTTGAGTTCTTACGATGCGAAGTGGTCCTAGAAATTTAATTTTGCCATGAGCACTCAAACCAAACAGGCATTCTAGGGATCTTTAACGTACCGCATAATCATACGACATGGATGCTGTCGATTTTTTTACAAGATTTCTGAACACACTCATTTTTTTGCTAATTTTTGAGTTTGATATGAAATTAGTGCTCTATAATGACGTTATTATTGATTTTAATGCATTTTTAATGCTTATTTCAAATCTGTTACTAGTTTTTTTAGGTACCACGAGTGTTTTTTACAGTACAGCTGTTTGAACACAAGATTGTATAGAATATACAAAATAACATAATATAGAAACACATAATATATGTAGCAGAACAACACAAAATTTACAAAGACAGTACAGGGTTTTTGAAAACTATATGATTACTTGTTTTAGTATCAATATTTAATGGGCCATCTATTTGCTTTAATTATATTTGTGTACATCTTTTGGGCATGGGATGCACCAATTTTGCAAGAATTTCTTTTGTGACAATATGGTTGAAAGAAATATTAAAACTCTGCAATAAACTTACGTTTCTTTCAAGCCTTTTTTCTTCCGAAGAGCATAACCAATTTTACGCCAAAAGGTTGTAACGGGCTCATCACGATTTCACTAATTATCCTCTAGGGTTTCTTTGGGGTCTGAATGGCAATAACTCGAGAAGGGAAGCGTGGATATTCAAATTAGGAATCTTATAAATAGTAGAAGTTTAGCGTACGCTCGGTGGCTATGAGAGGTCTACGAGGTCTATGTTTTGCCAGTGCTTAAGTTAAAGTGAGAGGAAATCCCGAGTTCAAGAGTTAAGCTGTCCGTACCTGTGCGATCAAGTTAAAGATGGATACCATTCCACAAGGATAAAAGCCATGTCAGTTAGAATCAAGTGAATTGCCGTTAAATCAAGTTATTAAACACTGTGTAGTTAATGAAGTTAGAAATAGTCGGTAGAGTTAGATATAGTGGTCGGTTACGCGATTATTTGCTTACACGAATAATGTGTCTCTTTCACTCCTGATTCACTTGAATTTAATATTATTATTATTGTCTATTGTTTAAATTAAGACCTTAATAAAGAGATATAAGAATAACGATATGGCTGCTTCTTCGTCCCTTCCTACAGATCTAGGTCGCGAGGATAATGTAGAAGTGGGGCACCCCCGAACGGGTGCTTTGTCCTGAAAAATCTATGACCAATCTCCCAAAAAATCTCACATTGTTAATACGAATTTATTTTGTAATACTTTGTATGATTTTGTAGTATTTCCTGGTTTTCCCTGTTTTTCTCACGATGTGAAGTCTTACAACAACAGGAGAAGACATGCATCCCTATATCAATACTTTCGGAGGGTGCTTTATTTTGGGCTTCATTCACAGATTGCTGAACTTTCAGGATTGTGCTGTCTTAAGAAGTCACTATTTTTGTCGCTTGAAGTACAAAAGTGACTTTGTTTGTGACGGGCTTTCATAGTGATTTCCAATAATATCCTCTTTGGGTTTTTTGGGGCCTGAATGGCAATTCTTTCCAACCAGCTCGAGATGAAAAAACAATGCACAAATTAGGAATCTTATATATAGTAGAAGTTTAGCATTCGCGTGGTAGCTATGGGATGTTGCTATATGAGGTCTATGTTTATGATTAGAAAAGATTAAATTAAAGTTAGAGGAAATTCCAAGTTCGAGAATTAACCTACCCGTACATGTGTATTCAAACTAAAGGTGGATATCACTCCACAAGGAGTAAAGTTAGTCAGTTAGGAACAAGAGAATAGCTGTTACTTAGGATATAGTGGTAAGCGTCTTAAATTAAGATATAAGGAAACTGCGTGTATTAATGAGAGTAGAGGTAATCTGTAAAGTTAGATATAGTGGTCAATTACGCGATTATTTGGTAATACGAGTTGTGTCTGCTCACTCCAGATTGACTTCATTTTATTATTATTATTGTATATAGTGATTATGTTAAGATCTTAATAAACAAATATTAAGATGACAGATTTGCGTGATTCTTCGTTCTTTCCTACAGATACAAGTCACGTAGATAATGTAGAAATGGGACACCCAAGGGCTCATGCCTCACATATTTACCAAATACTAACATTTGGTAAATATGTGACCAAATACGCCTCACATTTTACTTTCTATATAAGTCTTGAACAGTCCATAATGAGCGATCCCTTGTCCGCACCAATTAGTAATTAATGGTTTTAGGCAAGCTATGAAGCAGCAGTCTTCTCACAGTTCTTAGGTGTGAAATCACATTCGATGTTCTTTAAAGTTTGAGGAGAATTAAGCTTTCTGAAAATGAATTCTTGTACATTACCTTGTATTTACCTGAAGTTATTTATCTCGCTCGTCCAGATGGCTACCTGTTTGCAATAGAATTTGATTCAAAATATATTTTTAACGTTCTGATGGCAATAGAAAGACCACATGGTATGGTGCTTTAGCAATAATTTGGTACATAGAATAACATTCTTCCTTCAAAGGTATTATTTTGTATCTTTCATTATAAGGTAGAAAGGAAAATTTATCCGTAATTCCTCTATTATAGACCCCTACACTTTAAATTGCAACACAAAATTGCTTTAAATGCACTAAAACATGTTGCACATTCTAATTTCAACCCTTAATTACTAATACTCTCAAATTGGTTGCAATTATAGAGCATTTCATTGGTTGAGAAAAATCACTTATCACACTACAACGACCTTGTGCTTGTCTTATTGTTTTTCTAAAATATCGATAAAACTACTTACTTTACATAAAATCTACAAAAAGACTTGAAATTAGCATGAAAAGATCTATTAGAATTAATAACAATAAATAAGATAGCATGATAATTACAAAGAAAAAAAAGTCAAGCTCAAATTTAGGTGAAAAAATTAATGTTTTCTAGAAATTTTGGTATCACCATATTCTGAGATTGTCGGAACCAAGTATGTTGGAAATCAATTAGAACTTTGCCATAAAGATGAGTGAAAACGCTATTAAACTAAGCGAAAAAATAAAAGAATTAAAATAATAATATATTGAAACTAATTAGAAATAATTCTGCTATTAAGTAGAGCTGCAGCAGTGGGGAACTAATAGAACCCTATGCCACAAACAGACTCTGTGATTGAATTGATTAGAACTAGATTTAAAATGCAATTAAATTTATAGGGTCTTTATAGAGGCATGGACTATTTTGATGCATAACTGTATGCAGAGTGTGATTAAGAGAAAAACGATTTGAATTTAATAACTTATTAGTATGGTTTTAATTTTGTAAAAAAGAGCGTTTCTGGATAATTGGGTAATAAATTTTTCTAGTAAAGTGTAAAGTAGAAAGCTTTAATTAGAATTAAGAAATGACCTAGATATATGGATACCACTTATTCATCCTTAAGCATATAGTTTTATAAATTGTGTATTATGTACGTAATGCTGTGCTTCTCAAACTTTCAATACTGGCGCCCCCCTTTTCGATCACAATTTTTATCGCGCCCCCTTATACATTAATAATGTACTGAATGCAATAATAATAAACTTTGACGCTAATGCTAACATAGGTGATCTTAATAATAAACCATACAAATTAGTAACATAAGTATTAAATTTTGTATACTACTTTTAAGCAAAAATAAATAAAATAATAGAATAATTATTATGTTAATTTTCCTTTCTCTAATTTTTAAATTGAACATATTGCAAAATCTGGTGGCTGCTTAGAAGACAAAATATAGATATCTGCTAAATATAGAAAAAGAATTCAGAGGGACAATTTCTAATAATAAGCATTCCTTATAAAAACTTTGCTTTGCAAGACAAGCCCATGGAAGTCGTTAATACTTAGTAAACTTGTTCTTAATTTAGTATTAATTAATTATTTATAAAATACTCTGTGCAGCACTGATACATTAAAAGTATACCGGCTGAAGTGCCCGCTCTTTGCCCGAGTTCATTTATAAGAAAATAAAACATTATTGATATAATAGCTGAATTGTAAGGAGAGCAAAGCAAAGTGCTCGACAATGTTTACAAAAATGTAAAATGATCTTTTAAAAATGGTTGCTCAAATTATAATCAGTTTTAAGCGAATTGTAATTTTAAGCCTCACAGAATTAGCATTTATAATTGATGTTAAATAATGAACAATAATATAAATTTCCGATGAAGAATAATTGTACTATTTTTAATATTTAAAGCGGAAAGACTTCAACATGTTTTAACCCGGGAGCAGGCGTGCACTCGATACGGTCGAGCGGGGTTATTGAGTCACCCGAATCCTTTTTTTTATAATTATTTTATTGTACACGATACAAATCGTGATTCCAGTGAATAATTTAACTAAGAGAAAGTTTACTTACCTACTTTCAAGAACTTTTCGATTTTTCTTTGGTAACAAATAAACAGTTTTGCCAGAATTAACGATTTCGTAATCTGTGTGTCCCGTGCGACCACTTCCGGATAAAAATTGTATTTATTATGATAATATGTATGTTACTGCTAAAAAATTGTGTAAAACATTTTTTTGCATGGGAAAAAGCGCAACAGAGAAAACACATTACTTACAACTTCCCTAAATGAGAAACAAACACGTAAGAGAAGGGTCATAACTAACTGTACCAATTACTTAAAAGGTCGTACAAATTACAACTATAATGTGCAGTATTTCAAAAATAATGACAGTGATGAATTTTTTATGTTCTAAATTTTTTCGATTCTGGGTCTGAGATCTGTTTTTTCTCTGAAAGCGTTGTATGTTAGGATTAAAAAGAAAGCGTAGTAAAAGAATCTCTCATCATGGGATTACAGCAAATCAAATAAAAGTTTTTTCTATTTGGTTATAGGATCAAAGATAGCTAATTAGGCATTGAAGAAGTTTTTATTTTTGAGGACTTAATATCGCGTGTGCCTATAAATTATATCAGAGTAAAAGTGCATTTTTTATTATGTCGGAAAGTATTTTGTTTTAATTCATTCCAGTAAATTAATTATTTTTAAATCTTCTATTTTCGATATGCTCGCGCCCCCCTCGTAAGGTTATCGTGCCCCCAGGGGGGCGCGCCCCACAGTTTGAGAAACACTGACGTAATGTTGATTGGTTTAATTTCGAGAAGCCGGAGATTGAAATAATCCAAAGTATGGAAAAAATAGTGGCCCTCAGTGTGATTAAGTTTCAGCTTTCAAAGGGTTAGAGAGATTTACAAAAATCCGCAATGAAATGACAGGTGTTTGTTGAAAATGACAGCCGATAAAATGGGATTGCTGTGAGCTGGAAATGAAATTTTTCAATCCTATATGTCTCTCACAGTGTAATAAGTGGAAGATCATCACTCACGATGGAAGCTCACTCATTGATTAAAGTGGAGAACTTTATCGGACTAGACCAAAGAGTAACAATATAAATTATCATAAATGAGGCTGATCTTAACTATGGAAGTGTGTAGAAAATTATTCACAAAGAATTACTTGAGTAAAATATAAAAATACGCTGGGTTCCAGAATTATTGATTGCTTTCCAGAAGCAAAAACAGCCCTACCAGTCAAGGGATGTATAGCATCTCTTTTGGAGCAAGGCGAAAGATAATTTGTGGGTTACTTGGTAACCGAGGATTAATGTTGTTGTTGTTGGCGTGTCCTTCCCGAAAGAAATAAAGGAAAGTTGACCGAGCCTGAGACAGGTTGGACTTCTACACGATAGACGGCGACACCACCTATCTCCACCTCCTTAATTGAGGTATGGACTGGAGGGGAGGGAAATATTCTCTAGCACCCTGCTACCGTATTTCTGCTGCTAAGGACTAATATTATATTTATAAGTAGGGCAGCGGTAGTCTAGGGGTTATGGTCACGAACTGGTGGTCAACGTATGATGAGTTAGAATCCTAGTGCCACTGAAGTCCCGCAGTGTAGAAGGGTTGATACACGTTATAACTATCGAGGCTCAATGTTATCCCGATAGCGTGGTGTAGTAGTTTGGAAAGGTCGTCGTTACTTGACCGAGGCTCAAAATTACGAGGTCTATCACCAATACCTCTTTTATGTTGCTTTATACTGTGACTTTAATAAACACTTACTCACTCAATCAACACAAATTGATGGACTATTAGTTTGGAAAAAAAAGGGATGAGAGAGAAAAGGAAGCTCATTGAGAAAGAGAGAGAGAAATCATTAATGTCGGAACATGAATTTTTCCTCCCCAAAATC
Organism: Trichonephila clavipes; assembly: GCA_019973935.1. Taxonomy (NCBI): domain Eukaryota; kingdom Metazoa; phylum Arthropoda; class Arachnida; order Araneae; family Nephilidae; genus Trichonephila; species Trichonephila clavipes. The sequence goes on from BMAU01001551.1 coordinate 92,246, forward strand.
CGAATTTCCGAATAGGATTACAAGGGAAGAAGAACGTTGATACTGAAGTGGTACGAAGAACTGGGGAAAATAAATGACGTCGAATGTCTCATTATCGCTTAAATATATCACGGGGGCAACGAAGTAGAACTGAAGGGAATTCTGAAGTAATTCTGTTCTTCATTAGTTCATTCCCGGTAACAGATACTGGAATGGAATACTGTATAAATGTTTATGCTCTGTACTGGATTTAAATTTCCTTTAGTTGTACTATTTTTGGATATTATGAAGTATTTATTTTGAGATATAAAAATTCCATTTAAAATTTCTAGAAGAAAATTAAGTTCTCTGTTTTGTTATTGTGTCATTTTCTGACTGTTATTATTATTTGCTGAATAAAAAAATGAGTGTACATTTCTTTTTATGCACATTTTCTTCATTTCATTTTTCTTTGTCTTATTTTTTTTCCCAAACTAGGTCGTGCTGTATCATCCTTTTTAATTTAAATAATTTTTGGAAAATTCTCTTAAAGAGGTGTAAGAAGTTAACTGTATAATTTTCTGTCTTCCTTTTTTAAATTGATAAGATTAATTTTAGATTGATTGTTTCATTTTTTCTCTTTTTTTTTCGTTAAATATTCAGATAAATATCCTAAGCCATGTAAAAGAAGAATGGTGATGTAATTACTTTATTTTTTAAAGATTTATAGGAGTTTTATAAAAGAAAGGGGAGAAAGTAGGTAGAGTTAATGTTTGTAATTGCGTTTTAACAGATAAATATTTTTTACACATAATTTAATGCTACTTTTTGTTTATTTATAATCTGGTCTAAATCTTTGTTTTTTTTTAGTAATTAACGTCAGTTTGTTAATGTAAACGTTTTATGTGCAGATATAGTTGTTTTTTTCTGAAAAAGTTGGTGATATATACCTAGTTATCAAAATATGATTTGAAGTATATTACAACATTAACATTACATATTACAACATTAAAGTTACCTAACAAATTAAAATATGCTTTAAGCTAAATGCTTTTAATTCTTCCAAGTAAACAAAAAATGTTTTAATTTTATTCCGTACAACATTTTTTAAGTGGAAAGTAAAACATTTATAGATATACAATTATCTCACTTATATTCTATAATTTTTTTACATAAATATTTTTAGTAGCACTATGAGACTTAGGTGTAGATAGAGTAGTTTTGGATAAAAACTATTTTCTTTCATAATTTAATTTTGCGAAGATTTGATTTCAAAAATATTAATCCTATATAAGCAACATTATAATTTTTCTTCATATAAATATTTTAAATTTATGAGTTTGACATAACCGTACAAATAGATATTTTCGATTCTTAAATTGAAAATTTATCATTATGTAAATGATCTTTAGTTTGCTTATTACTTTTCATGTAACGAGTCGAAAACTAAAAACTTAATCAAAAGAGAATTAGAATTGAAGGATAGAAGAACTAATTATTTTAAAAATTGAACTTGGATTCTGAAACAAAGAATTGGATATTCTAGATTAGTTTCTCTCTTCAATGAATTCGTTCCGTAGACGAGATCAAACTATTACTTGGACATAGCCTCAAATGCAGATACCTCTGGAGAGTAAAGAATCTTGTTACTTTCTCACTTTAATCTAACTTTCTTTCCCGAAAGTTTGACTATATCTTCAGAAAGTGGTGTTATACATTTCCGAAGCAAAAAGAAAAAAAAAGAATTGAATCAAAAGAGTCACTGGCAGCAACCCATCGTATAAAACGAAACCCCGAAACAGCAACCACGTTATCCAACTCTTTCCTTTTGTGTAAAGGCAACAAAAGCTTCCCGAGCATCAGTGAGAATGAGCTAAAAACAATAGAAAAGGGGAAAGGACAAATGAGCAAAGAACTTTCTTCTGTATTCTCTGTGGACCGTCCTGCACTCTCTCTCTTAACTTCATCTTATTTTGTTTCCCTTCTCTTAGGGTTGGTTGAAATTCTTCGTTCATGTCCGGCTCTGTTTGTAGAAGATTTAATGAATCATCTACAAACAGAGGATCTGGTCCAAGAGCAGATGGATTAATTATATACAAGAAAGAGAAAGTTTTAAAAGAAGGTTGCTTGTTTCGAATTTGCATTCTGTTTTTGGTTATAAGCTTTAGAAAAAAAATATTGGCATCAAAATTGTAAAATATTGCACTTTTGATCGCGTTTTCATTTCCTTTACTACCATTGGACTATGATGAAGGTTTTACTAGTTTTTTAAAACGATTTTTGACAAAAGATGGCGCACGGTTATATGTGAAGAATTTCCTTAGGCTTTCGTCCTTAGAGTTCTGTTTAACCCTTTATCTCTACCGATGGTACTTATAAGTACCACTCACTTTAAAATAACTTAGAATGACCAATTTTACGAATATTCGGACAATAATTAGCAAGAATATTCTTTGAAATCTACTCTTCCAAAATATATGGCAGGACGAGTTCTATGATGAGTATTTAAGCGGAGAAGGCGAATAGTTTTATAGCAAAAATTCCGTTTTCAGTGGATTGCAAAGGTTATCATTTTTGTCCCGAAAAAATAGTTAATGTCAAAATTGAAGTGTCTTATTTTTTGTATGTTAATGTGGACCTTAGAAAACGATTTGACTCTTTATTTTAATTGAACAATGTATATGAATAATTTTACAGTGGAATATATTTAATTACTTAATTAGATCTAACGGGTTACATTTCTGAGTATTTTCTTTATGTATCTCCCTTAATTTTCAATGTGATGATCCAAAAAAAATATTGCATGAAAAAATCTGCAGTAAATCATAATGCGGTAGATAAAGGGTTAAACATATGAATTTAAAAATGAACATTCCCTTTAATTAGAACATTCTTTATTTTTTATGGGACGGCTGTGAAAAAATGTGCCGAATTTTGTTTGATGTATTTGTTAAAAGACAAATGTAATTTTATGTAGTTTTATGTTAGATTTTTAGAAAATCTAACTGAATTTTTTTTTTATATTATCCATGTAGATTGCTGTAGCTTTTGGTTGTCAATGGTCGAGAAATGGACGAAAGTAAGCGTGGTAGCTAAGTGGTCTTGGTTAGGTGGCTGCCGAGTCGTGAGTTTGAGTCCTGGTATCACTGAAGACACTGTGCATAGGGGTTGATGCATTATAAATATACTGTGCTTAGAGCAGTGGTTCTCAAACTTTATCTACTGGCGACCGAATTTTCAATCATAATTTTTATCGCGCCCCCAAAATAATAATGTATTGAATGCAATAATAATGCATTTTGGGGGAGGGGGGTGCTAAAGCTACAATACGATCATAGTTATAAACCGTACAAATTAACAAGATAAGTATTAAATTTTGTATATGTTACTTTTAAATAATATATTATTTTATTATTTTTACTTTTTAGTTCGATTCACTATAAAAGCTTGTTTTTTAATTTGTTTTTAAACTATAATTTATTTTATAATTATTTTTACTATACACGATAAAAATCCCAATTCCAGTGAATAATTTAATTAAGAGAAAATATACTTGCCTACTTTCAAGGACTTTTCAATTTTTCTTTGATTTTTGAGAAAAATCCAATTAAACTAATGAAAATGTTCCAAATCTGCGTGCCCTTATTAAAGGATATAAAGCATGTTCATAGTAAATATTTTTGAACAAAAGCGGTCGCGCAGAGAACTCGATCAAAACTAGCAACTTGATTGTAAAAAAAACGTTTGAAACTCCCTAAAAAAGAGGGTGAAATGTGGTAAAAATTCACTTTAGTTCCCATTAAGACTGTCTTATTGGAGGATACTCTGTCAAGGTAATTGGTAACAAATAAACAGTTTTCCCAGAATTAACGATTTCGTGAACATCAGATGACTCTGCGCATCGCGCGACCGATCCCGTGTTAAAAGTATATTCAATAAAACATATGGATATTAGTTCTAAAAAAGAATTTCGTAAAAAGGTTTTCGTTATGCATTGTATGTTGGCCAAATAATCCTTCAAAGTACTCAATATGCTTATCCATATATCGTATAACTCATTCACATGGGAAAAAAAGCAACAGAAAATATTATTTACAACTTTCCTAAATAAAAAAAGATGGAGTGAAACATACCAGTAAGTTTGAAGGTCAAATATATGATACTCAAAAGTAGCATTTTAGGGATTATAAAAGAAACGTAATAAAAAAATCTCTCATCGTGTGATTACAGTAAAGCAAACAAAATGTCTGTTTTTATTTGGTTATAGGATCAAAGATAGCTAATCAACGTTTGAAGTGGAATGTTTTATTTTTGATGATCACCAGATAATATATATAAATTATATCAGTGTAAATGTGCATTTTTATAATTAAGTCAGAAAGCATTTTGTTTTTCTTCATTCCAAAAAATTATTTTTTTAAACCTTTTATTTTCAATATGCTCGCGCCCCCCTAACAGGAATACCGCGCCCCCTAGGAGGGCGCGCCCCACAGTTTGAGAAACACTGGCTTAGAGTACTCACATTGTGGTAATGCGTTTGTAAAATAGTAATGTGTAAAAAGCACATGTGAAATAATTTGAGAAAGACCGGTAGCACAGTGTAAAATTTCACTGTGAACGAGCTACACTCGGTATGAGACAGAATGGTACGTTTCACCTGCCTGAGCTCAGCTGGGGAAAAGCGGGGAAGGGATTAAAGCAGAAGTACTCAAAATTTTTTTCTGCCGGTCCACATACATAAGATGGCTATTTCACGCGGGCCGCAGCATGAGGATTAATAGAGGGGGGGGGGAAGAGAAATGCTTTAAGACCAATATAACATAGAAAATTTAAAATGTGGAAATTTGATAAAAGTATTAAAACTCCTATTTTGCTTCTTTTACCTATTATTTTTTATATATTTTTTTATTTTTGTCACTGAATTTTTCTTAATTGGAAGCATTCAAAAATCACTACATCACACCTTCTGCATCAGTAAACGATTTCATATGATTACCAATAATATTACAAATTTCATATGGTGCCTTTGTTACCACTGTGACATTACTAAAGACAAAACACCTTTTTTTTTTACTTTTGTAAAGATTATTAAAGAAAGCCTATTTATATCACTTCTTGAAAGAGGTCCTCGAGGAAAAGTGTCATTTAACGCGATTCTTGTTTATTGGTATTTTTTAAATATAACAAAACACAGAATTAATGATCCATACTTGTTTTTCACTACAGAATAGTCATCTTCCCAATCGTCTTGAAACAACCTATTTTCTTCGAATATTTTTTGCTTGCAGGTTCAGAAAGACAGTTAAAAATTAGTTCCACTCGGTCACTACTCCACTATTGTCTATTATCACTAATCAGAAAAAAAATATCAATTTGTACCCATACGGCAAAGCAAAATTGATGCATTTGATTTCTTAACAAAGAATTTCCCACCAAATTTTTATAAATAAATGAATTTTTCAGAGCAGTGGGCCACGACCAGGTCACTTAAATTAATTATTAATGTAACTAAGTTCAGTAAAACTTCCAGTTTAAAAAACTTAGCTATCATTATTCCTTATACTTTTTATTTACCCTCAATACTCGTAAGCTAGCTTATATCCCAGTTCACTGCAAGTTCTAGATACTTATTCTTGTAGTATCGAAAGTATTTCGTTAATTATGTAATTATAATGTTGAAGCCTTAGTTATGTGTTCTTTTTGTTAAACTCACACTAGATGAATATTTTCCTCTTACGATTCATTTCTAACGGTTAATGTTACCCATTCAACTCAGAATTTGAGTTAATTAACCATAACCAGCTTTTACGGCGAAACTATTTAGATGTTAGTGTGAAGACTTTGCAATTCTCGTAAAGATTACGGCTCATTTTTAGTGGATTATATTAAAGCCGGAAAACAGCCGCCGTCATAAATATCGCTTAAAGTACGGTTCGCCATCTTTGAATTGCTTTTGCAAATTTTAAGTTGTATAACATGCGGTTTCTTTTGCAATAAATAGTGTTTTTGCACTCTATCTCAAGAATATAATCAGGTTTTGTAAAGATATTGCTAATTTTTTGTAAACAAATACTTTTAAAATAATACTTTTAAGAAAAAATCTGAATAAATATATCCCTTCTTTATGTAATTTAACATAAAAACTTACCGTTGTGGATTGGTTGTAACCTATACAATCGGTTACGTATTTTTTATGTTGAAAAGCTTCTTACTTATTATTGAATATAATTTAAGGCATTTATATTAATCTAATTAATGTATACTTCCTGTTAACATTACAGTAGAAGTTCGTTTATCCGAATCAATTGGGACCGGACACCGTTCGGAGAACCGAAAACCGAACGCGATCCATGCAGCATATGAAACCGGTAACTATACGAATATTGAAAAGCACATCACATACGGGAAACGTGCTTGAGAAAAATACAAAATAGTTGCAAAATGTTGCAATTTTACTTTTATTGTAGAAAATAATTACTTATTTTTCGCTGTACCCTTGCAGACCTTCGTTTTTTCGCTGCGAGGTCTCTGACTCTCTTGAGCAGCTGTAGTCGAGTAGGATAGCACTCTGATTGTTGTTCGTACCCCTCCATAGCTGTCTCTAACGCAGAAAACGCGTCAGAATTTAATGGACCCTTGCTACTTCCGTTGTTGTAGTCCTCGTCTTCAACCGTTTCATCATTGACAGAGTTGGATTTTTCTAGCACGGAAGTCACAATCTCGTCATTATTTAGTATTTGAAATCCACAGTCATCTGCATTGTATGCCATCTAGGTTTCTACATCTTCTTCAATGCATTCTTGAAATAATCTTCTCCCTGTGGTCGACATTGAAGACTTTTTCGCCTTATAAATCTGGCCACTGCTTATTCCATGCATTTTTCAGGCTCTGTCTTTCGAGCGAGTCTCCAAACTGTTCGAAAACGTATTCATATACAGTACACGTAGTTGACAGAAAAAACTGGTCTGGATATTTGACGCTCCGGACAATAAACGTTCGGATAAACGACGTTCTACTGTACATTAATATTTTCTTGAAATCAAAGTCTTTGTCTTTTTTAGTCTGTTAATTGTAGGCTTACGGTCGTAAGTTTCTGGTTCCATCTAAGAAAAAAAAATCAATTGATTAAAAAAAACTACATTAAACTTAGCAATTAATATACACTGGTGTGCAGAAATTAAGGACGAGACGGTTTTTTCAATATAACTTTGTACAAAAGCTTTCCAAATCAACACATTTAATACCGTAAGATCCCCAATACGTAAGGACATGTGTAATGTAAGCAACACTTACTAAAAGAGAAATCAGAGGGATAAAAAGAAGCTTGATTGAAAAAGTAGCATGGAGCGCAATGCGACTGAAGGCCGAAACATCCCTGTGATGGGTGTCCAGCAAGAAACATCCGGTCTTTAGTAGGGGATATGATCTCCCCTGACTACTAGGCAGGTTTCACAGCGTCTGCCCATGCTGAGAATGAGGGTGTCAATGAGTTGTTGAGGCATTGCTGCCCATTCTTCTTGTAGCGCCAATCGAAGCTTCCGAATCGTTACTGGTGGTAAGGTACGAGCTGCCAAGCGTCTGTCTAGAAAGTCCCATACATGCTCGATGGGATTGAGATCCGGAGATCGTGCCGGCCAATCCATACGTTCAATATCCTAACTCTCTAAGAGCTGTTCGGCAGCTACTGTGCGATGACATGGTGCATTGTCGTCCATGAAAAGGAACTGCAGACCCATAGAGCCTCTAAAAAGACGCACATATGGAAGAAGGATCTCGTTACAATAACGGGTCCCGTTGACTGAATTGAGTCGAAGATGTGAAGGTCTGTACGACTACCAAGCATGATGCCTCCCCAAACGAGAACACCGCGACCTCCATACCTGTCCCTTTCAATGATGTTCGAGGGATGATTGCGGCTTCCCCGCTCTCTCCAGATGAGTATGCGATGAGAATCGCTACTCAAACTGAATCTGCTCTCATCTGTAAAGAGTACTCGTCCCCATTCATTGTCTCTCCAATTCCGGTGTTCCCGGCACCACAGAGAACGCCTTCTCCGATGGGCAGGCGTTAAAGGTACACACCGTACAGGGCGTCGTGCAAACAGACCACCACCGTGCAGTCTTCTTGCCACGGTAAAACGCGATATCGGTCGTCCAGTCGCCTGTGTCGTGTGTCTAGCGATTTCTCCCGTTGTCTGCCGCCTCTTTCTTCTGGCCTGTAAGACAATGTACCGGTCATCTGCGGGTGTGGTTCCTCGTGGACGACCACTACTGAACCCCGGATAGCTGTTCTTGTAGTTTGAAATTGTCTCCAAAGTCGTGAAACGATGCTGTGAGCAATTCGAACTCTGCAGCCACACTTGTCACACTGCGGCCTTCCTCCAACTTCCCAATGATTCGACCTCGGGTAAAAGCATCCAGATGTTCGTCTAACAGATTGATTATTTGCCATTTCTCGCTGAGGCAGCAACTCGGTGTGATTTTAACTGCTATACGGCGTGCAATCTCTTTGCCAGAAATACTGATCTTACACCGACAACATGCTTTATACTACTCAGACACTCCCCCATTACGTCTACCTGCATATCTGCGCATGTGCTACCGTACATCACCTTACTTAATCTCCTGATTGGTCTTTCTGTCCGCTCTGCCTCTTCGTTCAGCTGATATGCTAATTTTTCGACTTCGTCCTTAATTTTTGCACACCAGTGTAATTTACCCCTCTAAATATTTTATGTTTTAACACGTTAAGAGAAAGAGAATATCTCGTAAGTTATCTGGGTACCCTTATAGTATACATTCCATTCCTGTAAAGTAACTCATTGCTGAGTGTTGAGTAATGATACCCATGATTTAGAGGAAAACAAATTATGTTATATATATATATATATATATATATATATATATATATATATATGTATTACGTCAAAGATTAAATAGGCAGGATACTTTTACTAATGATATAAATACATATATATATAACATACACTACTCAAAAAAGTTAAGGGCAGCAAAGTAAAAAAAAGTGAGTATAAAAAAGCAAAGGTCGACAGCTATGCATGGGTATAAAATGGAGAATACAGGTGCAACAAAATGCAATACAGATAAAAAAAAGGAGCAAAAACAATTGTATGGAAATTTTAATATTTTGAAATGGTATAAAGAACATGAAATGATGCTTCAGAGCCTCAAATTGGTTACACAGAAATGACAAATAAAAAAAAACTGTTTGCTAATGATAAAGAATGATTAATACGGTGTGTGTTCTCCCCGAACTGCTAAAAGTGCCACACAGCTGTTTTACATGAATGCGATGAGGTTATCGATGAGACTTCGGAGAAAAATGTTTTACACTCTTGTTGAAGTCAAATCCTCTTGTTCTCCAAGCAACAAGAGGCCTTGGCATTGCAGCAACGTGTCGTCCGAAGGTGTCCCAAACATGGTCGATTGAATTAAGATCAGGAAAGCATGCTATCCCCCTATATTCTATACAGTTTTAGCTTCAAAAAAGTTCTTCTCAGGACGAAATGGATGAAGTCTGTCCCTATCCTGCATTTGAAGAAAGAAATCCCGAATGGCTACAACGTAAGGCACGACAAGGGATCTCGGAATCTTGTTTGCATATCTTTGAGTTGTCAAATTGGCATTCTGAATGATATGCAGGTCAGTATGCCCTCCACTGCTGATTCTAGCTCATATCATCACATCAGACCACCTTGCCAGAAAAATGATCTTTCCTGAACGAATATAGGGTTACTTCGATTGCCCCTTTCTCACGTCTATTGTCACTTTTTTACTCCAACAGCATTCTGAACAGTTCTTTGTGTTTGCCCGGATTCATGTCTTCTGATAACATACCAAGCCATAGATTCTAAAAGATCACGTTGTCGTGACTTTTTCATGTCACCTTTTCTCAAAATAGTAGCCAACAGTCTGAATTTCACCACTCAATCAATGTAAAACAACATTCTACGATATCAAGGTTTCTGTTTTTATATCCCTTTTCTGATTTTAGATATCATGCACGTTGATTTGAACATGAAATTTACTTAGTCTCTTTTCTACTACTATGGATGTTTTATTTTACGTTAGTTTTTAGAAGAAATATTTACGTAGTTTCGTTAAATCGATGTGTTCCCCAAATTTTTCGAGCAGTGTATAACTGCATACAAATTAATACAGAGTATTGCAATGTGAATGAAAAGGTTAAAAAAACACGCTTCACTTCTCTTAAATAACGAATTCTTTCAATGAAAGTCAAAGAAATTTCTAGCGCAGCATCAAGTTATACGTCGAATCAAATTCCTTTTTTTTAACGGTTAATTTATCCACGCGTGGAAAGAGCCGCATTTAAGCTCATTAAAAGTTTCAATACTTTCTCAAAATGAGACGATCGTGCAGAAACAAAAATTGAAATTGTTAGATGGATATTTTATCTAGTTCTTTGATATTTTGAGCATTTTCTTAGACTATGTAAATAAGACTGAAAGAACTTTGCGTTCCCATTTTGAAGCTGCTTTTATTTTCTGTTGCGCATTAATTTTCAAAGACAAAGAAGTTTCTCAAAGTAAATTTTAGTATTACCTTCTTTGAAATTTAACCCTTAACTTTTTTCGCACTGTTGCATTTCTGCAACTTATGATTTATTTTAATTTAACAGACTCAATATTTTTTTAATTACATACAAATCACTTATCTGAGAAAAAAAAAGATTACTGCAACGAAATACATGCTAATTTTGTCCCTAGATGGAAGTACATTTTTTTTCAGAAATCACAACAATTATAAAAATCTCTGATGCCTCAAGAACTATGTTTTTGCTATAAAAATAATCCATTATATTTTATGCTTCCTCTTGTATATTGACGAAATAAGTTACCAGGCAAGAAATTTAAACATTTTATGATTAATATAAATGAATCATATAAAAAAAGTTTTGTAATTTACAACACTACTGCGCAATATTGCATTTCTACAACAAACAAAAAAAAATGACTGAAATTCAATTTAAAACTGCTTAATTTTTTCTTCATATTTTCTCCTTTTATTATTACTTGAGAACTAGCTCATATAATTTTTTCATAGAAATTTAAAAAATTGCGAAGTTAAGGGTTAATGCACTTCTATATGTTGGAATTAAAGCATATAATTCATTTATTGAATAGAATATCTACGTAGTGCATGGAATAACTAAACTAATAAATGTATAAAAAACAATAATTTCACATTTTTAAATAGTTATTCTATAAGTTAATTAAGGATAGACTATTAAAAAGGAAAACAAACATTTGGGCAACAGAAAAAGTGTTGTTTATAAATTGACTGATAAGTAATTATGGTCTTCTAAAAATACATTTATAATTACGGTTATTTTTATTGAGATAAATGATAAAGAAAAACCGAATATTTATTGATATTTCTATATAAGTTAAGTAATTAAAAATAACTATATAGTACAACAGTTGCAAAAATTTAAATATATGTTTTAGTTATATGAATTATTTTTGGATTCTTAGCTTTTTTGGCAACTCCCTCCCCCGGAAAAAAGGTTCTTTACTTCCAAATTATATAATCATTTAGGAAAATTTTCGGTACTTTTCCCATTTAGCCCGCGCAAGAGATAAAGTCACCAAACGGAATATTTCCACTGGTAACCTTTTATCACCACAAAGAAATGCACAGGTCGCCTGAAGCTTGCTAATTTGTATCACAATTTGTGTGAATATGGATCATTACGAGGTAATAGGCATAGTGAGGGTGGACCACGCATTCCAACGTGCCATGGTATCCATCCAACACATTTTGCTTCATGCATAGATCAACATTTGTTGGATACTGTTCGAAGGAATCTTAGGGAGTTGGAGTCACTCATGGCCCACCCTCACTATGACTATTACCTCGTAATGATTCATATTCACACATATTGTAATGCAGATTAGCAAACATCAGGCGGTCCGGTGCATCTCTCTCTGTGGGTCCTTTCGCGATACAGTCTTTCTGTTGATCGTGCATTTCCTTCTGCCAATCCGTAAATCAAGCGCATATCTGTCAGCTCGGTGTTTGTGAAACTTCTCTATTTCTCTGCGGGCGATGGCAGTTCAAATGACTAATGCAGGTCTGTTTCCTGATATGCTCTTGCAAACGAAGTCGTTTCCTACATGTGTTGCTATGAAAATCTGAATCCTTGTGATGTCTCCTACTTCTCTTTAAAGTTTGTCCCAATGTACCTGGGATACCCTGTAAATATAGCAACTTGCTTAGATTTATTCACGATGATTAATTTTTATGCGGATTTTGGTAGTCGTGTTGCAACACATGAGGAGGCTTCAGGGTTTTTGAAACGATAACTTCTTTATGCGTGTTTTGCTGGAGAGTGAACTTCCTTCAACACTTGTTATAAGTATGATAAAATACAATCTCGACAATTGGTATATGTTGCGTTATCAAGAGCAATAAGTCTTGAAGGATTTTACATTGTTACGGAAAAATCCGATCCAAAATTCTTCCATGACCTAAGAGAATCTACATCTCTCATAGATATACAAAATGAATTTAAAAGGTTCTCACAAAACAAACTTAAAACAATCACAGATATCTTTACATACTTCATTTCCACAAAAAGGGAATATCAATATATTCTTCGAATTGTCAAAGTTTTCATGCATGTGCTTTGGAACTCGATGGCAGTGCTATGCAACATGCAATTATATTACTTTTAATAGAAACTTGGATAAGTAACGAAGAAAACATAGATGTTCAAAATTTCCATTGTATTGCTAAATTCCAAAGACACAATCAAATAGCTGGTTGGAGTTGCTATATATAAAAATAAGGAAGATACGACAACTTATGTCACTTAAGGAATGGATGTAGCATCAAATATTACTGAAATATTTGGGTTTAATCAGTGGGGAGAAATTTGTGCAGCAAAATTTAGAGCAGAAAATGGTTAAATAATTCTAATGGTTACTGTTTATGTTTCACTATATCAAAGTGTAGAGAAAATTATTAAATTCATTCACAAAAATTTAGTTGCCTGCACTGTGAAGCCGGATCAACTCTTCTCAACAAATCGCCTGCTATTTTAAGTGGGAATTTTAGTGTAGATTTTTCAAAAGACAAATCAAAGCTTTTAGTAGATTTTTTAAATTAAAATTCGATTTAATTATATCAAATGATTCAAATGAAATCACGACAAAGTACGGAACAATACACTTGACGGAGTTTTTTTTTTAGATATTTAAGTAATTTTGAATCTGAAGTATTTATAACCTATTTCAGTTACCATAAGCCTATTGTTTCTTTCTTAGAACACAATTAATTCACAAATATAATTGTATATATCGCAAGAAATATGACTTTATGAGTACAGACAGATGAATAAATAATTTTATATGACAATACTAATATCCCCTTGTTTTTTATTCACCGAACTAATCCCTGAAATAACATTACAAAATTTGAAGTTACTACTTCTATCGTGGGGTCATAAGCACACACACACATTTTTATATCTTCATTTTATTATATAGGTGGACAACAAACTCACTCAAACATAGAGCACATAATACAAATACGACACACGCACTTTTTACATGACAAGGACAAGAAGCGGAGTTTACATGGTTACAGTAAGTAGTAGTTGAATTTTCTAGAGAATCTCTGCTTACAAAACGCCAGCTGGTAGTTGAAAAACTCACCAGACTTCTGAGGATGTCTCTTCTGATTGGTTCATATATGCACATTGATTGGCGGACTATGTACATTATGTAATTCCTAATTTAAATACGCTGAACTCTCTTATAATTTCAAAGAGATAAAGTTACAATTATATCTCATTGGGTAGGTATCTAACACTTACTTTCGTGGAGTGTCAAAACCATTACAAATTAAATAACTTTTGAGATAAAATTAACGTGAATTATTATATATATATCAATTTTACCATGATTTTTACTTCTCAGTGAAATCTAATATCTGGTAGCATCTTGTTTTTCTATTCCTAGTATTAGCTCACACTCTCTATATATTTATGTATTTATCTTCGTGGAATTTTCAATCGTTAATAAAATACGTTTTAAAGCGCTCAAATAAGCTGAAATTCTATATACATGATTATTTTGGATGACAATACAATAATTTAATTATAATTAATAAAATTAATTGATTAAAATTAATTATTTAAGGAATTACAAATACAGCCACGTTGGCATCCTTTCTGACGACTTAGCGACCCTTTTGGCGACTTGTGTCACAACTTGAAAAGGTTTATTCTCACGTTTTAAAGCATTCAGTTGTACTGAAATTTTATAGACACGATTGTTTTGGATGACAATACGATATTTTAATGATAATTAATAAAAAATGATTACCACTTAATGCTGTGATTCTGTCATATGTATATACATATTTATATTAATTGTATCTATTTAATAAAACGTAGATAAAATAAGAAAAAATTTTGTTGATCTGAGTAGGAATTGGACTTAAAATTTTATTTTTATTTATATTTTGTTTTGAGCTTACCTTTATTATTTATGAAAGGCGACTTATTAATTTTGAACTATTTTTTATCTCCATCGACAAAAGTTGAATTAAAAACTGGGATTTTTCCTTATCTCTCTCTCTCTTTTTCTTCTTTTACCTATTTTTTAAAGTATTACGGGAACTAAACCTGAGCCTTTTTAAAATTACCATTCATCATAAAACTGTAATGATTTCAATTGTCCTGAAAAAAGCGGTGTTAGATGAAACAAATTTCAGCAAGAATCAACAACTGGAATCTCTACATTTTCGAATAAGCTGAGAAATAATGAGGTTTCCCATGAAAGGACCCGAATTTACGAAGATAAATGTCCGGGGAGTAAAAGTATTGATAATACTGCTTTACACTGGAGCGTGCAAACTCGAAAAATGTTGCGTCGAATAATTCATTATGCCCAAATTTATTCATTAGTAGCAAGCGATGAGGAAAGCTTATTCTCTCCAAATGAAAGCGAAGCTTTGCCATAATTACTAATTTTATTCAGGCTTCATTAGTTAAGTTCTAGCAACAATCAACACAGAGGGAATTTGTGTATACTGCTCTTCAGAATCAGATCGTAAGCTTTGCCTATGTTATGGTTTCAGAAATGTTATGCTTATGTTATGGTTTGTAATTTTTGTTTTGAAATATAATAAAATAGGAAATTTTAAAAATTTCTTTACTTTGACTTTAAAGAGTCTTGGTGACGTATTTTGCATTTAGATTTTGTTTTGGTGGATTGAAAAATAGAAGAGAGCAATATGAGATCTTTATATTTTTTATTCTCGTTTTATTATGTTTGCTCTCTCCTTGGTCCTATTTTTTCTTTCCGGAAGTTTTGTTCTTTGATCTGAGGTTGGAATTTTAAAGCATATACAGTCGAACCTCTACATAAAGAACCTCTATATTGCGAATTTTTCTATATAGCGAACTTTTTCCTGGAACCTTGAACATTTCACGATTTTTTTCGTAAAAAAACCTCTCTACAGCGAAGTGCATTTTCTATATAACGAACTTTTTCTTTGTGATTCAATTTTTGTTCTCCCTTTTTTAAAAATATTTCTGAAAATGTTTCAAGTTATTCTCTCTTTAACTTATTTTATGGTGTTCATAAATCTTGAACTGGTTTTATTAGATCCTAACTCGCCGAGAGCCGTAGAGTTCTGGACGTTTCATCCAAGAAGTGCAACCTTTGACCCCCATTGCCCAGTTCACTAAGAAACATCTTCGACATCCTCTTCCACCCTCAGTGGAGTTTTTCCGTGTCTGTGTGCGCTAATTATAAAATAATGTATGTTTAATATTACTTGTATGCTTTAAATTATAAAATGTCCTTAAAATTCATTAATTTCAGTATAAAATTATTTTCTTAATATTGAAAAAACAGTGAATTATTTGACAATCTTTTTTCTTGTTTTCCTTGCAGTTTTCTTTCTTTCTTTTTTAATGGGTAATATTTATAAAATAAACATATATTAGTTTTAAAAAATGCGTGAATAATTAATTTTTTTAATGCATAGTGTTTATGAATTTAAAATTTGCTTTATGTGATTTATATAGTATATTAAAAGATAAACCTCCATATAGCGAATTTTCCATATAAGGAACTTTTTTCCGGGATTTAGCGACTTCATTATATAGAGGTCCAACTTCATATGTATAAGGAGAACCATTATTTTTGAAAGAAAATTAGATTCGCTTTTTAATCTCGAACGAAATGTTTTGAGGTTTTGGATTTTTCCTTCTACTTCCAAAGTACAATTGTATATATGCATCAGAAATCCAGTAATGGAAAAATATGACTTATTAAGGTTTCTTAGCAGTTAATAGAATTTAAAAAAAATGAAGAATGGAATAAAAGAAACTTTTTAAAACGGAAAATGAAAGGGATTTATTAAAAAAAATATTATTAGAAGTAATCCAATAAAAATAAACTAATGCCTTTTATTTTGCATAATTCACATATATTCATTAATTTGAGGATTTCTAGTATTTGTGTGAAAGGTAAAGAAATTTTTTTATAATTTCTTAAAAAAGCATTTGAAAGAGAGAATTTTTTTGTGTGTTTTGAAATATATTCTATTTAATTTTCTGAAATTTTATTTTCTGTGACTATAGAAAAAAAAATATTGAGATTATCAAGTATTAAAATTTATTTTAAAAAATATGAGCCGAGAAATTTTGAAAAATGAAAATATAATTGTATCGCTATTAGATACTATAGCATGAAATATTTACAGAACTTTAAGAAATATTTTCTTTTAATATGTATTAGTTTTTCACTAGTAGTTTTATTGGTTTGCTTTAATTCAATACGTAAAAAAAATGACAAAATGTTAAAGGCTTTTTAATGTTAAGGTTAGAGTGCATTACACAGTTTTTTTCTACAATTTTTCTTAATTATAATGCTAAAAATTCAAAATTGGTATCCAAGAAAATTCAGAGTACTGTTATTAAAGTATTATCACACACAAACACACACACACACAATGAATATCGAGAGTTTTAATGTTGATAACATTTATGTAATATGATATATGAATAACGAAAAAAAAAGCACGATATATAGTGCAAGTGCAGTAAAGAGCCTAATATCTAAATTCAATTATTATGCGATTTTTTTTAACATAAAGTTTTATAATATACATGCAGTTGATGTACGACACATTTTTTGCAGTCTACTTGATATAGATTTCATGTTAATTTATTTTTCAAATCCAGGTTTTATATTCATATATAGAAGTGGTCTTTAATTAGTAATTTTGTTTTTTCCAACATTATTATGATTGTAAAAAAAAGGAATAAAATTTTGTGTTATTGTGTTCGCTATCTTTTAAACATATGCAATCATGTACTTTATAATTAAGTTGAATTTTTGATTTACTCGGAAAATTTTGCATTAAAATGTCTTTGCTTAGTTTATTTAATTTGAAGTAAAATTACAATACATTAGTTGTCCTTTTAAATAAATATAATGTCCTAAAATAATAAAAAAATGTAAGCCATGAAATAGGGCTTTATATAAAATATATATGGTCAAATACTCACCAGACTAATATGCAGTATTTTTACTGTAAGTCGTAAGCCAGCGTTTCTCTAACTGTGGGGCGCGCCCCGAAGGGGAGGTGATTGCCCTACATGGGGGCGCAAGCATTTAAAAGAACGAAAGTAAAAGATTTAAAATAATTATCAATTTACTGAAACGATGAAAAGCAAAACACATTCTGACTTAAATATACATTCATATTGATATAATCTGCTTAAAAATCTTTCAGTGCTGACCAAAGAATTTGGTAATTAATTCATCAATACTACATTAAAAACAAATACAGCAATTACCTGTGACTCCCATGAGCTTGTCATGTACAGAATTTACTACTTATCCTAGTAGTTAATAAGGTTTATAATTAAAATCGCATTGTAGCTTTATCGAACAGAGTATATTATTATTGCATTCAATACATTGTTATTGTAAGAGAGGGGGCGATGAAAATTATGACTGAAAATCGGGTTGCGAATATTGAAAGTTTGAGAAACATTGTCTTAAACCACACACACTTAAAAGAGTACAAAAACGACATTTATTTTTGAAATGGCTACCATTAGGAATTTAAGAAATGTATGATATAGTTTTGTTCTCTTGATAAACTATACATTTCCTGTTTAAATTAAGGGTGTCAAACTCAAAGGCACACTTGGGCCGAATAAACAAGGTTTAACTTAAGGTGGTCCACACAAAAAAATTAAAATTCCTAGAAACGCAGGTTTATTTTGAATATTATATTATAATAAAAAAAACATATATAAAAGAGCAAAAATTTAATATGTACTTCCTGAAACTTTCTGCTATTATCTTTCTTAATTCGGAAGAAATGTTGATATTTATTACATGTTATTGTGAGCCAATATATTGTCCAGGCCACAAAAATGCTCGTTGTAGGGAGCATGCGCCCCGCGAGTTTGACACCCCTGCTTGAAATGATACGTTCCAATTGGACTACTGCTGGCTCAAAAAAGCTCCTACAACGTTTTACTAATCTGAAACCTTTACTTTTCTATACCAAAATTGATGTCGAACTTTTCGAAAAAGAAGGAAGGAACTAAACGAATGGAATAGTCCTTGTTGAAAACGAAGCCCTGAAAAAGCAAGAACACAGTTCTACTCTTACCTTCTGAGGAATGAACAGCAGAAAAAAACTTCATAAGCACCTTCAGGCATTAGCGAAAACGTGAAAAAACAGTTGAATAGGAGAAAGAAAAAGGGACCAAAGAACTTTCTTATGTATTCTCTGTGGATTGTCCTGCACTTTTTCAACTAACGTTCTTTTTCTTCTTTGGTTAGTTAAGCTCTTCGCCTGTGTTCAACTCCCTGGAAGAGTAAACAAATCAGCTGAAGCAAGAATGACCCAAATGGTAATCGATTGATTGCATCAAAAAGAATGGAATAAAGAAGATTTATAATTAGAGCTTAAGTCTGATTTTTATTGAAAAGGTTAATTTTAATCAATGTATTCTCTGAGACTGCAACTTAAAAATAAAAAGTAGCCCCTGAGAAATGCGTTTTGCTTTTTTGACTGGTATAACACTTAAAAGTTCTTGGAAAATATGTTTTTAGCAAATTTATTTCACTACGTGCTCATTATCAGTTGTTGAAAGCATTCGCTTCAATGGTTATCTAAGAACATAAGACATTTTGTCGAAAATTAAATTGGTTTCCCTTTCTTAACATTAAAAAATACATTTATATTTCCTAAATATATGAAGATTTAATGCACTGTTAATCGGGTTTTAAGTAATTAACTATTTTAAAATGCATAGCATTCATATTAATTATTAACTTGCGAAGATATTGAGCTATATGTTCAATTTTACCTTTATTGCTGGATATTATAAATTATATTATAAAACTTCATCATATTTCGTGAAATTATCATCAAGATACTTACAATAATTGAGATTTATTCAAATTGCATTAATGCTGTGCATTTTAAGATGCCTTTAAATTCTGATAAACTGATTTTAATATTTGGAACTAAGCAACAAGGTAGTCATGGCAACGAATTTCGCGGCTGAGGAAAATCAGTTCCAAACTAAAATACATAAAATAAAATTCTAATAGATTAATTAATTAATCTAATTAAAAGGGTAAATTATTTTTTAAGAAAAATTGCCCCACTTTTTGCAGAAATATAAACAGAGAAGTTTTAAGAGCTTATGATTCAAATTACATCTAAATTTTATAGTTTGTTTAAGAATATATTTGAGAAAAACGATTTGGAGACTTATGTGATAGGTAAGTTCATGGAGACAATTCATACTTGCACCGTTCCCAGACTAAACGTAATACAACTAAACCCCAACACTTTTTATTTTACACGAATTTGAAATAACATAGTACATGAATTTAAAGGATTTTCTTTTACACAATTTTTTTGCTCCAACACGCATCCCCAGATTATAATAATAAAGACGTCGATAATGACGAAGTTACAAAGGTGAAGTTCACTTATTAACAGCTAATTTAGTTCTAGAAGGCTTTAAATTTTCTGCAAGTAGGGAACAACATTTTCTTACTTATAATCCTGACATAGAGCGTACATTAAAATTTCAACGTAATTTTGTGTAGCTGGATATCAAGAATTATGTAAGCAACACACTTGAAAACTCCCTCCCTCCCATACCCATCTAGACCGCTAATAGTATACTTTGTAATAACAAACAAACTGAGGCCATCAATAATGAACTAAATTCTTCATTTGAATCAAAACCAACAGTTGTGCTAGACACGTGAGAGGCTTGCACCTCTGTCTTGGGCACCTAAATCTGTGGGAGGTAGGGAAGAAACACTCGACATGATCCAACTAATCTATTTATTTATTACACAATTAAAATACATCATTTCAAGTAAGAGAATGTCTTACTGCTAACCGCGAAAGTGGAACAACTTTGGTAAAACGTCAACGATTAAGAGACTATCAAACTTGATCCTTCCTTCAATAAAGGATTTAACCTATCATCCGATTTAAGCTAATATCAATTCAATCTCAATGAACAATCGTCACTTTAAAACTTCTTCCTAAGGAGTTCTTAATCACACTAATTCAAATATAATACCGTCAGTAGCAATCTCACCTGATTCGAGTATATCTCCTCTCCTATTCTCTCTTCAAGCCAGAAAACTTCGACTATATATAGTAAGTTACCTTTTATGTGAATGTGTTGATTTTTTGTGTTTACTTATGTTTTTTAGTGTAGTGTAATCTACATTTGTTATTTACCAGTGATTGTACTGTAGCGTATATGTGTATTTATGCATGTAGTTGGGTAATTTAGGAAAGATCTGCAACAGTTTTGATATTTCGGATTTATGCTTAATTTGCAATTGACCATAATCTTGGTGGCGACGTCTAGTGTCTGACTAGCGTTGGCGTACTGTTTGGCCATAGATTCTTTAAGAGTTGGCGATGTTCCCCCACATGCACGGGTAGGATTAATGTGTTTTGGAGGAGAGGTTTTTGACCCCGAAGTGTACGATCGAGGGAAGAAAAGTTCCTTGTGTTTTTAAAGTGGGAAGCACTAAATTTGTTTTGGCCGAAGGAAATGGAATTCCTTCGGTGAGAGACAGACGCACAGGCGTGGTCTAGTATTAAGAAGAAAGAAGAAATAGTCTCTTGGGACTATTTTAGCACAACGGACATTGTAGCTTGATTGTTGTTTGATTTTAGTATTTAATCAAGAGAATTATATTAACCAAGATAATTGTTTGAGTTGATTTAATTATGTGTGTATTGATTGATTTGAGAAGTAATTAAGAAAGAGTAATAAAGACTTAACATGCACTCAAAGATAATTAGGAGAAAATAGATAAGATAATTAACTTTATCCATTTGATATAGTTAATTATCTCATTTTGTATCAATGAAACTATCCATTTGTTAAACCATTTTATGAATTCAAAAGGCTTTCCTGAGTTTTCGGCTGTTTTACTCATGACCATATATCAGTTACGGGAGAAAAAGACTGGCATTGATGATTGAAAAAATCATTCTCAAAACTTAATTGTATTAATTAGATTAAATTAATTCATACTTTAAATCCATTTTTTTAGTTATCTTTAATTCCCTTTATATTAAATGTGTTCACCTGTCATAACAATTTTGAAATTCTGGAAGGGTCGTTCATAAAAAATCTCAGCTTCTCATTAATGAATTTGAAAGTACTACAGTACATTTATTGTGAAGTCATTTCTAGTTATTTTGATGCAAATGGTGCATCAAAATGTAAATAAATCATGATTTTGGTAATTTATAAAATGTTTATATGAGCCACTAAATTTCAAACCTTGATAAACTATTTCATTTTTAATCTTATGAATCATTTATTACTTCTTTTATTTAGTTAAGTTTTTGTTAAAATTTACATTATACCGATCCTTTAAACGATTTAAAGTAATACACTGCTCAAAATAATTAAACTGTATTGCGGTTTTAGGTGGATCTTGTGGCTGGGAAACTTTTAGCTGATTGATACATGGTCGACAGACGTAGTAGGTTATATGAGAATAAATTAGACATGTTAGGCAGAAAAAAATGCATTTTATTGCGCATTTGTGTACAAAAGGAAAAAAAAAACACAATTTGTGAATATGAGAAAAAAGAATAAGAAAAGGTGTTTTCTTCAAGGAAATCATTTTCAGTAGGGGGTATGGTTTCCACGGTCGGCCAGCAACGTTGAGCACCTTTGAGGCATGGAGTCAATGAGGCTATTAATCACGAGTTGGGGGTATTCTGTCCCACTCTTCCAGAAGAGCTCTTTCCAGTTCTTGGAGAGTTTTTGAGGGTGGTTGGCGGCCAGCAACTCGTTTTCCTAGAGCATCCCAAACATGCTCTATTGGTTCATGTCTAGAGAACACGCTGGCCATTCCATTCGTACGATTCCTTCCTCGAAAGGAAATCCTCCACCAGATTAGCATGATGTGGCCTGCAGTTATCGTCCATTAAAATGAAGTCATCTCCGATTGCTGTAGCGTAAGGGACTACAATAGGTCTGAGGATCTCATCCCTATATCGGCGAGCAGTCAGAGGTCCATCTCGCATGATGTAGATGTCTGTACGCCCGTCAATGGAGATGCCACCATACACCAACACTCCCCCACCGCCAAATCTGACACTTTCGTGCACGAACGCAGGATTATTCCTACTGCCACGGTCCCTCCAGATGAAAATACGCTATTATCCGGATGAGCAGAAAAAGGGGCTTGTCAGAAAAAAGAACATTATTCAATTCATTTCTCCTCCGGTTCACATGCTCTGTTGCCCACTTCCTGCGTTCGCGACGATGCCTTGATGTTAGTCTAATACATGCAATCGGTCGGCGAGCATACATACCACACCATGGAGCCGGTTTCGGACAGTCTTAGTTGAAACCGTGGTGCCAGTAGCCGAGCGAAGGTGTTGCTGGAGAAGTGTAGCGTTCATATTTCGGTGTCTCCGAGCCGTTAACACTAAATAACGATCTTCATTGGGCGTTGTTGCCCGTCTACGACCTTGTCCTGGTCTTCGACCTGCACTTCCAGTCTCCAAAAAACGGTTCAAGATCTTGGAAAGCACACTCTGTGACACTCCAATGGCTTACGCTACTTCGGCTTGAGTTTGGCCCCCTTTTAACCTACCAACAACTCTCCAAGCTTCTGAAACGGTTAAATCAGTGCTTCTCAAACTGTGGGGTGCACCCCCCTTGAGGGGCGTGACAACTCTACGAGGAGGGCGCGAGCATATTGAAAAGTCGAAAACAAAAGATTATTTAAAAAAATTATTAATTTACTGAAAGTAAATAAACAAAATACATTCCGACGTAGTAAAAATTAAAATACATATTTACATTGATATATTATACTTATAAATGTATCAGTGCTACATAATTTTTTTATAATTAATTTAACAATACCAAGTTAAGAACAAGTTAAATAATTACCTTTGATCCCATGGGACTCTGTCATATATAAAATCACATACAAAAATCAACACATATCTTGATAATTTTTGTACGGTTTATTATAAAAAAATCCATTAACTGCCAATTAAAAGTTACGTGACTCGCTTCCCGATGTCAACCGTTTTCAACGTAGGCGTGTGTATGTGATGTATTGAGCGGGGATAAAGAAGCAAATAATCTGAAATAAGTAAATCCTTTGTAAACATTGACAAAGTCCTTT
Source organism: Trichonephila clavipes (assembly GCA_019973935.1). Classification (NCBI taxonomy): domain Eukaryota; kingdom Metazoa; phylum Arthropoda; class Arachnida; order Araneae; family Nephilidae; genus Trichonephila; species Trichonephila clavipes. The sequence goes on from BMAU01001551.1 coordinate 115,941, forward strand.
TACATTTCAAAGCCTTCGGAATAATTTTATGGAAAACAGTGCGCAGAAAGGTTTTACTTTGTATAGACGTACATATACGTCCCGGGAAATTGACGCTTTGGCTGACAGAGACGTTTATATACTCAGGTGGCACTTAAGAGGTTAAAGTCGTATCGTAGTTTTAACATCAAAGTATATTATTGAATTATATACATTGTTATTTTTTGAGGGGGGCACGACTAAAATTATGATTGAATATTGGGTCGTGAGCATTGAAACTTTGAGAAGCACTGGGTTAAATGACTTTGCTCAGACATCGCACTCATCGAAACAAAGCAGTCACTGAATGCCGATCATCCTTGTCTTCATTTCAGTTGAAAGTCAGATTTCATTCGCTGCCGCTGAAGCGACGTTTTTGACGTCGAACTCAAAATTAGCATACTCCACAGTTTGAAAACCCGAAAAATTTGCATTTGTGATTCTCTTCTTCCATTTTCGGCAAAAAAAATTTCGCTTATATCTTTATTTTATATAGAACACAATATCCTTTAATTGTTTTGAGCAGTGTATTAGAGCATTTTTGTGACATTCCATATAGTTTTTCTCAATTGTAAAACTTAAGCATCGAAAGGTGAAACTCGATAAAATAAATAAATAAATTATTCGAAATTCCATTAATCTTAGAGCAGAAGGGGAAGTAATAGGTTTTTTCTTGTGAAAGGACCCAAATTTCCGTAGATGAATATTTCCTCGGAATAGAAGTGTTGGAATTAATGCTTCTCTGTATGTGAGAAGTTTCAAAACTACATAGAATAATCCATTATGTCTAAATTTATTCATTGCTAGGAGCGAAAATGAATTTAAATTGGAATTAGCTCTGAAGTAATTACTAATTTTATTCAAAGTTCATTAGTTGAAATTTGGTCAGAGCAAAATTAAAAATTACTAAATATTAAAAAAATTATTTGTTTGAATTTTGTTTTGAAGAAATTTAAATTTCTTTTTTCTTTTGTCTTGCGTTATGATTCTTATAGTGAAAGAATTTTAAAGTAGCAGAAAAGGGGATAGAAAGTGTGACAATGCTTATGAAAATTTTTAAAAATTAAGATTTTTTTAACTGAAATTTTTACAAGAATTAAAATAAAAACTAGAAATTATATTGAATTTTTTCGCATGTTTATTAAGATTTTCAGAAAGTACTGTAAAATAGTTATTTTAAACATTAATTAATTAAATTAAAGAATCTTTAATATAAACATTAAAAGTAATTATAAATTTTAAGACGTAATTTCAAATAAAAATTTCTTTGTAAAGATTTTCAGTGTAATATCTTCCGTTTTTTTTACTATATTTACATACTATGTTTATATTGAAGAGTAATGGGATCACATGCGCACGCACGCAGTATCGAATATCATCCTAGTCCACCTTAATAATGGGAACAATTTATCTCTGCATTAACTCCATGAAACACTAGAAGTATTGGGAAGCCATATGTACTTGCAACTTCTCAATAATTTCCCAAAGTTTAAGATGATTTGATAGAGAGGAGTCAAAAGCTCGAACATCTCTTTCAATAATATCTCAAAAGTGCTCAATGGGATTGACATGAGTTGACAATATACGAACCAAAGAAATGTCTGCAGATTGTTCATAAAACCATTTGGATACAACTCGGTTTAAATGGCGCAATACATTGTCTTGTTAAGGAACGAAGTCTTCAATGGGATGCTAAATGTGCGGAAATATACACATGGTTTCTTAGGATATAACTGTAATGTTGATCTCTCACGTATAAATACTTCCCTTTTAGTGCGCATAAATTGTTCTCAGATGAAAATGTGATATCCATCAGCTTGAAGAATACCTATATCGTCAACGGCATTTACTAAAGGGAGTCTAGACTCATAAATTTAGACAATATTTTCCCTCGCATAAAAAAATCCAATATCGACTTTCTCGTGCTTATGCTAATGCTTACGTTCTGTTATATGCGATAATCAGAGATATCTTTTTGAGGTAATGATTTCTGTACTATAAAACTATGTGCGGATTCTGGACAGTTCGGCTGCCAACCCTTTGGTGCGCTTACATGAAATTGTTGAGTGGTCTCTTGCAATGTATTTGCTGTTACAACGCAACCTAGTTGACGTTAATACTGCTCATATTCATTCTATTGTCCACCGCGCATTTGACTCTTTATGAAATAAACGTACTCATAGTACATTTATTACACAGTTTACTCACGAAACCATCATTGTCTGCACTTCCGAAAAACTCTTGAAATCTTAAAAGTTCTTTAAAAGACGCATTTCAATAGTTTTTTTATCGTTTAAAATGATATGTTGCCACAAATTTTCGAACAGGAATACTCATTTAGATGTGGTAAACGAGTATTCAATGTCTTTATAATGTCTTTAGTCCTTTTTGATGGCTTTTCTCATCTATCTTTATTAAACCGGGATCTGAATGGTTTACATATCAAGACAAATTTAAACTTCTGTGCTTTCATTTTTTTAAACCCTTGCTCTATTGCTTCAAAAACACATTAAAACTGAATGTAATTTGATCAGTTTGTCACATCATGTTACTTAATTCTTTCATTTTCACACGTGAAATACTTAATCACATATACAAATATTTACACAACGAATAATTAATAAAAATGGTTGTAAATCAACTTTTAAAGTACCAAAATTAAGAAAATGTTTGAGTGTCAGAAATGAAAATGTTGGTAAATAAATACAAAGTAGTATCTTTATATAACACCTCAAACTTACAACATCACTTGATTGTTGTTCAAAATTACGAAATCTGTTACCAATAGCTCTAGTGTAACTTCAAATTACGAGAAATACTCACTCACTTGAATTCAAATGAGTGTCACCGGAAAAAAAATTCACAGGAAGACTTTAGTTTCCATGTATCCTTACTGATAACAGATGCTCATGAAAGGTAATCACACTATTACACTGAAAAAAGACAATTCTTATTTCAAATATCTTCTAAGAATAACAAATCAAACATTTCTTTTCTGAAGTGTCTAGTTTCTTTCCAAAGTGGGATCATAACTTAATACAAGAAAGAGGGAACAACTAAATAAAAAAAAATGTCAACATCAGTTCTTCTTTGAAAATGTAATCGAGAAACAGCAACATTATTAGTCCATTCCTTTCTACAATCGGATGATAAGGAAAGTATCGAAACAACCTCAAGCATTGAAACTGAGACAAATACAATTGCATAAGAAAAAGAATCGAGAAGCAAATAACTTTCCTTTGTATTGTCTGCGGATTTGTTTTTTTCCCTACTGATACAAATTCTTAGTCTATATTAGACTGTTGTAGAAGAATTTGAAAATTGGAGGAAATGAGGCAATATAGATGGCTTGTTTTTGGTTTTGATTAGAGATATTAACGACATTACCATACTCTCTGCAGTATTAAAGAATAGAATGTAAAACGTGCTTTAAAAATAATTGGGGCAACATCAACCAAGATTTTCTATTGTATCATTAGGCTTCATAATTAATTAATTCCAATCTTTAACAAATACGAAGTTGATCCTTTTTTACCTATTGAAAAATAGTTAGTTTCAGAGTTTAACCCTTTATCCACCGACGGTACTTATAAGTACCATTCACTTTAAAATTACGTAGAATAACCATTTGTAAGAATATTCTGACGATATTTAGCAGGAATATTTTTTGAAATCCACTCTTCCAAGATATATGGCAGTACGAGTTCCATGATGAGTATTTTAGCGAGAAAGTCGAACAGTTTTATAGGAGAAATTGTGTTTTCAGCTGACGGCGTTTTCAGCGGATTGTGAGGATTATGATTTTTGTCCCGAAAAAATAATTAATGTCAAAATTTAAGTGTCTTATTTTTTGTATGTTAATGAGGACCTTAGAAGACGATTTGACTATTTATTTTAAGTGAACAGTGTACATCAGTGCTTCTCAAAGTGTGGGGCGCGCCCCCCTGGGGGGGCGCGATGACCCTACAAGGGGGGCGCGAGCGTATCGAAAATTTAAAGATTTTTTTAAAAAAATAACCGGAAAGAGAAGTAAAACAAAATGCTTTCTTCCATAATAAAAAAATACACACAACACACTGACATAATTTATATTTATTATCTAGCTTTTATCCGTCATCAAATAGCTATCTTTGATCCCAAAACCAAATTAAAGAAAAAAAAAATTTGTTTTATTTGCTGTTTTTCCTCAATGAGTGATTTTTTTATTACGTTTTAACATAAAATATTACTCGTTAAAAGAAAAAACGAAACCCAGACCCTGAGAAAAATTCTAAGATAAACAATTCACCGCTGTAATTATTATTGAAATACTGTACATTAGTTGTAGAAAAGAAAAGGAATTCATGATTCACTTTTCAGCCAGGCTGCATAGTACGTTTGCTAATCATTTGATTGACCTTCAATCTTATGGTATGGTTATTATCAATATTAGTTCCCTCCCATCTTTCATGCGTTTGCTTTTCGCTTAGGAAATTGTAAATAATTGAGTTTTGCGATATTTGGAAAAGAATTGATTGGTTTAATATTTCTGTAGGATAATTGAAAAGTGTCTGATTTGCGTCCTTTATTATGGTCTTGTACTTTTGAATCATTTTAGTTCAGTTTTTTATTGGATTTTTTCTCAAATCATCAAAGAATTGAATAGTCCTTGAAAGAAGGTAAGTATACTTTCTATAAATTAAAATATTCACTAGAATTCGATTTGTATCGTGTACAGTAAAAATAATTCTAAACAAATGTTTGGGATGACTGAGTCCCCCGCACTACCATTAATGTTAGTATCGAGTACGCGCCTGCTCCCGGGTTAAACTTTTTGAAGTCTTCTCGCTTTAAATGTTAAAAAGTAACACAATTATTCTTCATCGGAATTTTATATTCTTTTTCATAATTTAACATTAATTCTAAATGCTAATTGTGTGAAGTTTAAAATTACAGTTCTTTTAAACAGTTATTTACAATTATAGCATTTATCTAAAAAAAAAAATCATTTTACATTTTTGTATACAATGTCGTGCACACAGTTTTACTCTCCTTACAGTTCAGCTATTATATCAAGAATAATGTTTTATTTTTTTAAAAATGAACTCGTGCGAAGAGTCGGTGTTTCAGCCAGTATACGTTTGATGTATCAGTACTGAAGAAGGTATTTTATAAATAATTTCTTATTACTGAATTTGGCCGCGGTAGCCGAGTGGTATAGGTATCGGATCGTGGCTTGCCTTGTCACGAGTTCGAGCCCAGTACCACTAAAGACCCGCCACGTAGGGCAGCGCTGCATGTTAAATCTGTTGAGAGTTGAGACTTTTTCCCGTTGGTGTGGTGTGGTAGTTAGGAGAGAAGAGTGCCAGCTCAGGTGTCATCCACGTCACTTGACCATGGTTCAAAAATTACGTGGTCCGTCGTCAAAAGCCCTCGTGCAGCTGAACAGTGCGACGTTAATATTCAATCAATCAATCTTATTACTAAATTAAGAACAAGTTTAATAATTATTAGGGACTTCCACGGGCTTTTCTTGTAGAGGAAAGTTTTTCAAAGGAAGGTTTTAATATCAGAAATTGACACTTAAAGAGTTATTTTTCTATATTTAGCTGAGATCTATATTTTGTCTTCAAGGTATCCACTGCAGAAAATCCGGTTTGCAAAGGTAGGATGTTGAAAATGGTAATAGTATACGAAGTGCTTTTGTTTTCAGTACAGATAATTCCTCATGCACCTCTACCCCAAATTCAAAGAGCGATTTATTACAAAATTGCATTTTAATTTTCACTGGATGTGAAATCTATGAAGATTTCTTCTTCGGAAGTTGAGAGCCCTTCTGGAGTATCTTGAAATAGATCCCTAATCCACTCGTAACTTGCTACCAAGCTGTCCTCATCCAGAAAATACTTTTTAAAATTCCTTGCCAACGTATCTAAATGATTTTACATGTTTTAAAAACAACTTTCACATGTTGTTCTACAGATTTGTAAGTTTTAACACATATCGAGCTGGGGCTTTTTTTCCATCATTTACTTCAGTAGTGGTAAATCCAAAATTTAAGTATTTTTGAGAAAATCGCCTTGATTTAATTTTCGGAACCATGCTTGTTCGTCTGTGTACTTGTTGATTCTTTATTATGATCGAATGTTTGCTTACGACTTAAAAATGTATGTATGATATTGTTTTAATCTACTGCCGTAAATATTTAATTACCGTAAATTACAATTAATGTGGAAATTAAAAAAAATGTACATTCAAGAGCTAGATTCGGTACCTCTAGAAGTGTCGAGTCGATCAAAACTGACTGGAATTGTACGAGGAAAAGCATTTTTACATGTTTTGCGCAGACGTCCGATAGGTTGCCCAGACTCACGCAAACGTACCCTATAATGCCAGATGTGATGGATATGATAGAGAGCGACATTGACTACACTATTTTTCTAATGACATTTGTACTTTGAGAAATGAATGCTGAAGGAAATATATCTTTAATTAAATGCATCATTTTGCGATCTGTTCCAATTTAAAAATTAGAGAAAAAGAAAAATAACATAATTCTAAGTAATATATATTTTAAGTAATTTTCTTAAAATATATAAATTACTTAAAAATATACTCAAAATTTAATATATTTATCGTATTAATTTGTACGGTTTATAATTAAGATCGTATTGTAACTTTAGCGTCTCTCTCTCAAAGTGCATTTTTATTGCAGTAAATACATTATTGTTGTACAGGGGGCGAGACAAAAATTATGATTGAAAATTGGGTCGCCAGTATTGAAAGTTTGAGAAACACTGCTTTTAATGTATGAGTGGTGCACAGAGTATTTTATGTTTAATTAATTAATACTAAATTAAGAACAAGTTTAATAATTATTAGCTACTTCCATGGGCTTGTCTTACAGAGCAAAGTTTTTGAAAGGAGTTTTAAGATAAGAAATTGACCCTCTGAGTTCATTTTCTATATTTAGCTGATATCTATATTTTGTCTTCTAAGCAACCACCGCATTTTGTAAGATGTTCCAATTTAAAAATCAGAGAAAGGAAAAATAACTTAGTATTTATCCTATTACTTAACTTTTTTGCTTAAAAGTAACATATACAAAATTTAATTTTTATGTCATGAATTTGTACGGTTTATAATAAATATTGTTGCTTTATCATAAAAGTGCATTATTATTGCATTCAGTAAATTATTATGTATAAGGGGGGCGCGATAAAAATTGTGATTGAAAAAGGGGGCGCCAGTATTGAAAGTTTGAGAAACACTGGTGTACATAATTCATTTTACAGTTCAATATCTTTAATTAATTAGCTCTAACTAATTAAATTTCCCAAAGTTGAGTATTTTGTTTATGTATATCCCTTAATTTTCAATGTAGTGATACAAAAAAAATCCCATGAAAAAAGCTGCAGTGAATTATAATGCGGTCGATAAAGGGTTAAAGAGAGAAAAATTAATACTTTTTTAGTGAAGTAATTTTACAGATTATTGTCTCAGAAAGTGGCAAAACTACTTTCGTGTTTCTTGTACTTTATTCACAAGTCATTTTTATTTAATGAAATATTTAGTTTATATATATATATATATATATATATATATATATATATATATATATATATATATATATATATATATAATGTCATGCCCAGGCCTGCTGGTAAACAAAGGATGTCATCATCTTTATCATATCAGTTCTTTATCAAACATCGATCATATTTAATCCAAAATGGCAGCCATTTGGTACCCAATCTAATGCAACAAAGAACAACAACGCAGCGAGATGTCTCCAGTCAGTCTTTTCGCTTATGCTCTCACTACGCCAGTGGATGTCAGTCTATTTTTGGGCATCTGGACTGATACTGAGTCCTCAATCCCATATAATAAAGTCTTTGATGTGGGGCTTGACTTTCGTTGAAGTTCACAGTCTGCGGAGTAACATGCAGGCTATTGGCTGCGACGGTGGAATCCAGGAGGCGGGGCTTATGGTGTTCTTCATGTCGTGGAAATTTTGGCATTGCTGAAAGCTAAGTGGGTGATCTCAAAATGATTGGAGGTGGAAGTGAATATAGCCTCTGCCTGGCTGCCCATGGGGGATAGTTAATATTAGAAAAAACAGAAAGTGTGTGGGATACGCTTGTCCAGTGGGGGTAAAACTAAGAAAAATAATTAAAGAAAATAAATAAAAAAATAGAAATTAACTTGGGTGCAGTAATTAAAAAATTATTGCCAGAACAAATTAATTAAGGCGGGTTGTATGAATCCGCTTGGATTCTCTTCGGCCCTTTAGTGTTATCGTTACAATTATAAGCAGCTAAATTGATCATATTTAAGTTATTAGTATTTAGAAGAGCATTGAAAAAATTTATGACTGTTTTTTGAATATGAGCTTTAAAACTATTGATTTTTAGAACTTTGTTAATATAATCATTTCGCATATAGGGACAGGCTTTTACAATCGTTCGAATATAAGAATTTTGCACAGTATTTAAAATATTTATATTAGTTTTAGCGGCAGTATTCCCCATACTGGACAAGCGTACGCAATGATGGGACGCATAACGGCTCCATAGAGAAGCACTTTGTTGTCTATACTTAAATGTGAGTTCCGGGATATTAAAACTAAAGACCCTCCGTGTAGGGCAGCGATACACGTTAAATCTGTCGGGAGCTGAAACGTCCTCGCGTTGGTGTGGTGTGGTAGTTAGGACAGGGGGTGCCAGCTCAGGTGTCCTCCACGAAACTTGACCATGGTTCACACAAAATTACGTGGTCCGTCGCCAAAAGCCGTCGTGTAGCTAGCTGAACAGTGCGACGTTAATATTCAATCAATCAATCAATCCGGGATATTAAGGGGAAAAGTTTAAACATTATTCTCCGGAACTTATCGTGGACGTGTAGAATATGTTGTCTCCAAGTTAAGTGTGAATCAAAAATAACGCCAAGATAGTAGGTTTGTTGTCCGTTATGAGTGGGGGTGGTGTGGTTCATTTTTTAGTGAAAATTATAGCACAGGATTTTTATTCGTTGATACTAATTTTCCATCGGTCGTAATAATTTTCGAGTAGCTTGGGGTGTTTGTTGATGGCAAATATCATACATTCAAGTTCTTTATAGGTAGCTTGTCCGGCCATATCATCCGCCTAAAGATTAATATTTGTTAGTGAGTAGTTGGGAATATCGTTACTATAAAGATTGAACAGCAGGGGGCCAAGGAGGAAACCCTGTGGGCATCCTACAGAGATATAATGGGAGTTAAATAAAGATTCGCTCACTCTGATTCTAAAAGAGCAGTTAATAAGGTAAGAATGAATGAGGTGAATGAGGAGAGAAGGGATTTCGTAAGTATAATTAGTTTGAAAGTTAGTCCATTAATCCAAACACGCGCGGTCGAAGTCTTTTTGGATGAGCAAAAATACAACTTCCGTGCTCTTCTTTATGCTCTATCTTTAAATAGTTTTATTCACCCTAAAATCCTAACGCGATAGTAAAGAGTTTTTGCTGTGTTTTTATTTATTTTTCACTTAATTTTGAAGTTATACTCTCCAGACCTGATATACATATATTTTAAAATTAGTTTGTGTAAAATAATCGTCTAATGTGTAGTCAAAGGTGATTGTTTCGAATGGGAGTACTAAACGTTGAATGTTATTATGTAGGAATTTATAATTAATTCTGTACTTGTCTTTTTCATGGTTTTGATTTTTATTAACATCGTACTTTACGAGAGCTTTTAACGATGGATCTCGTAATTTGGGATCTCGGTCATTGTTGACTAGGACAACTGAGTTAGCACACCTCTGTTCAGATTTCCACTCAAGCCAACTTGAGGATTTTGAGCCTCTAAAAATTAAATATTTACACATAGAAACCAGGATAACAAAGTAGATGTTGAATAATGCTGTCGTACTTAGAATGAGTATAGTTTTTGAAATTACTCTTTTACTATGAGATATAAGTAATACATAGACAATTTAAAGTAAAGTAATACCTCAACTTACGCAAATCCGGAGTTACGCGATTTTCAAATCTGGCCGGTTTGCTTTTTATTTGAAGAAAAAAAAGTTGGGGAAATTGGTAATGCGATTGAAAAAGTTGTTGATGTTACCAGGCAAATAAATTTAGAAAAGAAAAGTGAAGATGTTCAAGAACTTCTGGAATCCCACAATCAAGAGCTGACGATGAGCTCATAGAAATGCATGAGCAAGAGCTAGGTATTGCAGAACTTGAGTCATTAGACCCAGTTTAACCCTTTATCTACCGACGGTACTTAAAAGTACCATTCATTTTAAAAAGAGATAGAATAACCAACTTGACGAATATTCTGACAATACATAGCAGAAATATTCTTTGAAATCCACTCTTCCATGATATATGGCATCACGGGTTCTACGATGAGTATTTTAGCGGAGAAGGCGAATAGTTTTATAGCAGAAATTGCATTTTCAGCTGACAGCGTTTTTAGCGGATGGCAAAGGTTATCATTTTTATCGCGAAAAAATAGTTAATGTCAAAATTTAAGGCTCTTATTTTTTTGTATGTTAATGAGGACCCTAGAAAACGGTTTGACTATTTATTTTAAGTGAACAGTGTATATAATTAATTTTACAGTGGACTGTCATTAATTAATTAATTATCTCGAACGGATTAAATTTCTCAAAGTTCAGTACTTTGTTTATGTATATCCCTTAATTTTCTATGTAGTTATCCAAAAAAATATAGCATGAAAAAAACTGCAGTAAATCATAATGCGGTAGATAAAGGGTTAATTGGATGATCGGATGATAGTTGGGACTTCGACTGTAAGCATAATTAATATTGGTATATTAAATTAATTACACATTTCCGTACACATTTTAGAAAAAAATATAGATTCCAACGAAGAGCGTATTTTTTCAACGAAACCAGGAATTAAAAGTTATTGGCATACTCCGAGGCAATTTTACCGGTGAAAAAGAAAACTATGAGTCTCCAGACTACTTTGTTAGTTTTTTTGAAACCTACTTCAAAATAATTTTAGCTTGAACGTTTTTATTTGTGTTATCTAAAATTTTCTTTAACATTTTCATTTTTTAAATCATTTTCTTTCGTCTCTGGCCCCAACTAAAAATAATTTATCTGTATTTAAATGAGAAATCATATCCCCCGACTTACCCAGTTATCACTCAGTTTCATCTATCGTGTAAATTTGGGGTATTAATGTTATTAGCAAATTGATCCTTTTAAAAATGTGATATAGTAATTTAAAATTCAATCAATGAAGACATTTTAGAGTAAAAACCAACAGGATAAAAGAGACATAACATTATTAAATACAACACATTTTATATATATATATATATATATATATATATATATATATATATATATATATATAACTTATGAAAAGTATAAATATTTAATGATACCAGTGGCGCAAACTAGGAGGGGGGGCCTGAGGGTCCGGACCCCCCCAAAGCCCTTGATTTTTTTCCCGATTAATTATAATTCTAAGTATATAGTACGTAAAATTTAATTAATTACATGTTATTAATGATTAATATTATTAATTAATGCTAATTATTTATTCAAAAATTAGTTTTTTACTGTGCTTTGTTCCCGAAAATCGACAAAATCAAAAGGAGCATGATACAAGAATGGTGAACTTTCGACCCTGGACCCCACCTTGAAAAATTCCTGTGTGCGCTACTGATTGATACTATGATGATTGTATCAGTGATTTATATTGTTGATAAATGGTATCTTTCAGTTGGGTTGTTACTTCTATAATTTTCCTCGGAATTTTAATACTAACAGTGATTTGAATACAAAATAGTTTTCAATGACTTGAGTGAAAATAATTTGCATTTGTGTTTTCAAAATATTGTTTAATATCGTTTTGATTCAAAAATCCAGAATACCAGCAGCGAATAAAAACATCTTTTAAGATCTATACTAACATAGTACAAAATTAATTAAGAAGTAAAAAATATGACAAACAATTTTATATATTAGTTTTAAATAATAATAATTTTTTACATATCGTTTCTTTGAGTTTTGATGTCCTAAACACTACAATGAATAGTTTAAATAAAAAGATACACAATTGAAATTGTTGAAACAGAGCAAAAAGGTTCTCTATGTATTAAGCAGATATTCAATAAGTAAGACATTTCATAGAGAGTATTTAATATTTTTATTAGAAAACCAAATTACCACCCCTCCGATATCAAACGATACAATTTAAACCTTTTATTTAAAATCATCAACTATGTGTTGAAGTTCTGTGGAACTGTTTTGCTATAGGTATATTTTTCGTAAAATTAACTTAAGTGCTACACGTCACTAAGTTAAGGTTCATAAGAAAGAATTTTACTTTTCATCAATAAGATTACAAAATCTCGTTTGAGATTCAGTAATCATTTGTGATTACCAAAGAGATAAACAAAAAACTCTTTAAGAAATAAAGATAAATGATAAATTTCTTTTGTTTCCAGACTCGACCTATGCACATTAGCTAGTTAACAAGTAATATAAAATTTTTTTTTTGAAGTCAATTCCTACTTAGATGAACAAATACAAATTTTATTTTAGCTACTTTTTATTAAATAGTTACAATTAATACAGATATGTATATACATAGGACAGAATCACAACACAAAGTGGTAATTAATTTTTATTCATTATCATTAAAGTATCGTATTGTCATTCAAAACAATCGTGTATATAGAATTTCAATTCAACTGAATGCTTTAAAACGTGAGAAAAAAATTCTTTTAAAGTTTTGACCCAAGTCACTAAAAATGAAACCAACGTAGCAGTATCTATGATTCTTTAAATAATTAGTTTCAGTCAATTAATTTTAACTAATTAAAATTAAATTATTGTATTCTTACCCAAAATAATAGTGTATAGAAAATTGCAGCTCAAACGAGCGCTTTAAAATGTGAGAAAAAAAACCTTTTCATGTTTTGACACAAGTTGCCAAAAATAATACCAACGTGGCTGTATTTGTAATTTTTTGAATAATTAGTTTTATTAGATTAATTTTTATTAATTATAATTAAATTACTTTTATATCATCCAAATTAATCACGTATATAAAATTTCAGCCCAATTGAGCGCTTTAAAATGTATTTTATTAACGATTGAAAATTCCATGCGAAGATAAATAAATAAATAAATATTTAGAGAGTGTGAGCTAATAGTAGGAATTGAAAAACTCTTTAAGAAATAAAGATAAATTTATTTTGTTTCCAAACTCGATCTATACATTAGCTAGTTAATAAGTTTCAAGAAGCACAAGCTGCTTTATTATTTTTGTCCAAATATACGTTAGTCCTGTCATGATTTTTAACAGCACATCAATCCATCACGCATTTTAAAGTAATATCAAAACTTTCTCGAGACGTTTCTTTTTCGACCTCATCCATCACAGAATTACAGTGATCGTTTTTCTTGTTGAAAAGACAGGTTAGGGGCTTGATGTGAAAAATTCATTGAAAAATCAACAATTCTAAACTCCATTAATCTCGGATGGAAAAGGAAAACAAAGGAATTTTACGATGAAAAGACACACATTTACGAAGATGAATATTCAAAGATTAAAAGAGATGATATTATTGCTTCACTGTGACCAGAGTAACTGGAAAAATAAATGGCGTGGGATAATCTATTATGATCAAATTTATTCGAAGGGAATTTTTGCTTCCGGGAAACGGAAGGAGGTCTGAAATTTTAACTGATTATATTCGTGGTTCATTAGTTTAAATCTTGGCAACAGCACCGGTGATGGTTGGGGGTGTGCATGTTGTAATATGCGTATATTCTTTAAGGCAGACCATGAATAAGCCTTGTTTATGGTTTTAGAAATAGTGAAAATTTTTCTTCAAAATGGATGCTATGTTTCAATTCTACAGAATAACATATTTAGTGTCGATGTGTCATGACAACGCATTTCCTGCATGTTTTTTGATGTTTCCATAAATAAACAAGTAACATAAATTTTTTTTGTCAATTCCTACTTAAATCAACAAAGAAAAATTTTATTTTAGCTACTTTTCATTAAATAATTACAATTAATATAAATATGTATATACAGATGACAGAATCACAACATTAAGCGGTAATTAATTTCTATTAATTATCATTAAAGTATCGTATTGTCTTTCAAAGCAATCGTTTATATAAATTTCAGTTCGACGGAATGCTTTAAAAACGTGAGAAAAAAAAATATTTTAAAGTTTTGACCCAAGTTGCTAAAATGAAACCAACGTAATTCTGTAATTCTTTAAATAAATAGTTTCAGTCAATTAATTTTAAATAATTATATTTATATATCGTCTTTTTACCCAAAACAATAGTGTATTGAAAATTGCAGCTCAAACGAGCACTTTAAAATGTGAGGAAAAAACCTTTTTATGTTTTTTACACAAAGCGCCAAAATGGTCACTAAGTTGCCAATAATGATGCCAACATGGCTGTATTTGTAGTTCTTCGAATAATTAGTTTTAATCAATTAATTTTTATTAATTATAATATGCTTTGACACCCAAAATAATCATGTATAGAAAATTTCAGCTCAATTGAGCACTTTAAAATATATTTTATTAACAATTGAGAATTCCACGAAGATAAATAAATATATAGACAGTGTGTGAGCTAATAATATGAATTGAATAAAAGGTGAGGAAAGTAAGGAAGAGAAAGATAAGAATTTTTTTTTCGGTTTAGGGCTATGAATATTTTTTTAAAATTTCTTTTTCGAGTACTACAGGCCTTTTCTACCTAGAGATATTACTTAATTGCCGCTGAAAAATGCAATTTTATGAGTGTGTGATAGAATCAGGGCTTGAATCTATGATCAACACTTGGTCCCGTAATTTTTAACCACAATCAACAGTAAAGGACATACTTGAGCTGATACTTCACTCTCCTAACTTCAGCCCCCAATTACGATAGCTTTAAGATTTTATTTCTAATAAAGATGAAGCAGTATCCCACTCCTAAAATGCAAATCGTCTTTTTGTACAATCGTGAATTGAACACATGAACGTTATCAACTGCAAAGCTTTTGGATAATTATCAACTATCCCAGTTCAACATAACACCAATACCCATTGTTTTTTTGACGTCGATTTTAGATAAAAACAAATAATATATAAAAACAGTCAATTTCTACTTAGGTCAACAAGGAAAACTTTTATTTTAGTGACTTTTTATTAAATAGCTGCAATTAATATAAATATCTACATACATATGACAAAATCACAATATTAAATGACAAAATAGGAAACGCGATTTTCCTAGCAATTTTCCTTTCTATATTGGCTGTTGGACTATTTTTTGTTTGTTACTATCTATTCATTAATTAAATGTGATTATTTTAATAAAATAGTATCGAGAAAAAAACATTCTCAGAAATTAGGCCAACCCAGGTGGGATTCAAACCCACGACCTATGGATTGAAGTCCAACGCGCTATTCATTGCGCTACAATGACGCAACGAACGAGTTTCTTTCTATATATGCTGTTGGACTATTATTTTTTGTTTGTTACTATTTATTAATATTTGAAAAAAACTGTATTAACATCAAGTGTTCTCCATTACAAGTTTAAAAAATGTATTTGAACTTGAATGGACGAATAAAACTTTTTTTTATTAATTATTGAAAATTTGAACAAGATACATATATATAAACAAATTTATACATAGAGGGTGAACTAAAAGTAGAAATTGAAAAAAGCTCCTGTTCTACATTTTGATATATCGTCATGATAATGATTTCGTTTCCATTATAAAAGAGAAAAAAATCCTTTTCTTGAACTTAATATATGAAAAATAATTTTTTACTTTTAGAAACTAAAATTCAGTCAATGTAAATACTTTTAAACATACTATCTACCCCAGGGAATTATTAAAGATATATTAAAAAATATAAAGATTTTTTTTGTTTTTCTTGCCCCAATTGTTTTGTACAAATTCTACTTTCTTTGCATTCCTTCCAAATGATTAAGTTGTTATAATAAATATTCCAAGCTCTATAGTATTTCTTCAAATAACAAACCGAACAATTTTTCCTTTCCATCATTCTGGATATTCTGTCTAAATTAAATTCACTATTTTTTGAAAGTCACACGAGTAAATTAAAAGGTTCATTGAGATCAATTTATGGTTACAAACAAAATACTGAAACATTGCTCAGCTTCTTTCTTTTGCAGAATGGCAACAAAAGTACCGAAATCACTTTTGAGATTAACGATGCAGACGACAACGATCTACACTGACGGCTCAAACCGTCATGAGCCGACGCGAGATGATTCTGTCGGCTGTTTGAGGACTCATTGGCCGTGGGGAAAATGCCACCAATTACGATGATGAGATCTTTTGGCTGTCTGTAAATCCACAACGCAATTACTAGCTGCTAGCCTAGCTCCTGCAAAAGTTAGACTCCCAAGCTGCAATTTTAGCTTTAAGCAGTAATACATCAATTGACCGCCTTAACACAATTCAATGCCGAAATAAAATTGTGGAGATAATCTCATAAGGCTGGACTGGGGCCTTACAGTGAGTTCCAAGTCATATTGAGATCCCCGGTAATGAGAGTTGGCCAAAAAGCCAAGCAGGGAGCCCAGCCATATCAACCGGAAGTCCCCTTGACCCTCTGAAGAGCGAAGAGCATTATTTCCCCACTCATTGACAAATATACCGTCGTGACCCAATAAACGAAGAGCTTTGGAAAGCCTTGGGATATTTTGGCCAATGTATATCCAATCCGAGGATATTGCCTACTTTTGCCTAACCACCGGACATGACTTTTGGGTGTATTATACCTCCACTGTCTTGGCCTAGCTGCTGACGAGGCCTGCCCACTCTGCGGCTATACCAGAATGGATGACAACCACCAGCTCCAATGCACTGTACTTGATGTATACCTGACTGACAACATCCTCAGTCGGTACTGAGAGACTTGGCGTTAAATGGTCAAGAAGCCAAGCACGGGCGTTGGATAAATAATAACAAAGACTCAGCAGGTAAAATTGCTTCTACATTTCTGTGAATTATTGCGCTTATCTTAATCTGTTATCCACTCCCTTGTAACTCATTGAAATACGACTCAATCTATTTTCTGGAAAGTTAAGAAATCGTCAATTTTACACAGTTTGTCAAAACTCTTAATACATTGTCTCAAAATATATTAGAAATAAATGACAAATATTATTCTTAAAAATTAAGAATGTTATTTTTTGTGTAAACGTATGGATCGAGATGAAAACATAGATAATTAATCTGGAATGAAAACATATATAATTAAATGGTTTTCAACTAAACCATTCCATGTATTCAATGTATAATATTTTAAATACACAAATAAAATAGGAAAATCTATTTTCAAAAAGATAGGTATTCCATTGCTAAAAATTAATAAGACGTATGAAATTTAATTTTATTGAAGATAGATTCGTTCTGAAATTGATAAACCTATTTGGTGGAAAAAATAGTTCCTAGTATATCCCTAATATATTTCAAAAGATTAACAGATCTGTTTTTTTCAAATGTGGATTGAGAAGTTTCTAAAATGGAAAAAAAAATTTTAAAGTGTGAAGGGGGAGGGGTATAACATCGGTACCATATCAAAATTCAGAAGCAACATCTTTATAATATTTCTCAAGAGAAACGATAACAATGAAATAAATCACTATCTGGATTGGTGAAAACGATTCTGAACAATTGCACGGTAGAATAGAACATGATTATGCGTACTTCACAGACTGCCTTCTATCTTGTTCTGTAACTAATAGTTGAAGCTTTCCATCTATGACTCAGTTTTTTAATATCTGAGCAAATGAATCACTCGTAAAAAGCAAGAAAGGCTTCGATTTCAGATGAATAAATTTATGCTGATAAAATGGGTTTTAAAGTATTATAACTGATTAGTGCTCTGTGAAAATGCTATTAAAATCAGTGTAACTTTGATGACTTTAAAAACACATTTCTATTACGGAATAAGACAATTTAGCAATTTCTGTTTACCAGAAAGCGTATTACCTGCTTATTTTTTTCTGGATGGATTAGAAAATTATTTTGTGTACTTGAGTGTGTGGTGGATTTTAACTTCTTAAAATGTATCGTTAATTATTGTCCATTTTTAATTTAGAATTAATGATTTTCTATTTTTCCTTGTTAGGAGAATTTTTGTTTATGATGGTTTTAATATTAATTTTAATATAATGATTCATATATAATCAAGGGCTTAGGAGGAAGCTATTGAGTTTGTTCATGTGATTTGGTCTGCTTATCTGGCAATCTACAGTCAAACTCCTTGCTGCGCCTTAGGCAACTGGTCTAATATAGGACTTCTTGCTGGTACCATCATATATAATTTTTCTATCATCGCTAGTTGCAATTAGCGGAAGAAGTCGTTGCTGGTAAAACAGCAAATGATTAATTTTAAAGATTAGTTGCATTCATTATTAATTTCATATAATGTAATTACATCTGCATTTTCACAATCTAATACTATATGTATTCATATAGTTAATAGAATTTTCTCTCTCAAACTCACTTACTCACTCACACACTCTCTCACACACTCAATATTATTTACTTCTAACTACAATATGAATTTTTTAAATGTTTGTTGTCTAATAATTAATTTCCTTAAAAAAACAAAGAATTTTAACGAAACAATGTACATTGTCTTTAAATAAATGTGATGGACTAGATAATTTAAGCCCCTTTGATCTTCATTTTAAAAGTTTAGAATATTTTGATAATGAAAGCTATTTTGTTATTAACACCTTTTTATAAGTTTCACTCGGAATCTTTGAACTCAATTTTCACCTACTTTCAAAGGTCAGATGAATTCGAAATTTTGCTCACGTGTCCAGAACCGATGACAATACAATAATTCAATAATTTTGTTCCATTGTCCTGATCAGGATCAACAATTTCCCATTTTCAGATCCCATCCCGCATTTGTCGACTAATTTCAGGTATCATTTCCAGATTTGGCGACTAAAAGATTAAGCTACAATTTAGATCGATTAATTATAAAAGGGTGCTTTTTAGTTTTGTTAAAATGTAGTTTATTGTAATTTAAAATTGTCCTCCAGCAGAAAAAATTACATTAAGTATTTGTGTAATTTATGTATATTAAGTATTTACATTAAGAATGTTTCGTTATTTACCATGAATTTTTGATTTCTAAATAATTATAAAAGACTTCTATATGTTTTTACATATTAACCCTTTACAGGGCAGTGGCTAATAGGTCTAGCCACATATTAAAATTTTTTTCCCAGCGGGTGTTGGACATTTTTATGCGTTAATTGAAGCTAAAACGCATAAAATTAATACGGATGGCAGCACGATATCTTTTTTTTTTTTTTGCATTTCGTGTCATCTGATGCGTAGTTAAAACAGTTTTTCTCGGTATAAAGCATCAAATTTTATTTTGATTACTAAAAATAAAATTTCTGATCTTTGAAAAAAATTTCGACTTGTCTTAAGTGTACTTTTCTCTCATCTGAATGAATTAAGCAAATTTGCAATTAAAAAAAAGGTTTTATATAGGTTTTTGGAAAGCTTTTTTATATGTTGATAGAGGTTCTATCCCCTGCCCACGTTGAACAGAAAAATGACCTAGAAATTTTAGCTTTTCCTCCACTCGAGAGAGAGCACTTAGAATCATGTGTAAATGTTGGAGATCGGAAATATAAACAAATTTTTTTTACAATATGTGTTACAAGATTCTCGGGTTCAAAAATCTTTCATTATAGCTTTTCTGATCGGAGAAAATTTCACAGTAAATAGCTCATTAAATTTGTGAAATAACTAATTTGAATTCTCAAAAATATTTCTTTCTTCCTAATTTTTTATACTAAAATTAAATAATATATATAAAATGGGGATATATATCAATTTCAATGTACATTCTAAGTATTCTATATGTATTCTGAGCATGTATTCTATGTTGTACAATTATTCTATTATTATTTAATTACACTTATTCTTTGAATTTAATTGTTATTGAAATAGTTATCAGCATAAATGTCAATTTTTCATAAAAAGTTTATTGTGATATGATTCATTATTTCTGTCCAGAAAAGTAAGTTAAATGTTTTAAGTGCGCAATGGCTATAACGTCTAGCCACCACCCAGGAAAAAAACCGTCGATCAGATATTTTTTGTGTGACTAAATAACGTTTATAGAGGATGAAAACATTACATTTATTAAGTACTTTATCACATAAACTTGTATTTTAGCTCTGTGCCCGTTAAAGAATTAAAACATTCATAATCTTGCTTATTTGTACATTAGAGGTTTTAAAATTTTTTATTGCTTTTTAATCTTGATTACTTCATAATTCATAAATTCCCAATTGTAAATAGGAACCGGTAGGCTTAAACGTGCGGTTGGATGTCAGTATTAAAATCAATGTCGATAGATTTCAATGAGAAAAAATGAACTTTAATAGAAAAAAACGTTGATTTATTATCAACAGCATAAAGTAAACAGCATCAATAATTTATCAATATATTTTTCAACAATTTACCAAGACAAAGAGGCCCTTAATATGACGAGGCACTTTCGTACTACTGGACGACTGGGATAGTACGTCCGTTCGGTATGAGTAAAGTCGTAGAAGTGAAAAATTGTACGAGGCGCGACAAGTGACAATAGGGGAAGTGTAAAAGGTACCAACACCAATTATGAGTAGGAATACTAAAAAATAGAATGTGGTGCGAGGCATGGGAGATGTCATCACTGCCACTTAATGATTCTTCAATACTCGAAAATTTATTAATCATATATTTTATAGAATTAGTGTACTTATTTAATTAAATAAATTCACTTAATGT
Organism: Trichonephila clavipes; assembly: GCA_019973935.1. Taxonomy (NCBI): domain Eukaryota; kingdom Metazoa; phylum Arthropoda; class Arachnida; order Araneae; family Nephilidae; genus Trichonephila; species Trichonephila clavipes. Next base: position 136,786 of record BMAU01001551.1, read on the forward strand.
TAGCTTCAAATTTGTATACAATCGAGCCTCTATATAACGAACTTATATATCACCAATTTTTTTTAAGTAGCGAACTTTTTCCTGGAACCTTGAACACTTTACGATTTTCTTCGTAAAATAACCTCTCTATAGCGAAGTGCATTTTCTATGTAACGAACTTTTTAATTAAGGATTCACTTTTTGTTCTCCCTTTTTTTAAATATTTCTGAAAATAAAGAGTGTTTTTTTTCCAGGTATAGAAGTTTAAGTTGGCATTACTTTCCAAGATGGCGACCGATTTAACAGCTGTCAAGTGATTTATTCTCCGTTTGGTTTGGCAATTCATCATGAATAGACTCACGCCTGAACAACGCTTTTAGATTCGTCGAATGGGCCCAAAACGAGATTGCCGTTGTTCCCGATTTTCATAAGCGAATTTTGTTTAGCGATGAAGCGCACTTCTGGTTGAATGGCTACGTCAACAAACAAAACTGCCGCATTTGGAGTGAAGCTAATCCACAAGTGTATGTCGAAAACACCGTTACACTCAGAAAAACTGACTGTTTGGTGCGCTTTATGGGCTGGTGGAATCCTTCTTCAAAAACGATGAAGGCCACAACGTTACAGTCAATGGTGATCGGTATAGAGCCATGATTACTAACTTTTTCATTCCTGAATTGAACAATCATGATGTCCAGGAGCTGTGGTTCCAACAAGACGGCGCAACATGTCACACAGCTCGTGCCACAATCGATTTATTGAAAGACACGTTTGGTGACCGCCTAATTTCACGTTTTGGACCTGTGAATTGGCCTCCAAGATCTTGTGATTTAACAACGCTAGACTATTTTCTGTGGGGCTATGTAAAGTCATTAGTCTATGCGGATAAGCCACAAACGCTTGACCATTTGGAAGACAACATTCGCCGTGTTATTGCCGATATACGGCCACAAATGTTGGAAAAAGTCATCGAAAATTGGACGTCCAGATTGGACTACATCCGAACCAGCCGTGGCAGTCATATGCCAGAAATCATATTTAAAATGTAATGCCACAAGATTATCTTTCGAATAAAAAAAATTCATGTCAATCGAATAATACATCGTTGTTTTATTGCAATTTAAAGTTCTATACCTCTAAAAAACACCCTTTATTTCAAGTTATTCTCTCTTTAACACATTTTATGGTGGTCATAAATCTTGAACTGGTTTTATTAGATCCTAATTCGCCGAGAGCCATAGAGTTCAGGACGTTTCATCCAAGAAGTTCAACCTGTAACCTCCATTGCACAGTTCACTAAGAAACATCTTCGATATCCTCTTCCACCCTCAGTAGAGTTGTCCCGTGTCTGTGTGTTCTAATTATAAAATAATGTATGCTTCATATTACTTGTATGCTTTATATTTTAAAATGTCTATAAAATTCATTAATTTCAGTATAAAAGTTTCTTAATATTGAAAATACAGGGAATTCTTCGACATTCTTTTTTCTTGTTTTCCTTGCAGTTTTTCTTTCTTTTTTTTGATGGATAAGTGGTATAAAATAAACATATATTAATTTACAAAAAGGTGTGAATAATTGCTTTGTTTAATATATAGTGTTTATGAATTTAAAATTTGTTTTATGTGGTTTATAAAGTGTATTAAAAGATGAACCTCTATGTAACAAATTTTCCCATATAACGAATTTTTTTCCGGGATTTAGAGACTTCATTATATAGAGGTCCGACTGTAATTGTATGAAGTGAGATTAATGGAAATTCTTTCTTATCCTTCAGTTTCTGTCCTGAAGTTGAGACTCCATTAATTCCTTCAAAATTCGTTTATAGAGCAAAAGGCCACCAAATCTTATTTTTATGAAGTCATAATTTTAAACTTATGTCATTTGAAATTTGTAATATTTCAATGTCACTAAAAGTTTCTATCTACCGAATATTAAAGGGGGTTAAAATTGATAAGAATTTTATAGCCAATAATATTCCAATGCGTACCAAAATTGTACCATTAATAAATTCAACTCAAAGAGATTAAATATCTTTCGAAGGGAAATCATTAAATTAGGGATTTCATCATATTTCTAAGGGAGATGATAAAGAGATCTGTAAGGTGATTTACCTAAGAAAAGTAAGTGATTTGATGAAATCCTTAACCTGTTTCAGTGAAATGATGAAATTGAATGTTGTCAAGAAATTAAAAGTGTTTATTTAGCAAATATGGTGCATTATTAAGCGTTGAGTAATTAATACAACAATAATCATTGAATTACAAATTATTTATCCGAAATTAATTAACAAAATAATTAGATAATAAAGCTGATACTTTTTTCTTTAAAAAAAAGATATTTGTAGTAGAATTTCAAATATTTTTTAAAAAATATACGTTAGTATAGTTCTTCAGAAATATCCTACTTTATTTGTCTCACCTTTTTGTTAGTTATTATTTCCCTTTTTAAAATAGCTTTTTTTATTATCAAAAAGTTTTTTTTTTATCTATAAAGAGGGCATGGTCGAATTCCCTAATTTGTTTGCTTACATTTTTCAATTGCAGTTTTATCCAGTTTCAAACTTTCAGGCATACAAAAGTGATAGATCAATATAAGGATAAAAATGCAAAGAATATAACTTAATAAAGCTAAAAAATGATATGTAAGTCATTTTGTTTTGATGCGTCACGTCAGAAGCGTGGTGCTGCCTGGCACGGACGAGGAAAGAGGGGAGGCGAAAGGGAGTGGGGTAACAAGCGAAAACAGAGCTGTACAAATGGTGACTTGTTCATTTCTTCATTTCACTAAAACAGTTTGTGCATTTGATCAAATCACTTACTAACATCAGAGAAATTACATCGAAGAGATGTTATTTTAACATCTTGCGTAAATTGATCTTCTCCCTTAGGGATTTGATGAAAGCCCTAATTTCCTCATTTTACTTCGACATATCAAAGTAGATCACATCTAAATTTATAATCACCCTTCTTTCAGGTAAGAATAACGAATTGATGGTGAAATGTTATGTAGTGATTTTTCGATTACCCTGATGACTTTGTGACGTCTTACGCGTCTTTTCTTTAACAAGTCCTTCGGGTTCTTTGGGCCAGAATTAATGGCAACTCTTCTCCAACCAAATCCAAGAAACGAGAAGTGAAGAGATGCAAATAATATAGGATAAATATAGGATCTTAGAGTAAGCGGGATGGCAATGTAATGGTAGTGTAAAGGAATGTTAGACAATTGAAGTGCGTTGTGGCAGTGGATGATTATAGAAGTTCGTCGTTCAAGATTCAAGTTCTACGTGTCGTGGATAAACATATTGGTGATCGATTAGAAGTTAAACGTAAAGGTACATACTATTGTAGATAAAGACAAGTTTATTACAGAATAATCTAAGGTAGGATTGATTACTTATTATTATATTTGAAGATTAAGCGGTTCGAGTATTGAGAGTGGTCTGAATTGTATTGTGCGTTGCGTATTGCGTCATCGTAGATTCTTTCATTAAGTATTTATATTATATTTGTTCAAAGTTTAAGTTGAATATCTTAATAAAGTCATATTAAGATAATGTTTGATTCTAGTTCTTACGATAACCCTACACCTCTAGCTCACGCTGATACTTCGAGGGATGTACTTCCAAGGGGAGGTACATCACAACTTTTTTGGGAGAATAATGAACTACATGATACATGTTTTCCGAGCTAATTCTTAAAATAAGCTACAGTTTCAAAAACACGATATCAGCTAAATCATCATCTGAATCTTATTAAGATTATTAGTTTAAGTCTGCGAATTTTCTCCGAGTATTTCATTACTGCATTTATAATAAACGATTTTTAACAGTACTTAAGAGATTTCTATCCCATCCAAGACTTTTTTTTGCATTTAAATAAATGTATAAGATTCTTTGTTAATACGTATGGAATTATTTCAAACAGTTATTTTAAATTTTTTGTTACTTTCAGGATTCATTTAAGTGTTCTCAATCATAAAAAATAAGGATATACACAGGGCGGCAAATAAGTTTTAAGACTGTGTCCGTAAAAAGAAATTGAAGCATAAAATTAATTCTTGCTTCTGTTTCTTATTCAAAATAAGACCTTTCAGCTTCAATGTGGACTTGTTATAACAATTTATTAAGGGATCGAACGCCTATTGTAAATCACTTCGTGGAATGGCTTGCAAAACTTGAGTCGAAGCTACTTATTAGGTCGAAATATCTTCAAAATAACACCCTTTTAATTTCATTTTAAGTTTTGAGAACAAGGAGTAGTCTCAGGGTGCTAAATCAGGTGAAAACAGTGGATAATTCAACACTCAGACATTTTTTGCCAAAACTCGGCGAACAACAAGTTAGGTGTGACTGGGTGCATTGTCGTGTAACAAACACCAACTGCTTTCAGTCCTATATTCTGGACGAATGAGACGAATTCTGGCCATCAAACGCTTTAAAACAGCTAAGCAATACTGACCTGTAATTGCTTGTCCAGTTGGAACAAATTCTTTGTGGATAATATCACTAGCATTGAAGAACGCAATAAGCATTGTTTTGATTTTGGATGGAATTTTCTTTGTTTTTTTGGCTTACGCTGAATTTTCTGACTTCCATTCCGCACTTTGTCGTTTTGTTTCAGGGTCACATTGGAAACACCAGGTTTCTCATTGTCTATAACAATGGACTTCAAGCAGTTTGGATTGTTTTTAGCGGCTGAAATTGTGTCTTGCAATATACATATCTGATTGCTTTTTGTTCAGGATATAAAGTGTAACAAATTTAGTATACACTTTTGTTTAGCCCAAATCTTCATGAAGGATGGTTAGAACTGTTTCTTTGTTGAAGTTTAAAGAACCTGTCATCATTCTTAATGACACACAGCGATCTCTTGCGACGAAATCTCGTACTTTCTCAATAATTTCAGGTGTTCTAAATGAGAGAGAGATAGGTCTTCCACTACGCTGATAATCTTCTACCGCATCTCTTCCATCCAAAAAACGATTGTGCCACACAAAAACGTTTGATATACTTAAACAACAGTCACCGTAAACTTGTTTAATGAGCTGGTATGTTTCCGAAGCACTTTTACCAAGTTTTGTGCAAAATATTATTACAGCTCTTTTCTCCATCTTAAAAATTCAACATGAAAAAAATTCACTTCTACAATGAACACTTGTCTTTTCTCAGTTACTCAAACAAATGCCATCAACTTGTTCACAGTTTGTCAGTGGACCATGGATATTATGACGCATGCACATTTGCACTCATGGCGCCAATACAGTCTGCGCTCTGGGAGGAGTCTTTAAACTTATTTGTCACACTGTGTATATGAAATTTTTGTACCTTTATTGACTACGTTTCAGAACAAAACTACTATTGCAAAAGAAGCCGAATCAACCAAGTTTGAAACCTCTATACACGTATTAGCAAGTTGATGAACATCATGATGTGTCTAAAGTGTATCATTGTTTTTTATCGTCAAAACCTGATAACATTGTCACGTCTAAAACTTTTGACTCTAAGGTACCTAGTAGACCTTTTCTCTTTTATTTTGGTAATATTTTTCATGCTATCTTTTGTACTGGTCAGTGATGCGTTCCAACGATACGCTAGAAATTTTTCTGCTTTTGATCTTTTAGCTTGTCACTTCATACGCACATTTTAATTTCTTGCATTTACAGATCCTTGTTTAGATCCCAGATGCAAAGTTTTCTTAAATTATGGAGCTTCTAGAATAACTTGGGTGAAATAACTCATTGCTCCAATAAAATGAACACGGACATTATACTAATATTTCATATACAATAAAGTGATATCGGAACAAAATGTTCTTTCTCGGTTCTCGTTTGTCACAATTTTTTGATAGACAAAAGCGAGGAAGAGAAATTCATATCAAGGAAAAAAAAAATAAACTCTGCTATGAGACTAGTTCCGCTTACAAAAGGGTAACACAATAGGTATATCTCACAGATTGATTTTAATTCACTAAAATGAATATTCATAAAATAACAGTGTTGATAATAATTTGCGTGGAGCGAGAAGTTGGGGAAGTAAACGACGTCGAATAATTCATGATGACCTAAATTTATTCATCGGTGTCAGAGAAGACATAATTTGCTCTCTTGAAAGGAGAGGTATTTTTAAATAATTAGCAGGTTTATTCTCGCGTTTTATTAGTTTAAGCTTCGCAAGAGATGGGATGTTGTATGAATTTGATGTACATGTATATGTTCCAGTTCAGATCGTAAAGTGTGAGTGATGTGTTAGTTACTTGTCCATGAACATTGAAAGATTTATGTAGCATAAAATTCCTTACTTGTAATTTCTAGGATGACATCACAAAATTCGTTCCCCTGTAGTTGTTTCTTAATGAAGTGTTTTTTTATTTGCGTTTCCAATAAAGCAAAAGTTCTTCAATTTTGCTTATGCATGCCTGTTTTTTGTTTGCTCTATTTCATCTTAATATAATTTTTCCCATTTTTCTTTTTCGGAATTTTTTGTTAAGTTTATCATTTCTCGTAAAGTTGTAATGGATGACCGGTGCCATTCACTAGTGTGAGAGGGTCGGAAGAAAGATATTCAAAACAAACTCTATCTCTCTCTATTTATTAACAATTATCAACAACGACACAAGTTCGACTACCCAAGTAAAGAAATGCACCAATTAATAAACATGGGGAGCAATAGCGAGGTAGACGAGATAATAGGAGTAGTTATAATAAATAGGATCACTTACACTTTGCAAGACCAGGAAAATACAACTTCTTATATGTAGAGATAATAAGTAATCTAATCCAAATCGACCGAATCCAATTTAACCGCTAATTGACCAAATCGACAATCTTTATATTAATCAAATAATCTACGAAGTGCTCTCACCTAGCTTTACGTTAATTACTCCTTAACCCGTTCAGGACCATGATCCCATATATGTGATCACGCTTTCTTCCCCCATGGCCCACGGTATCATATATGTGATTGAGCTTTCCCTGCTCGTATAGGTCCATGATAACATCGGTGTGATCAGAGTTAGGAACGTTTTTATATTAATTTTTACAAACACTAGGTGGCGGTTAAAACCATTTTTTTTCCGAATATCATTTCACAAAACTTTGAACTTCAATATGTTCTTTCGGCTCCGTGTTTTTTTTCTTATTATTAAATCCGAGATATGTATGAATATTAACAACTGCACATGTTTAGATTTTTCGAGAGAATCTGACATTTAAAGTTTCAGATCTATTGCTCTATATGGATTTCTATTTATGTTTTGAATAAGTTGGTTTAGTTTTCGAATATTTTCTGTATCCGTATGCAAATATATGGGATTTTTGTCAATTTTTTTCTTAAGTGTATGTAATTTGTTTTTATTAAAATGAAAACATTTTTTTTAAAATTCGCAATTGTTTTTTTTTAAATATTGCGAAACTTTTTGTACTCTAAACTTAGATACTATCAATATTAGTAAATTGTAAGCTTTAGCGTATTTTATTGCATTTAACACTTTCTATGAGTTTTTAAAGGAAATTAGGCTTAGTAGGAAAATTCGTCCGGTCCCGTGCGTGCGTATCTTCTCCGAGCGTATGGGCCTGGAGAAGTTCTTTCTCTTTCCGCTGGTCCTGAAAGAGTTAATACCTTACTAGCTTCTTATTCTCTCCCCCATTGAGCTTGAAAGTTACTCTTTATATACAAACCTTGATTTGCATAATCGCGTCTTCTTCGGAGGAAGGTTTTCATTAGAATAATATTTAAAGACCCATTTTCCCCCTAGAGGATTAGTTGGAAGAACGCGAGTATACTCATTACAAAGTTATGATTGAATAAAGATGTGTAATAAATAGGATATGTAAAGAGCCTTCGCTTGCGTTGGTGTGAAGGTATATTGACGGAAAAACCATTATTAAATAAACAACTTTGTTTTATTTCATATCCACAATTTTTATCAAATTTAGCCAATACGGGTCAAATCAGTTTCAATCAGTTCATATATTTATAAATAAAAAAAAAGTTTCATTAGCTGCAGATACTAGGCTGGATTCCTTAAAATCCACCAAGAAGTATTTAATCCCTTTTTCGTGAACACCGACGATTCAAATGTAAACTCTGATTTAATGTAACGTCCACGTTCGATGGCTATTTTCTCTTTTACTGTCTTTGATACGAACTCAATACATTTGACTTGGTATCCGAACACGTTTGGAGTACCTTTTGACAAAATAACATATTTAAACATTATAAATGCCTTTTTAGCACACAATACCAATAAAATACTAATATTTAGCCAACAATATTTAAAATAAATTGCCTAAATTTCACGAAAATCACAATTATAAATGAAATTTTAGCAATATTTTTGCAAAACTTCAAAGCAAACAGAGAAAAAGTAATAAACTTATATCAGTAAAAGTATTATTTAAACAAATTAGATGCATTTATCTAGAAAATGTACTAAAATGTTAATGTTTTATATAAAATTTGAAAATTTTAGAGCTGATTGAGTAAACATTATGAGAAAAGTAACATTCTTTATGAGACCATTATTTAAATAATTAGCCCTAACTGAAAAAATATTCATATAATGTGAAATATTTTAGTACATTCTCTAAAAAATAGCATAAATATCAGGTTCAAAAAGTTTATATAAATACATTTTTAACATTTTGAGTTATCACATTCGCCTTGACAGATTTCAAACAATTTAAATGCCCACTTCTGGTAGATCAAAGACCCACTTCCGGTTTTTCTAACTTTATAAAATTGATTGTAACTTGGCCTCTAGGTAGCATAGAATCAAAACAAAGTATGTTTTGTAAAGCCAAAATATAGATGTATTAAATAAAATAAAAAAATATCTGTATTGACCGAATCTGGTCATTTTCAACGTGTTCGGATACCTTAAATCGTAGTTCTATTTTCTTTAAATCACGGTTCCCTAACAGAAAGAGGTTCTCCAATCAGACAATCTATGAAAAATATTTCTCCTTTAGGATTAATAGAAGGCTGTGAATTGAATTAGTTACAGATGAAGCTATAAGGATTTTGATTTTTGTTTGTTCTCTCGTTTTCGTATCTCTTCATGACTAATATAAAAATATTGCACACTCAAAACTGAGTAAAAATAAGATACGTGTAAAAGGTTTCAGATAATTTAATATTTTTTGTATTGTTAATTAAATTGATTAACATTCATTTTAATGTAATGCATAGCATAATGCTCCGTTTAGTGTGCTTTTATCATATCAAAGAGGATTCATTTATGTTCATTTTTTATTAATTACAAAATTATCCAACTTCTCACTGAGAATTGCAATTTTAAAAGTTACTTGAACATATTTCTTCTGGTTTCCTGTTCATTCCGCGAAGATAATGTTGAACATGTGCTTCTTCTAGGTTTCAAACTTATCATTGAAAGAAATACCCTAAGACTAGCACTTAAGGGCAATAATATAAATTGGCTTCTGATTTTCATCAACTTATTTCTACCAGAAGTGCTTTGGGCTATTTCTGTCACTTCATCAAAAGCATTTGCAATATTTCATAACTTTTAAATTTTGTTTTCTTTTGTAATGTGTTTCATACTTACTTCTGTAAGCCCCATGTGTTAACTTGTGGTGCATGGGGAATTATGAAAGTTTTATATAAAAAAAATCAGTTTCACAACTTTATGTTCTAGCGCGGAACTTCAATAATTTTTTTAAGATTCAATCTGCTAAAGGAAAAAAAAATCTAAGAACTCCCTTTATTTATCTATCATAACACTAGTTATTTCACGAATTTTAATTTCTTTGCAATAAATAAATAAATATTTTTTACCGATTACGACAGGAAATGTTCAAATGTAGTATGAATTATTAGCTTGTAGCTATTCTGAGCAGATATAATGCTAGAGAACAACAAATCAATACTTCTTCAAATGCTTGCGGATATACTTCTAAAAAAGAACACATAATTTCTTTGAAAAAGAACGAATACAAAAATTGTCGACATCAACTTTTCAATCAAAATAAAAACCTGTGTGTGAAACAGCAACATTGTTCTTTCTTTTGTGGAAGCGGGAGAAAAATCCACCAAAAGCACCTTTGGGCATTTGCGAAAACGAGACAAAAATAATCATATGGGTGTAAAAGAAGGAAAAAGCAAAGAAATTTCTTCTGTATTACCTAGGGACCGTCTTCCACTTACTTTTAACTTCCTTTTCTGATGGGTCGTGGAAGCTCTTTGTTCGTGCTCATCTGTCTTTGAGGAAGAATAAATGAATCATATAAAATATCAGTTGCTTTTAAGTGTGGATAGATTAACTTTCAAAAGAACGAACATAGGCAATCGGTTTTAAAATATATATATATAAGATTGCTTGTCTCTTACTTTCATTGGGAATATTACTGAGATCAATATATTCCTTGTGGCAATACAAATAAAGATATCAAGTTTCTGTTAAGAAATGAGAAAAAAAGTTTATCTTTTCATTCTGAAAGTGGTGTGTATCATTGATTTTTACTTTTCTTGAGAGTGAAAAGGGCTTATATTACATTTGATTGTGCTTGTTGTAAATTCTGAACTGTTTTGGGTTTGATTGGATGGATCTGATCATTTTTCTTATATAATTCGGGCTCTGAAAGCCGCTTGAGATTTTATTTGGTTTAATTTTATAATTAAATGAACTTTTTAAGTTTAATTTTTTACTTATATCTGTCTGGAATACTATAATTGGTTTTAATTCAAAGAATATCAAAAAATTTGTTGATATATTTCTAGTGTTAACAAAGTTCCCTTTAGCAAAATTAATAATCTAAGTTCATCTTAGTCTTTAGTAGTCATTACTCAATTCATTTTGAATAATCCAAGTCTGTGAATCCATTGAGCTCGGATCACGAAACAAAGATTGATTTACATGATTTAAAATGTTACAACCAATGTTTTAAAAGTTATAATAATGGTATTTATACTTATGAGTTGTCTGAGGAATAGAAAGAGAGAGAGAGGGGGGGGGGAAGAATAACTGAGCTGATCCACCTAAAAACCCCGTGAAGCTGCCGCTTTCTTTTACGTTTGTCTTTTATGTTCGAACCCTACAACAGTTAAATTTCTACGACAGTTAATCTCTTTATATCCTTCAGAGGTCGGCAATCTTTTAGCTGTGGGCATGCCAAACCAAACTACCAATATGACTCAGTGTGTCACACAGAATAAAATTTTTGAAACAATTCAATTCTCCCGATAATGCATGCAGACTTAGAGAATAGAGGTCAATAATATACATTTACAGTTTTATTATTTATTAATTTTACGTCGATTAAAGATACTTCTGAACACAAAAACGAACAGCATAAAATATAACTTTCTTCAGCAAAAATAAAAAAAAAATTAAAATTGCACATATATTATGTATTTTTAAACATTTGTTAAAATAAGAAATATACAACATAAAATAAAATTTCCCTTCATTAATGTTAAATACAAATTTTAATGCAGATCTTGTACCCATCTACTTTCATATCACAAAGTAAGGGGTAAAATTTATGACTTAATTTGACACAATTTTGAGCATTCTCAGTTGTTAAACAATTTCTTTGTCGACTCGAAATATTTTTTATGAGGAAAGAATTTTTACTTATAAGATATGTAGCGGAAAGCAGAGTACTTGCATTTTTCTCTCTTTAAACAATTAAATCTCTCCAGCATTGACATTCAATAATTTACAAAATAGCTGTTAATTTACCTTTACAGTCATCTTTCAAAATTTTTCGTAATTGTTCATAATTCTTAAAATGTTTATATTACAAATTTATCCATTCCAACCACTCGAAAATCGACAAATTTGAAGAGTAGTGCAAAGTACTACTGAAAATTGTACTGTATGCGTCAGGTTACTGACCCCTTCTCTATATTATTGATCAATCAGCTTACGTCATGTGTTATTATGTCAGGTGAAGACGTTTGAGAATTTGCTTGATAGTGTGATTACCTAGAAACTTACGGTTAAAACTGTTTCAAAGGTATTTAGTAGATCTATGGTCCTTCGGATATTAAATATACATCAACGAATCAAGGCTCATATTACAATTACGCACCTTTTTTATACCTTATCTCCTTTTCTGTTTTTTTTACCCCAAACAGAAACATTTTTATGAATGAAATCAATTGCTTCAGCTTTTGAACTTAATATGTAGTTTGAATAAGTGGTTATCTCAAATGCACGCAATATATTACATTCTTTTTATATTAAATCTCTTACACGCAAATTAACCTTTCCTACTTTCGAACATTTTATTCATCCGCCATCCATTTTAAAATAACAGTGAAGCTTTCTGTAGATATTCTTTTTCATCATCATCAATCAAAGAACTAAAGAGTGACATTTCTTTTTTTTTTTTACTTTGAGAAGATAGAACTCTACATTTCATTGAGGCGTCAGCAATTTTGAGCTCTATTTCTCTTGGAATAAAAACAGAAAGAATGAATCTTCCCATGGAATAATCCGAATTTATGAAGATGAATATCTATAAAATAAAAATGTCGATACTAATGCTTGTGATAGGAGAATCTCGAAAAATAAAGGTTATCAAATAATTCATAAAGATCATAATGTATCCATTGATAGTGGTGACAATAAGATTTATACTCCTCGTCTTGGAATGGGTTCTGAAGTAAATAGCTAATTCCTTTCACAAACGCACCATTAAATCCTGGGGCAACAAAATTAAATGATGTGTGCATTCGAACGTTCTGGATCAAATCGTAAATTTGCCCTTGATAATAGTATTAGAAAGACGGATGCATTTTTAAAAATAGAAAATAGATACTTGAAACATTAAAAAATCTAAGACATTTCTCTCCTTTTTTGTTACGATATCTCGACGACGTATTTTTTTCATTTTCATATTGAACGAACTGATGGTTAAGGTGACTGTCTACTTTTGGAACCGTGAAAACCAATGTATGAAGTGTTTAAATGGATAATTGTTTAGATATTTAGTCAGTTGAATTAGAATATACATATAAAGTTGTTTTACGAATATTATTACAAGAAAAATTTCTTTAAATGCATTTCTTTTGTCAAAAATCGAAGTGTGTCCTATTTTGAAAACATTCTCCTTTTATGAAAAGAGTTTCTGTAATAACGTTTTACCTATATACGGGAGTTGACGAATTTGACCGACAAATTCAGAGATGGGATGGTAAGCAGCCTGGAGACGACTATTCACCTTAGAAATTGGGGTCACAAACCTAGTTTAGTCGGTGAAAATCGCGATAATAGTAGCTGTTGGGAGGACAACGATCCCGACGAGGAGAGTGGCCAAACGAATGCGGGGATTTGGAGCGCCATGGTAGCTTTGAAGAGTCCTGCATGTATACAAATTTCCCACTTCTTCAGGAGTTTCCGCAGGGAGTACCGGCCACTGTATATCAGAACATGTGGTTCATGCATGATGATGCACAAGCTTATTTTTCGATTGTAGTGCTTAACCGCCTTGCTACATATCCATTAAGGAGGATTTGACGCGGTGGACCTATTTCTTGACTTTCATGCTCCCCAGACCTTAATCCCTTGGATTTACTATTTATTCTTCAGCAGCCACCTGGAATCGCTTGTGTATGAGACGCTTGTGGTAAGAGTGGAGGATCTCACTACATGGATCGTTGTCGCTTCAGCTGACATCCCCAGAACACCGGATTTGTTTGAACGCGTCTGAGAATCCTCTGTCCGTCGGTGTCGGTTGTGCTATTACCTACCCCCGTGATAGTCAATCTACGGGCTACATGCGGCCCACTGAGCCTTTTTAAGTGGCCCGGTTATAGCCCATTCATCTGAGAAATTCACTTATTTAAGTACATTGTACTAAAAATTTGGTGAAAAATTCCTTGTCAAGAAATGAAATATATCAATTTTGCTGTCGGCGTCGTACGAGTACAAAGTGATATTCTTCTATTTGGAAAGGTTATGAGAGTTACCAGAGCCGTCAGCACCCCTCACTTTTTTGGAGATTTTCTCTAGAAATAAACACCAGAATAAGACCGCTTGGATTACCCCTCCAGAGCACCATTGGTATCAATGTTCTCGTCCCGGAGGCTCTCTGGCTCACGGTTTTACAAGACAGGATCAAACTCTTCTAGCCTGCTTTCGAGAAGTGCAATATCAAATCAATGAAATTTTCCGAAGGACGCAAGAGCTTTGAAATGAGCACGAACTGTTCTTCTGAGCCGGCCACGCCTGCTCACATCCTCGAGTGCCTAAGGCTCACCAAGCAGGACTTTGCCGACGTTCCCTTGCTGGTTTTGGACTATCTGAAAGTGTACGATGTCATGGACCTGGTCTAGCACTACTAACCAATAGGGGCGTGCAACAACAACAGTTTGATGAAATCATACAAATAACACAAAAATAAACTGTCGCAAGGGGATAACAAGGAAATATACTCGAAAAGATTATTAAATACTAGGTTACTAGGTTATTAAATCGACACAATGGTCAGCACCAGGCAAAGAAAAATCTCACCGCCAGACACTAAGTGCGGTGGTCCTCTTATGATTGGGCCAGTATCTACAACAACGATACTCAATCTGCGGCCCACTGAGCCTTTTTAAGTGGCCCTCCATTGCTGAGAAATTTACTTATTTAAGAACATTATATTAAAAATTTTTTGGGAAATTCCTTGCCAAAAAATCTAATACATCAATTTTGCTTTTTGTTGTCGGTGTCGTACGGGTACGAATTGATATATTTTTTGGAACGGTTACGGTTAGTGATAACAGACAACAGTGGAGCAGCAGCAATTTTATGGATGGACCTAATTTTTAACTATCTTTCATAACTTTCAAGTGAAAAATATTGGAAGAAAATATATCGTTTCAAGACAGTTGGAAGGCTGACTATTTTGCGGTGAAAAACAAACATGGATCAGTAATTGTTTGATTTGTCACGAAAGTGCTGTAAAATATACCAATAAACAGGAATCACATTCAGTGACACTTTTCCTCAAATATATCTTTCAAGAGGCTTTCTTGAGTAATCTTTGCAACAGCCACAAAGTGTTTTGTCAGTGATAATACTACAGGGGTAACAGAGACATCCCATGAAGTTTATGTTATTGGTAATCGAATGGAACCGTTTACTGATGCAGAAATTGTGAAGGAGTGTTTCTCTAATGCTTCTAATTTAGTGTTAGTGACATAAATAGAAAGCATTTAAAAATAATTAAAGAAAGCAAAACAAGGGGGATATAATATTTTGATCAATTTTCGGCATTTTAAATTTCCAATGTTATCTTGGTCTTAAATCATTTCTCACCCCATCTCTACTACCTTTATCTTCATGTTGCAGCCCGCGTGAAATAGTTGACATATGTATGCGGCCCATCAGAAAAAAAGTTTGAGTACCCCTGACCTACGCTGTTGATCTACTTCGAGGAATTCCTGTGGCAATCACTTGTCTTTGCATTTCTGACGTTGAGCGTGATCCGTCGCCAAAAGCCTTCGTGTAGCTCAACAGTGCGACGTTAATATTCACTCTCTCATTCACTCTGACGTTGTGCTGCGGTGCATTATTTGTATTGTAAACATGCTTTATGCCTGATAAATGCATTTCTTGCATCTTATTGCCTCTTTTCATTTCACTCGACATCACCCTCTTCATAAATGTTTTTGCGAATTACTCCGACTAAACGTGGTTTGTGGCCCTATGATCTTTTGTTGTCTCTAGGCTGCTTACTAACACCCCTCTGAATTTGTCGGTCGAATTTGGCAGCACCCTGTGTAGTTAGAACTTTAATACCAGGGTTAAACTAAAATTTTTTAAATACATAATTTCGAAGTGAATTAATTAATATTTTATTTTTTCAGAGAAGGGAAATTTTAATAAAAAACACTCATTATTATTTTAATGATCGTAACTCTGAATGCAATGGGAATTTTGAAAATATTTTTATTCAACCTTTGTATAGAAGTCCTAGTTGTATGTTTAAAATATTATTCGTTTTTTCATAAAAGGTTTTGAAAATATGACATTCTTTCTTCATTTTTCTCCAAAAAATTCCATCTGAATAATTTTTCTTGCAATAATGTTTGTAAAGCAATGTGTGTGGTATATGTATATTTTAATTCAACTGACACTAAATACCAAAAAATTATTCGTCTATGCTTTTTTTCAAACTTACGGTTCTGAACGTAGTCAGCTTAAAAATAAAAAAAATATCGTTATTTCTCTTTTTCTGTTTATATTTTTATCTGTGTGAGGGTCTGTTATTTCAATTTCTTTCCCATTTTTTTTTCTTCCAGGGGATTTTAATATATTTTCCATTTTGCTCTGCTGTGGTTAGGAAGTTTTGTTTTAAAACGCAAAAGAAGAATTTTTTTTAAAAAATAAACTTTTTTTTAATCGAATGGAGTTTGGAATTCCATCGGTTTTTTTTCTCGTTTTCCCTCAAAATTCCAACAGAATTATAACGTCTACGAATAAAACAAAAGAAAACTGAAAACGGATTATCCATTTATGATTTAAATTTTGGATGATTTCTTTAGCCCTTTATGTACAGATAATGGAATAAATTAAAGATTGAAATAAAAGAAATATCCTCTCTCTAATAATTTTTCTATCATTGCTTAAAAAGTGTATTTTTAAAAGAGAAATTAGACATTTATTTACTATTAGTAGTAATTTATAAGAAACTGTGCGACTCTCAGTAGTTATTTCCTTTTATCTAACTAATCATGAATATCAGTTTTGAAGTCAATTTGATGTTTGAATTAATAATTGGTATTGCATTTAAAAAGAGGGTAGAAATATATACCAAGATAAAAATTTTCACTTTAAATGAACACGTTCTTTTAAGTAAAAAAAACTATAATTATTTTCCATGACCTCACGGATAATTGCCCCAATATAAATTATATTCTGTTATATGGTACATACAAGGTCTGTTAAAAAGTATCCGACTTTCGATCATAAAAAATCAGTTACTTTGCGGGATTATAGGATGCTAATAATATTCAAAACGTAGGTCCCTTGCTCTTTCATACACTTACAGCATTCCTTCCACCTTCGAAAATACTTCTAGAAGGCTTTTTTTTGGAATGGTGTTTAATTCCACCGTCGCGTTCCGCCTTTTCTCATCTCTACTCGGAAAACGGGATTCTTTCAATGGTATTTTCACTGTCAAGAAAACAGCCAGAGGTTGCAAGGAGCCTGATTCATAGTTGATAGTGTCCAGTTCTTTGTGTTCCACCGACAGAAGCTTGGAAATAAATTTCGCAGCCGTTCTGCGCACCATCACACAAAACTGCACGCTGAGAACCTGTCCTAATTTCAACTTGTCCAGCAGTCTCTCGTACGGTCAAACAATGATTTTTTATTGTCAGAGTTTCTAATATTTCAACGACAGCTGCATTTCTAGCAATTTGTGACCTCCCAGAACGCTGGTTACTCTTTACCGGTCACTTTTGAATTGATTAAACCCCTCCATTATTTGTGTGACCCACATAGCATCATCTCCAAACACTTGCTGAATCTTACAAATCATTTCAGTTAGAAAATCACTAAGTTTTTTGACAAAAAATTTGATGCAGTACCCTTGCTCAAGTCATTCAGTCATCTTTTGAGGAATGAAAATCCGACGAACACAACATATAGCATTACCTCACTCAATTGCATGCAGGAAACGTCTGGTATCGGTGTATATATACGCGACTCTGTTACACATCTCTTTCCTTAGAATAACTTGTAGTCATATAAAGCAAACCTTCCTTTCTTATTTAAATTACTTGACTACTTTAATTTTTTTGACAGTTGTGTGGCCGGCGGATGATTATAAAGTTATTGACATGGCCCGCGGATAGGGTTGCCAGATGTCCGGTTTTCGACCGGACAGTCCAGTTTTCTTCATGTTAGTCCGGTCAAGAGAATCTGGGTAAACCGGACAAAAGAATGTCCGGTTTTAAATACATTCTGCGTAATATCTGGTGCTTTGGGCAGACAACCAACACAACGAGTAGGATTGTAGGTACCTAGGTGTATATCTACATGGTTTGGACACGCCTGTGCATGTGGATAGGATTGCGCAGCCAGAGCCACTTTCTGTTCAGACTCTCGACCTTCCTCTTCCGCTCTTCCCCTCCAATCTCCGACGGGGGAAGGAGAAGGGGCTAGTAGCGGGGAATCGTTGTCAGTCCATAATTGTTCTTGTAGTGGGTATATTCGATTCCTATTATTTGTGTCGCTGTCGTGGTCGTGTATGTGTGTGCCAAAATTGAAGACAAGGAAGCATCTAACAGCTAGGGAACTCCAACTAAAAAAGCAAGAAGAGTTTGTCATTATAATGTTGATTGGGAATCGCGTTTTGTTTGGTTAAATAAATGCGATGAAGACAAAACAAAAGGCTATTGCAAATTGTGAAAAAATTCGTACACTGTAGCTCATGACGGCTTAAAAGCGCCTTATTCATTTGAAAACCAAAATTATAAAACGTTCAGTTGTTTGAATCTCGAATGCGGAAGATTGACCACGCTGGATCAACTGCTCGAACTATGGCCAATATCTCCACGGAAGCAGCAAACCCCCCTTCTGAACAGATTTACGATGAACTGGCTACACTTCAGAGTGTTTTTTCTTCACTCAAACTCGAAGGTAACTCAATTGAAATGTGGTGCAAATTTTTCCAAGAAGAAGCACCGAATCTGCTGAAAATTGTGCAGTTTGTGTGCAGTGTTCCTGTATCCAACGCTTTTGTGGAACGTATCTTCAGAGTCATGGGAAACGTATGGACTGACGAAAGAAATCGTCTCGCTGTAAATACAGTAAAAAGTGAATTGTGCATTTTTTTCAATATAAGCTCTAGTTGCACTGAATTCAAAGATGCCATTTCGACCAATAAACCTTTGTTAAAAGCAGTGTCATCAAATGCCAAACATACAAAGAAGTAGATTATAAGTTTCTTTGTCATTTTCAGCAATATTTATGAGATAATAAAAAAATTGAAAAGTTGTTCGGGTTTTTTCTCGAACACATCTGGCAACCCTACCCGAGGATCATTTTGGATTTATTGGTTTGGCCCCCTCGAGTGTTAAAGGCTGAAGATTCCTAGCTTAAAAAAAAGCAATAATAAATATTTATTTCAATTTTTAGTTAATATATTTTCGATATAATTTGAAGGAAATTTTATGTAGTGTATACTGAAGTCGTATTCTTCGTACAGAGTTTTTTCTTTCCTTGCATTCTTTCTTCTGTTGATCAAAACAGTGTTTCTTAAACAACTGTGCCTCCCTCCTTCCAAGGGGGCGCGATAACTTGACAAGGGGGAAGGAGAAGTGCGAGCATATTTTAGAGTCAAAAACAAAAGATTATTTAACAGAAATATAAATTTACTGAAAGTAAACAAACAATATATATTCTGACATAATGAAAAGTAAAATACACATCTACACTTATAAATGTACAACTCAATGTATTTTATATAATTAATCTAACAATACTAAGTTTAGAACAAGGTAACTAATTATCAGTGACCTCATGGGGAACTTAAGGGGTTAAAGTCGTATTGTAGCTTTAGAGTCTATGGATAGTATTTCTGAATTCAATACATTATTGTACGAGAGGGGGGATGAAAATTCTGATTGAATATTAGGTCAGAAATATTGAAAATTTGAAAAGAGCTGGTTTAAAGTAATGGCAATGTTATTAATTATTCTGTTTTAGAATTTTCTTTTTTTATGCGATGTAAATAATAATAAATTTAAGTAAAAAATCATGCGTTCTTTAAAACATAATTTCTAGGTTGTAGTTCATAAAAGAATATTTTCAATTATGATTACCGTTTTACGCACAATTTTTTTGATTCTTTGCATCGTGGAGAGGGAATGTAGAGTTAAAATACTAGAATATATATATAAAAGTCCTAATCATAACCACAATTTATTGTATATACACTGATGATTTGTATCACCCATGCAAGATTTTTAATTAGTTAGCTGTTTCTTGGATACACAGATGGCAGCACATGACTGTGTAAAAAATACATCGCTTGCGATTTTTTTTCTTTTGAACATTAACGCCCTGAGATGAAAAACACTTGGAAATTTCACTAATATAGATAAAAACGCTCTAGTTAGTTTTCATGCTGGTGAATAATCTTAATTAAAAGTCATTAGTGAAGGAACAAGACAGAGGTCTTAGTGAGAAAAAAAACATTCCTTGGAACTATAAAATTGCATTTATTTCGTTTTCTATTTCTGTGCCATTCATTAAAAATATTTTCTGACAGAATTCAGACAAAAAATTTTTTTTTTCTATAAACCTTAAGCTGACACTTCTATTTGATAGGACATTTGTTTTGTTTTGATTTTTATGTTATATTTTTATTCAATGATTGGTTTTGGTATTATAACTTTTTTCGTAAAATCTGCATTATATCCTTGCTATAAATCTTGTAAATTTAGTTTTTAAAAATAAGTACCACTTTATATATAAATAGAAATTAAATGTTATTAATTTTTGGCTTCAAAAATAGAATGATCTAATAAAATTTAAATAGAAACGTATAAAATACATGTATATGTGCTTTAGAAACTAATCTATAATAATTGTTACTGGTTTACTGGTTAGCTATCGTTTTTGAAATAAATAGTAACTTATACGAAATTCGTTACATTTTTTTTAGATCCAGAAACTAAATATCTAATTCATTTAATCTTTTAAACTAATGAGAAAAAAAATGAGAGGAAATATCAATTTTCATCTAAAAATTAAACATGCTCTTGATTCCTAATGTGAAATATCTAAATTCACGTACGAAGTAATTTTTCCACTCTTAGAAATAGAAAAGATTAAATGTTTTTTTAGCAAACTACGTATGGTAATTTTATTGCAATTTTTTTCGAATACTTCAAATGGAAAGAAATAACACTTATTTCTGACATCTCAGCAGTTACATTGATAAAAAATGACGTGTTGTGTGTTTGGTCTTGATATGCTAAATGATTTGAATTCGATGTATTCTTCCTGAAAGTGAAACTATTAGAAGAACAAAGGACAATTTCTAGTACAGGATCTCCAACTATTTTTTTCCTCAAATTCTTGACTTCTCTTCCCAAAGTGGATTCATAACTTTCTGAAAGAAGAAGGAAAATAACTGAATTAAAAGAATTGTTGACATCAACTCTTCTTCGAAAAGCCAAATCCTGAAGCAGCTACAACTTTGTTCCATTTCTTCTTTAAGTGGAATGTAGCACAAAAAAAAAAAAAAAAAACCCGCCAGAAGTACCTTCGGGCATTAGTAAAAATGAGACAAAAACAATTGTACGAGAGAAAGAAAGCAGAGGAAAAGAACTTTCTTATGTATTCTCTGCGGACTGTCTTGCATTTTCGTTTAACTTCGTCTTCTTTTCCCATCTTCTTACGGCTGGCTAGTGGAAGTTTTTCGTCCCTATCCGGTTCTATGTGGATGGGAAAGTGAACGAATGACCTGAAGCAAGAGTGATTCAAGTGCAGATCGATTAATTGGAACCGGGTGGACCTAGACAATCGATTTTAAAATGAAATCTGTCGTCGGACTTCTTTTTTTGACGAGAAAATTACTTGGACCAAAGTATTCTTTTTGCTATGACACAAAAATACAAAATCTTGAGGTTCCACTTGAAAATAAAAGTTTTATATTTTTTGTCAGTGAAGTATTTCCGTCATTTAATCGTTTTTTATTTGGTTAAATATCTATTTTTTAAATTCATATTATCAATTGTTTTCGTTACAACTAGCTGCACAGTTTTGTTCCAAAAGTGATAATGCAATCTTCTTGTTGTTATTCTCTTTTGTTGTGAAGAACTTATAACTGAGTTGATTTCAAAGTAAAATAGATTCTAGCTATTCATGTGTACATAAGAACTTTAAGTATTCGAAATTAAAATGGAAGTAGGACCATTTTCAAATCTATTCTTTATATTTATTAAATGGTTTTCGCAAATATTACCTTATTTTTATTAATGGTCGTAATAAAAATATAAATAAAATTTAGATGCTTAACACAATAGATGAAATTGGGATCAATATAATATATAAGAAGGTAATTTATTTTTGAATCTGTGTTTTTAAATAAAATATGCACGAATATTACTTTTTAAATTTGCTAATCTCGTAACCCTGGTCACACAAATTCATGCTGAGAAGCAAACTTTGTCTGTAAAACTCAATTTTCCACTAGTATAGTGATATTGCTGGGGAAAAACCATACACAAAAGTGTTTCAATGTCTATGTTTGCGTAAAAATGCTTATTTATAATGTCATTTTATTTATTTTTCAACATCAAGTTTTAAATATTACCTTAAAATATAAGTAAAAATTACCATTTAAAATTAATCATACTTTTATTAGAAATTATAATATAAATCAAAAATAAGTAAGAATAAAATGAGATATAAAAAGCTCTACTCCAGAGAAACGATAATTCGAAACATATAATTTATATCACAGACTGCGTGATGGATTATTGAAATCTAATACATATTGAATTAAATTATATCTAAAATCTACACCGACTGCCTTATGGAAGTGAATTGGTGAAATAATAAATCGTAACTTTTTCTTTTCAAGTGCACGATATTGGAAATTTTGTGTTAAATTACATATATTTGATTACAGTATTCAGTAACTTTAGTACAAAATGTTTGAATAATATATTGGTGATATTTTTCACCCTCAAAGACTGCTTAGAAATCTTGCCTTTTCAAAGTTTATAAAGCAAATGTGCGGAGACCCCTGAGTCTCACCTTGAACACCAAGATTAATTTGAGGCAAAGAACCACTAAGAGCCATTTTGAATAATAATAATATTTATTTATTATTATAATTTTCTCAAAAAAATCTCTGATAACATATAATACTATTATGTTACGTCCCTTAAAGGGATTTACCTATATATTAAATTGAATTACTAATAATGCAATTAATTAATAATTAAGCTCAAGATCAAGTAAGGTCTACCGAAATAGGAGATCCGAGAAATACACGTACTCGAATTCTTAACTTTCATTTACTTTAACTAAGTCGCTTAAACTGACGCTTATTTTAAGCGTACGTAAATTATATATTTACCGCTGACTTATATCAGCTTTCTGGTACGTCTAGCAGCACGACGTCTTCACGAATCTAATCTCCTTGAATCTTCTAAAAATGCGTTTAAAGTTGCTGGCTCAATAGCCTTCCATCATTTACCTTGCTAGCTTACAATGCTCGACTTAAATACCTTATCTATTTTGCATATCAAGTTCATCTTTTTGGAGTTGATTGGAAATAAACGCGAATTTATATTCCCCAAAAAGACGCCTAAGAAGATTAGTGGAAAGGTTCCGCACAGATTCGTCACAAATGATGAAAAAGATTATACCATAAACCTTTCGTCTATCGGCTTAATATTTCCAATTCAACTCAAGAATACTGCTACTAAGACTATTTCTACCAGTCTTCCTTTTACCCTCCTTATACTATTCATATAATTTCAGAATAATCATGTATTACTCTTTTTTCTAACAAACACGCATAAGTGAGGTCTATCATACACGAACGCTTCGTGGTATCCTTCAGTTATCTTGTACTATACCATACTCTCCCTGGGTTACTAAACATATTTGCATACATTCCATTTCCTCACATAGGGTGTTTTTAGGGATTGCAATACCGGTATACCGAATACCGGTATTTAGAGCCATTTTCACAGTTTGGTAATACCGGTATTCACAAGTTTAAATACCGTTTTTTCGGTATTTACTAGAATTTTTTAAAATTGCATCTATACTATACTCGTATATTCAGGGATCATTAACATAGCAAAATAATATACATTTTGTTCTTATGTGTCCCTAACGGACGAAATTAATTAGACTGTGAATGTAATGTTGCATCGTACAATTAAGAGAAGTGATAAAATGTGTGAATCATCCAATGAGGCGAGCTACAACTATCCTATTACAGCTCAGAGAGATACTGCACACGTGCAAATTTAGTAGTCTGATATTTGTATCTGTAAAAACAAGGTTGTAGCTGCGAAGGAAGTGCGCAATATTTCGATATTTATTAAATTGGTGAGTTTGTTATTCAGATTGTATTTGCATATCACATACTTTAGTGTTCAAAATATTTTTTAGGTCCATTATATATATACTCATAAATAATAACACAAAATCATGAATAAGAATAATATAATAATGAATAAGATTTATATAAGATCACATTTCAAAAATTTGTAATAGTACCACGGACTGAATAATGACATTTATACTTTGTGTGTTTTGTGTGTGTGTGTGGGAATTTAAATAAATAAGATGTTCATTTCCTTTTTGTGGTTATTTGTAAACTGTTATGATTTATAAGTTACAAATTATTATGTGATATTTACGCTCTGTAATAAAACTGCCAAATATAAAGAAAAAAAGAAACACCTATGTTTTCTTTCTTTTTCTAAAATTTTTATTTCCGGTATTAAAACCGGTATTAAGATCTAAAAAATACCGAATACCGGTATTGAACTTTTGGTCCGATATTGCAATCCCTAGGAATTTTCATATTAAACAACGTCCCAAAACAATGGAAGGAAAGTTACGGGAATTACAGGTGAGAATTCTCCCCTCAGTATTTAAACATATTTCTAAATATTTCTTAAAAATCAGGAAACCACAAAAGCATAAATATAGATATTAAGGAAACTTCCCTGTTTATGATATCAAAATGATTGTTTAACAAAATACCTAAGTTGTCAAAAGATTTTATTTCATTTTTTTTCTCAGGCAATTGCTTTAGGATTCTTCAGAATTATTTTGCTCTGATTTGTATAAAAAACTTTCTACAAGTAATAAAGTTCAATATTTAGATTCATGGTACAATGTAAATAAAATTTTCTTTGAAATACCGTAAAATCCGGCGTATAACACACACCCCCCTCTTTTTTACTATTAAACCTGAAATGTACGCAATGCTCTTATGTTTTGAAGTCATTTTTTTCGAGGTGTTATCCCAGGAATTTGAAAAAAAAAATGTACTTCTAAAGAAATACAACCCCTTAAGTTCATGAGATATGTGACTTCTCTTAAATAAACAATATAACTTATTTAGAAATCTAATTTTATTTTATAGATTTATCTTTTTTTTTCATTTTTAAAGCTATTATTTTTATATCACCACGCACCCGTAAATTTAGATCTTGTTTTTTGAGTTAAAAATGCGTGTTATACTCCCGATTTTACGATATATTTGCTCAGCCTCAGTGCTACAGCGTTTATGAAAGAATATCAAATACTACTTAATGCAGTGGGTCTAAATCTGTAGGATGTGTCCCCCTAGGGTAATAACTCTACGAGTGGTGCACGAGCATATTGAAAAGTCGTAAGCAAAAAATTATTTAAAACAAAATTATTAATTTACTAAAAGTAAACAAGCAAAATACATTCTGACATAATAAAATACACATTTACACTAATATAATAAACATATAAATGCATCAGTACTGCAGAATGTGTATTTTATAATTAGTTTAACAATATTATAAGAACCAGTTTAATAATTACCTGTGCCCCCTTGGGCTTGTCATATATAAAATTGTATATAAAAATTAAAACTTATCTTGATAATTTGTAGCTTTATAATTAATCTCTTAATTGCCGATAAAAAGTTACGCGATTCGCTCCCCCAATGCCACCGTTTTCCACGTAGGCACGCGTATGTGATGTACGGGGCGAGGGAGAGGACAAAAGGCATAAATATACAACTCCTCTGAAATAAGTAAATCCTTCATAAACACTGCCAAGGTCCTTTTATTGCATTCCAAAGCTTTCGGAATAATTTTATGGATAGAAGATAACTTTATGGACAGGAAAGCGTGTTCTTCTTGAAGACGTATATATACGTCCGGGGCAATTAACGCTTTGAATGAGAGAGACGTTTATATACACCGGTGGCACTTAAAAGGTTAAAGTCGTATTTTAGCTTTAGCGTCAAAGTATAATACTGTTGAATTCAACGTATTGTTATTATAAGGAAGGGGGCGCGATGTGGGAAAATTATGATTAAATATTGGGTCTAAAATACTGAAAGTTTGAGAAATACTGATTTAATGTAAAAAAAATCCTACAAATTTCTTAGGAAAATAATTTTCTTTCATTTCTCGGTCAAATCAATCAAAACATGCTGCGGCCATATTCCAAAACGTTCGGCAAACTTTAAAAGTCATCAATTTCCTTATCTTTTGTACTACCTTTTTTCTCAAAACTGCACGTGAACATTTGAACCGTTCTTTCTTTCCAGTAGTCATTCATTAGCGACTGAAAACATTAATAACTCAAAATATCTGATAGGATAATTTCTGTGCACTTTAAATACGTAGATCTCACTAAATTGTATTCGACAGATTCAAAGTAGACGAAGAAAGAAAATCGTTAAATATTCGTAGAACCTTCTAATTCAATAAAAAGGAGCAATTAATTATTCCATGCACAAAATGGGAGCTTTTGACTTCCCCACGAAAGAGCGTAAGATATCTTATTTTTGCACAAAGAGCTATTTTATCCCCCTTCCTCCATTTGTTATTAATGAATATAGTCTTTGATTTATGGTTGGAAAGTCCTAAGCACGAGAAAATGAAACCTTAGGCAGTTCTACCATGTTTTATTTGACGTTTATATACTCAAAAAATCGATTTTTTCTTGGAGAGAACACCCGTAACCAAAGAAGGAAAGTTGCAGATTCCAATGGATTTTCTGCAAATCAACAAAACGTTTGTAAAAGGACTATAATTATTTTAATTTAAATCCCATGGTAATTTAACCTTTTTATTCTACGCTCGAGGTCTTCAACCTGGGTTCACTAGAACTTTGACAGGAGATCCCCACGTGATCACTCTTTACCCTAATCAAAGCGCAAAAACTTTAGTTTTTACAAAAAAATTGAATTCTTAAAGGCAGTTTACTTGTCAAAATAAATATAAAGGGCTAAAGTGTAGAATACGCGATACTTTGGATTTGGTGATGTTTCTTCAAATCAGGGATGGCGAACCTTTATGCCTTTTTTTTCTAACGAAATGTTTAATGAGGTATAGACGGGCCTTCAAATAATTTTGACTTGTGATGATTGGAAAAATAAAAAAAACTAATTACTAAAACAACTAAAAACTCTTCTGTCATTACGAAAAAGTACATTTGCTCTATATAGTAGTAAATGGTTTAATTTTGCGTGTAATTCAGTGGTTCTCAAACTGTGGGGTGCCCCCCCCCTTGGGGGCGTGACGACTCTACGAGGGGGGCGCGAGCATATTGAAAAGTCAAAATCAAAAAATTATTTTAAAAAATTATTAATTTACTGAAAGTAAGCAAACAAAATACATTCTGACATAATAAAAGATAAAATACACACTTACACTGATATATTATACTTATAAATGTATCAGGGCTACATAATGTATTTTATAATTAATATAACAATACTAAGTTAAGAACAAGTTTAATAATTACCATTAACCCCATGGGCTTGTCATATATAAAACTATATACAAAAATTAACACTTATCTTTATAATTTGTAAGGTTTATAATTGATCCCTTAACTGCCGATTAAAAGTGACGTCATTCACTTCCCAATGCCAACCATTTACCTCGTAGGCGCATTTATGTGATATATTGAAGGGGGGATATATATACTATATAAAGAAGCACAAATATTCTGAAATAAGTAAATTCTTCTTAAACATTGTCAAGATCCTTTAATTGCATTCCAAAGCCTTCGAAATAATTTTATGGATGGCAGCGCAGAGAAAAGATCGTACTTTGGAAAGACGTATATATACGTCCGGGGAAATTAACGCTTTGAGTGAGCTAGACGTTTATATACGCCGGTGGTACTTAAAAGTTTAAAGTAGTATAGTAGTTTTAGCGTCGAATTATAGTATTCTTGAATTCAATACATTGTTATTATATGGGGGCGATGAAAATCATGATTGAATATTGGGTCGCGAATATTGAAACTTTGAGAAGCACTGGTGTAATTCAAATTAAAATAACATTACTGTGATTTCTGTGGTTGCAAATTAGACGGCAAATAACTTATAAAATAGGATTGTAAGATGTTACTTTTAGTAGAATGCATACTGAATTGGAGTAATCAGTAAAATGGTTTCCAAGCGAGCCTTTAACGTTATTAATATCTGAAAATAATGACTCGTAAGCATAGGTATATGAAAATGTTCTTATAATAGCGTGAGTCAGCTTCTGCAAACAGTTAAATGTATCTGGAATCAAATTCCATGTTTCCAAACTTTCATTACTCGCATTTTTACTATACATCAGTTCCAACTTTTTTCTTGTTTCAATAAATTTTTGAATCCGTATTGAACTACATTGGAAATAAATCAGTTGCATTTAAATTCTTCAATTTCCAACCAGTCGAACAGGGTTATTTATCAAATAACCAGGCAAAATCAGGCTAGTTTATCAAATGGAATCACATCAGGGAACAAAGTAGCTTTCAGCGTTTCCGATGATGAGAACATCTCGTTTAAAATTCCTCGATTGAAGAATCAGTTACCTGAAATAAATCCTTCTACAACTTTTGCTTCATCTGGTTTCTCATGCACCTCTAAATCTTTGATATTTTTTTAAGTTTGGGAAGTACTTGTAACTCCTTGTAATAATATAGTTTATGAAAGAATGCAGTTTAGTGTCAAAGGAACGAATGAGATCCCTCATGAGAATTACTTCACAGTGAACTTAGTTATTTTGGACTAAAATACAAACCCTTTTGATCAGTGGCATGCCCAAAATACTGGTCGCTTGCCATCAATGGCACGTGTGCCACTGGTTGGCCATCCTTGTTCTAGATGTCAGAATGAATTAGGCTCTTCATTACTTCGACTTCGCTTCATACCTATCTCTACATATATGTAGTTTGGCCACTGAATCTGGTCACCACAAAATTGATTTCTCCAAGAAGCCACCTATTCTACACTTTAACTATATAAAGTGTCGATATACTATATTTATTCGAATCTAAACCTCCCTTTCTTCCAATGTTTGGGTCATTGAAAATCGGGTGGAGCTTAGAATCAAAAGCAGAAAAATTTGTCAGATCAGCAGAAAATTTTCATGATACTGACGGTTGGAGCAATTACAAGTTCGTGTATGTATTTAAAAGTTTTTAATACTGGAAAAAGAAATTAAATATTTATTTATTTATTCTCTCACATTTTAATTATTTTTTTTAAAAAAAATATTTCATTAATATTGGACATTAATAAACCTTTTTACACTATTTTTTTTTATTTTTTCACAAAAACATGTTGAGAATTTGGCGTGTGACTTAAAATCGATAATGATTTAGATTCGAATAAATACAATATATATAACGGGAGTAAATAAAAATATTAATTGGATGCTGAATATGAAATACTTCTGCAAATAATAACAATGGAACCCGATTTTAAATGTTGTCCAAAACTCATTGTCCTCATCATTCATTCAACTCCTAAGTCATTAAAATTAAAATTTTATTTATGCATAATAGCTTTATTTCGTAAAACTTTTTTAACGTTTTTTATAATGTGATATGATGTGATATATAGTAAATGAGAAATTTTTCCAATAAAGCACAGGGAACAGCGAACATATTGGCATATTATTAGATTTGAAGTTAAAATCTATATAAATTTAAGCAAGAACAGATCCTAAATTTTAGGTTGTAAATTCACACAAATTTCTCACGCAGCTATAAATATTTAAATTCCAATAAGTACAGGGTATTTAAGTGATAATATTCCTCAATGTGTGCAAATAAAAACAAAATGTAAAAACAAATTAAGTACAAAATAAGAACTGCGATTGCAAATAACTTCAATAGACCTTGATTTCGACAGTTTTTGTAAAAAATGCAACCACATACCCGTTACTAAATATGTATTATGCATAGTTTGGTGATAAAGGAGCACAAATCAATATTATTAATGAGTAAATAATATTAACATTTTATTTTTTTAATAACAATGCGATTCCTTTTGCAACACAAAGTACCGTAAAATCTGGCGTAAAACGCTCATTTTTATTACAAACAATAGCATTGAAATTTACGTTTGCCCGCGCAATAAGCTGGGTTTAAAAGTTATACCTTAAAAAACTGAGCATAAAAAAGAATTAAACCTCTACATGTGGATCGGAATACCGTTTATTTAAAAAAAATGACATACTTATTGAACTTAAAAGGCTGTAGTTCTAAACATTATACTATTTTTGAAAAGTCTGGGATGATATTTCGAATGAATGACTTCAAAACATAAAAACATTGCACATATACGTTTCAGTTTCTTTTGTAAGAAACAGGGTACACATTATACGGTAAATATATCTTAAAATGAAAAAAGTGAAGCTTGAGAGTATAGGTGCTTGTATATATATATATATATATATATATATATATATATATATATATATATATATATATATATATATATATATATATATATATATATATATATATATGCCGGATTTTACTGTACCAATATATATATAACATGTTGATCTACTTCAAGTATTATTTTGAGATATATATTCTTCTAAGTATGTGTGTGTGTTTGGATTGTGGAAGGGTTTCCGAAAAACACCTTAGAGTTCTTAAGGTTCCCTTGTGTCGAAAAATAGGTTATTAAAAGTTTAATAAAACTTTTTAATAACTTATTTATTTTTATTCAAGATTTTTTCCCCTATATTATGAGTATAAATACGTTACGAATCTGGATTTAACTGCGCGAAAATATATTGTCAATCCTCCTGCTGTATTCTAACCATAGCTCTAAACTTAGAAGTGGAGATGAAATTAGGAGAGCTTTGATTTAGAGGCAGCATTAAACTTCCAAAGGTCAACACAACAAGTTAATGCCCCAACTCGTACAATGTGTGAGCATGCGGAAAATGCAATCCTCACCATGGTAACGAGTCTTTGATTTGGCTTCCTCAAAGATGGACAGGCCCCGAGCAGTCCGTTTGGCTGCGGACCTTGATGCAATAAAGTGACATGCCCAGAAACGACGCACTTCATCAACCCTTTCCCTGGTGGGCCCTCGCAGCTAATCAAATAAAACTGCATCTGACATCATTACCCCCTCCCCCTCATCTTCGAGGGGGGATTGCTCGTTTCCAAGAACTCTGGGAATAATCTGGACGACATTCTCATCTGTTAGCATTGCTTAATGGTTGCGTTTCTCTTCATGATCTTGATAAGTGCTCGTTGGTGAAGGCTCTTTTTGGAAATTAGTCAAGAAATGTAATTGAATCGTTGATTAGAATTTAGTTGATTTGGTAGTGTTGTCCTACAGTTTTATCTTTGTAAATAAATTTTGATATTTAATAATTTAAATTTGCAAGGGCTATTAAGCATCAACACTGAATAAGTTAAACTTAAAATTTCCCTTTTGTTTGTGTGTTGTATAGTTACCACTTAATTATCAAATACTGTTAACATTTCGATAGATTTATTTTTCGAGAAGTACAAATAGCATAATTATGTGCTAATGGGAAAGAATCAATAAAATACACATTGAGGATAAAATATTAGGTCCTTTTACGCATACATATTTTTAGAAGATTTCTTCCAGTAAAAAAAAAAAAAAAAAAAAAAAAAAAAAAAAAAACTCGATACATTTTACTATATTTTATTTTATTCTTGTGTATGCTGGTGGGTACACCAGCCTTCAATCTCAAGGTATTTTCCTTTATTTAACTAATTAAAACTTGAAGTAGCTAGATATTTTCATTTTGTCCTCTTCAGATTGCTATAGTAAAAAACAGTATTTTCCTTAGAGAATTATAGAGGTATAGATAAATAATTATATATCTTCTATATTACGATACATATTTTCAGTTCCCGAGTTTAAGAAATTGCCATTGTACTAATGTGGGTAACTGTTTCTGACCTGTACCATCTGGCTATACTTCTATTTTTGCTGTACTTATATATATATACACACACACAGCTTTCAGAAAACATAAGAAAAGAGATATTTTAAGAAAAAAGCTCTGTTGTAAAAATGAATTCAGCAATACGCATATAACACACATTTTTATTTTTGCTTTGATTAGTATACTTTTAATGAATTAAGACATGACTGTCGTTGTTTGCTGTTAATACGTTCTTATTGGTTAGTAAATAAGGGTTTATTTTTTTCTTTCACACACTGAAAGAATCTTTTCGTTTTTAAATATTATGAAAATTTTATTTTAGTAGAAATTAAATTTTGATTTCTCTCATATATTGTAGAGGTAAGTATGAAGAAAACTGTTAAAATAAATAAATTTCTGTCGCCTCATATTTTTTACGAAATAGATATTTTAAAACATTTGAGTGGCGAAATAATAATTGCTAAGATTTGTATAAAAATATCATTTGTAATCATCAGTCAAAGGTAAGAATTTAGGTACATATGTAATTTAATGCTATAATTATTTTTTGATAAACTGCTCCAAAATTCTTTTTGATAAAAATATTGATTTGCCAATAATTTACGAAAGAAATTACAAATTATAAAATTTACATAAAAATATCATGACATGAGGATTGATTGATTGAATATTAACGTCGCACTGTTCAGCTACACGAGGGCTTTTGGCGACGGACCACGTAATTTTGAACCATGGTCAAGTGACGTGGACGACACCAGAGCTGGCACCCCCTCTCCAAACTACCACACCACACCAACGGGAGGACGTTTCAGCTCTCGACAGATTTAACGTGCATCGCTGCCCTACACGGCGGGTCTTTAGTGGTACTGGGATCGAACTCGTGACAAGGCAAGCCACGATCCGATACCTATACCACTCGGCTACCGCGGCCACACATGACATGAGGAAGTCAATTAGTAAGAAATAGATTGGATTTCTGATACCTTTTTTAAAATGACAAACATCTATCTAATGTTACAAGTTTTTTTTTGCTTAGTGGAAATTTTCTTGAAGATTCAAAACACACACATACGAATACAAATTAGTTAAAGAAACATGGTAGGTAAACACATCATTCAATAAGTACCGGGCCTAAACAACAACTTTTTTTTTTAGAAAAAATTGAACTTTATTTATCAAGATATTTCTCTTCAAGAAGGATGCATTCAGCCCCCGATCTTTTAATTTTTTAATACGTTTTTCGTAGAATGATTTGTTTTTGCTCTGAAAATGGGCTTTAACTTCAACAATCACTTTTTCATTTGAGCCTAATCTCTTTCCTTGTTGCATTCTTTGAAAGATTGCAAACAGCCATTGGACTATACGGTGGGTAGGAAAGTAATCCGAAGTGCAATTCATTAAATTTGACCATTCTTTTCTTGGAATTCTGGCGCGGAGTAAATAAGTTGGTAAAACAACACTTTTTTTTTGCACTTGAGGATGTTTTCCCCTTTAGTTGACCCAATAACTCCATGTAATGTTTACTACTAATAGTTTCTTCTTTCTCAAGGTAGTCCATTAACAAAATTACGTGTGAAACCCAAAATACGGAGGCCATAACCTTTCAAGCTGAAGTTTAAGTTTTTGGTCGTTTTGGACAGCTTATACTAGCTGCTGTCCACTCAGTTCACAATCTTTTTGATTGTAGAGTGTATTAATGGATCTATAATTCTTCCATTGTTATATATATACGTAAAAAAAAGCTGTTTATTTTGCCTAACGGCTCCAAACAGTGCTGTGAATTGTCAATGCGTTGTTGTTTTTGATCGACAGTAAGCAAACACCGCACCTACTATGAACACAGCTTGTGTATAGACAAATGATCATGCAAACTAGTGAATACACTGCCTTTTGATATCTTCAAATACTCTGCTATCTCGCACAACTTCAATTTCCGATCGGCTAAATCGATTTTATGGTCCTTTTTGATATTTTCTGGAACAACTGCAGAATTTAGGCTACCTGAGAGTTCAGCGTCGTTTGTGTCTGTGCGACCACATTTTAAGTCATTATACCACCTCTTATACCATTGTTGGTGATGGAGAAGAGTCTGGATTACACTTATCCAGTCATTTGTTTGCTTGACACAGTGTTTCGTTCCACCAAAAAGTAATGCTTACTTAACACATGAATTTTTCTTTTACCCATGGTTTCTAAACAAACTCTGATAAAGAAAAGCCTGTCTGAAAAAAAAAAGAAGTGGACGAAATTTCGGAAAAGGGAAGTTAAATGACAAAAATATAGATATTATTCACATTGCGCATGACACACACCTAGAACAGCTGGCGTCCAGAGAGAAACGGAATATTTCCACGGGGATAAAGTTATACCCCCGAAAAAAGCCCGTGCCCCGCCGGGCTAAATGGAGAGTAAACAGAACCGTACGACGGGTAAAGAGGTGGAAGAAACTTCGAAAAAGAGAATTTTAATGACACAAATACAGAAATGACACAAACACTGGAAGTGCTGATACTGAGAGGGAAAGGGAAAATTTTTCCCAAGGTGAAAAACTATACACTCGAAGAAGCCCGTACAACGCCGGGCCATGCAGCTAGTGCTTAGTTAACACATGAATTTTTTTACCCGTGGTTTCTAAACAAACCAAACTTAACAAGATATTATCATGAAATATTGACACACGCCGTTTGAAAGTTAGTACTATTAAGCTATGCTTAGGAAAGTTAGAAAGCCTCGTCATTTTTGTCTCAGGCCCAGGACTTATTGAGTGATGTGTTATGTATTTACCTTCTTTAGTTCTTGCTTTAACTTCTTTAGTTGATAGATTTCCAAAGTTTAGTTCATCGTAGAACATCTACTAATCCCACAAGAATAGCTTTAATGTCACAAAAATCAGATTAATGTAGCAAAAATTCTTATTTTTCATAAAATTATTTTTAACTCAATTTTTCCAAATTTAAAAATATAAATATCTTAATTAAATGAAGCTTTTATGTAATTAAATTATATTTTTAAAACTTTCAATCTAAAGTTTTTATTTCTTTAGGAATTTTAAGAAAGATCCTTTAAATAAGTAAAAATTGAATAAATCTAGTAAATGCTTTTGGAAATAAATAATTTAGCAAATATTCGCGAAATGCTAATTAAGAAAATTCTTCGGAAAAATAGCAAATTTTAATAAATATTCTCGCAGACACCTTAAGTAAAGGATTAGAAACTATACATTAACAAATGATTAATGATATTTCCTGCATAACTGCGGTTAATTGTGGTGATTTGTGTTGAAAGCAATTACTTATTCAGTAACTGCTATGCGTTAAAATGAATTAAACCTTAGAAGATGCTTAAAGTTTTGATTAGAATGTCAAGATATATTAGTGTAGCATTTTTCTGGCATTCTAATTGCTAAGACGATTATTTTATTTAAGAAATTCAAATATTTTTTACTTTTAATTAAATTAAATCATATTCCTTACCAAGCTCATTTTCTATGATAGGCTGAGATGATTTTCTTAAATTTTTAGTCTTTTTTAAAAAAGATAAGTTATACATTTTTTAATGAGAAAATGAGAGTATATATCTGTAGTCAAGAAAACTCATGCTGTAAAACGCTTGCATAAATTCACGAAGATTTCGAGGTATATCTATAAACCTTGGTTTGTATAAATTATTGCATGTTTGATGTAAAGAAAAAAAAGCGATCATATGTGCATATTTGAATGACATGGCCGGAAGTTTCACTGAATTCGATTAATCTCCAGGTCAAAAAGGATGTTTCTTGTTATTTGATAAATAAGCATTATTACTATATCATGTTTCAATAGATCATATATTTTTCTCGCATAACTATCTGTCGCAACGATAAATGCTATTATGATTTGGCAACATTGTTGTGATATATACCATTATTTAACTGAATTATCTTTAGAAATGTTGTGAGAACCCCTCTGGCTTCCACCATGGACCTAAGATTGAATTGAGGCAAAGAATAACCAGACGACATTTTTATAATAAATAACATTTATTCACTTGAATCAATTATCAACCTTCTAAATACAAATATGAATTAATATGTCTACGTCAATGGTATTGAACTTTACTATTAAATTAAATCACGAAATATGATACTAATCAACTATTAAACTCAATATCGAACGGGTTTACCGGAATAAGAGGACCGAGAGATATACGCAATTTGAATTATTAGCAATTATTAACTTTACACTAACTCTATTATTTATTTACTCTTATCATCCGATAAATGAAGTTTAAATATCACCTGACTTTTACTACATTCTTTTCCAGTCGGCTCAACTTTCCGAATGTAGATCGCTGCCTGATAATCAGCTAGAAACTAATCACACAATCAACTTGAATCTTCTTAGCACTCCGTCTATGTACCTCTTGGCTCAATAGCCTTCTCCGCTAACCTAAAACACTCTCCTTATATTCTTTGATTTATTTGCATATCCCATTTCCTCCTTTTAGAGCTGGTTGGAAATATACGCGAATTTACAATCCCAAAGACGCCCAAGAGTATTAGTGATAAAGTGCCGTCTAGATTCATCACAATGTCTTCCACAGTAATTTTGAAATTTCAGCTTAATAAAAGAAATAGTAGAGTTAGTGTGATATTTGGCCCCCTTTTCCAACAATACTGTTTTCAGACCTCGGATGGTTCTAGTAAGGGAAAGGTGATACAATAGCATCGAAAATTAATTCTCTGTTAATTGCATTTAGATATGATTAGTCAATCCTTTTGGTGAACATCTGCACTTTACAGGAATTAAGCCGCAAGATTGAGCTTATCCCTATAGCTCCATATCAGTTGAACAGTCTTTCACAAAATACAATTAGTTTTATAAGTCCATCCAACAAGAGGTTTGACCAAAGCTCTACCGCACTATCGATATCTCTCTAGTATATGGGAGAACAATAGGTAATTAGGCTTAACCTAGGATCATAAGTGAATTGAAAGTTTTACCACCGATACAACTCAAATGTTGATTTCACTGCTCCTTGCTAATTACTTTTTTTATGTACAGAATTGAGCAGAAGACGAAACAGTATATCATCTTATGTTGTCACGGCAACTAAACCTCATGTTGGTTGAGGTGAAAATCTCACTCATTATTAGAATTTCTAGTGAGATTCGAACGCAGTATGGGTGGAGAGACCTTTGAATAAAACTCGAAATGATTAAAAGCATGAAATATCAATAATTTATTTTTATTGATCAAACAGTACGTATAAATGATTACGCAGACAAGGCAAGCTAAAGAGCATGAGTACATTTTGTTATTTATTTAAACGAGATGTAATCTCTAGGCCTTGACGTTCCATTAACAAATATAACGTTATATTTCAAAAGTTGATATGACAATGAGGCTTTAGGATCCTCTGATACGTATCGATATGTGTCAATATTTTTTACAATCATGTTTGTCGTTGACTTATTATTCGGTTGTGACCTTCACTTGTATTGAGGCATTGTTCTAGCTTAGAGTGTATATTTTGTTGGAGGAAAGAAACCCTAAATTAGAGGGATATACCTAGCGGATAGCCAATTGTTACAGTGTTCTGGAAATAGCAACATTTTCGAAACTTAGGTTCTTGCAACCCAATGCTTCTCAAACTTTCAATGCTTGCGACCCAATTTTCAAACATAATTTTCTCATGCCCCAACTCTCCCCAATGCAATAATAACATATTGAATTCAATAATTGTGCACTTTGATGTTGAAGCTACAATATGACTTTAATTATAAACTGTACACATTATCAAGATAAGTAGTAAATTTTGCATATAATTTTGTATATCACAAGCCCATGGGGTCACTAGTAACACACTATTAAACTTCTTTCTAACTTAGTGTTGATGAGTTAATGATCAAATACATTGTGCAGTACTGGTACATTTATAAGTATATTATATAATTGTAAAAATGTGTACTTTTTTTTTTTATCTCAGAATGTATTTTTTATTCCTTTCAGTAAATTAATATTTTTTTTTAAATCTTTTATTTTTGGCTTTTCAATATGCTCGTGCCTTCCTGATAGAATTATCACGCCTCCCAAGAGGCCACATTTTAAGAAACACTATTGTAGCCACATAACGTTTATGAGACAGCAGAGAAGTTTTTGCACTTCTATTAATGCCTCATTGTAATAGACAAGCATGTATCTTCATTGTTCATCTTAGATTTTGCATTACCTTGTCCAAACCTCTTACCTACGGTTTTGGTCTTATTAAACCAAATGTAATAAATTATTATTGAATTTTAAAATAAATTTAACGTTAAATTAACTTTTTTAAACCATAAACATTGGTTAAATTCGTAAGATATTTTAATTTTGTTACTTTCCAACAGCGTTATTATTTCGTTGATTTTTTTCATTGAATTATCAAAGATTTTCTTACTTCTACTAGAGAAAAAGAATGTATGCCACGTATAGCTCGTGACGCAGCAGAGAAATTGTTGCACTTCTGTTACTCTTTGACACATTAGACAAATATTGATATTCATTGATCATCATAGTTCTTGTGCATACCTTGTTCAAGCTTTTCATCTACGGTTCCGGCATCATCTGACTAAATGTAATATTACATTATCACTTCATTTTAAAACAAATTTAGCTTTAAATTAAATTCAAGAGCGAAACTTGATTGCAAGTAGAGTAGACATTGTAAACCATTTTCATTGGTTAAATTCAGAATATATTTTTTTGAAGTTAAACTCATGAATTATACATTTTATGTTATTTCCCAAAGCTGGAAGGATGCCGTAGTTGGTTTGTCGCTGGCCTTGTACACCTAAGGTTGCTGGTTCGACCTCGGTCAAAGTAGGTGGATTTTCATCATGCAGAAAATTCACACTGTTCATGCCGTATGATTATGTGGCATGTTAAAGATCCCTAAAATACCTGTTTGGCTTTGGTGCTCTCGATAAAATTAAATTTTTAGTACTATTTTCGCACCGTCAGAGTTCAGGTGCTTCCTTCTGAGGAGGAAATTGGACGTCAAAAATTACATTACGGTGATTGATCTTCCACCTTTATTCTGCACTGAAAAGTGATAACAGTTCACGGGAAATATACTGTCTTCAATGGTAAATACCAATCCGCAACCTCATTGGAAATAATAAAAATATGTTACTTCCCAACAGCATTTCTTTTTGTTTATTTTTTCCATTGAATCATCAAATATTTTCTTTCGTCTTTTAGAGAAAAAAAATGTAATTTACGTGTGTCGATGTACAAAGCAGCCATTGATATAATAACTAAGACCAATTCAAAGCATAACAAGTATTTAACCTTGGCTTTCAATCATACGAAATGTCATTAAGAAAAAAAATCGACAGAAATTACAAATCGGAAAAAGAATTATGCCTTTTTTTCCTCTCTCTCTCTTTTACACGAAATAAATAAAACAATCAATATAAGTGCAATTTCGGTAATAGGCGGTGCCATGAAAGCAACTATATTTTGCAGCTTTTAAAAACCATTCATAAACTTTTTTTCATTTGCTTTTTCCCCTTGCTTTTAGTTGAATATCAGCTTTAGTGGCTTTAAAAGGGAAAAATCAATAAAAAAAGGCGTTTTCAGATGTATCGGTATTAAGGAATCTAGACTTGACTGTATGGGGTTAACACGAAATATTGCCCTCAATATTTTAACTTTTTTTTATCATGATTTTGTTACTTTGAGCTGATAATGATACTT
This sequence comes from Trichonephila clavipes, assembly GCA_019973935.1. NCBI lineage: Eukaryota > Metazoa > Arthropoda > Arachnida > Araneae > Nephilidae > Trichonephila > Trichonephila clavipes. The sequence goes on from BMAU01001551.1 coordinate 176,371, forward strand.
CCATTACCGCGAGAGTTGGGGGAGTTTTTAGGCATTTCTGTGGAAAATAAAAATCTAAGAAGGAAAGAGATTTTTCTTTTTCTTTCTTTTTTTTTTTGCAGGGTATAGATTTCTTTGTTTGCTTTGCTAGGTTTTCTTGCTTTAATGTTCACATGATCCAGGCTTATAAACTGCGATTTTTAAAACGAGAAGAATGCGAAAAGAGAACTGAAAAAAAAGTTGAGAAAGGAAAGAGAAAAAGATAAGCGAAGGAAAGTTTTTGGCGACAAAAAGATTTTGCGCTGGTCGATTTATAGGGTTGGAATTTCGTCCAGCTGAGGTCCAGACAAAATAGAACGGTCATTAGTTACGGTTTTGTACTAGTAATATTCTGCCACATTTGGTGATTTATCATTTTTAACAATAAGACTAAATTGCTGTTATGAGAAAACTTGAGTTCTAGACATATTAGAGTAACTATCCGTAGAAAAAAAACGCTCTCATTTTATGTGCTTAAATAAATGATGTTTGGAAAAGTGACTTTTTTCAGGCTCCTGTATCGTTTGGGAATGCTCTTAGGAATGAAAACTTTTTCAGAATATTGCATGCACGAGTTTTCTTATCGATTTTAGAATAGAATTTGTCTTGGCAACGAAAAGTAAAGGGTACTCGGAAATATTTGTATTTACTTTTACCGTCATGTTTCATATTGAATATGCAGAAATATGGAAGAAGTGAAATTTCAATAACGGAAAAATCTATTTGCTTCAGAGTTGTAGTTTTGAAGTAGTAGTTTTTACTAATTTAATGGAATAGATATTGGGATAGAATTCTTGATTCTTAGATTTATTAAATCGATTAATGCTTCTCGCTAATCAAAGCTTCAAAGTATTTCTAAAAATAAGTATTTATTTTAAATAACTTTTAAAACATATATATAGTATATGTAAAAATACAAGCAATCTTAATAAGTACTTTTTCTTTACTCTACTAGTTGTATATACAGTCGACTCTCGCTGATTCAAGCCTCCGATAATACGTACCTCTCGCTAATTCGAAGTATATGTTCAGCCCCTAAAAAACTCTTGATATTGAGGACTAAAGCAAAGCGTTTTGGTACACTCAATATTTCGAAGTAAAATCTGTGACTGCACACAGCTACAATACGCGATAATTCGAAGTTTTCTTATAAAACTCTCGACACACACACACACACAATTCAAACACTCACTATCACGTAGAGCAGGGGTACTCAACCTTTTTTTCTGATGGGCCACATACATATGTCAGCTATTTCACGCGGGCCGCATACATATGCTAGTTATTTCACGCGGGCCGCATACATATGCTAGTTATTTCACGCGGGCCGCAACATGAGGATAAATGGGGGAAGGGGTGGGGGAGAAATGCTTCAAGACCAAGATAACATCGGTAATTTAAAATGTCGAAAACTTATCAAAATATTATAACTTATATGTTTTGCTTCTTTTAATTAAATTTTTTTATATTTTTTATTTTTGTCACTAACACTAAATTAGCAAAAATTTAAGAAACACTCCTTCACATGTTCTGCATCAGTAAACGGTTTTACATGATTACCAATAATATAACAAACTTCATAAGATGTCCTTGTTACCACTGTGATATTAAAACTGACAAAAGGCTTTGTTGCTCTTGCAAAGACTAATCAAGAGAGCCTACTTATCTCTTTTAAGAGATGATCATTGAGGAAAAGTGTCATTGAATGATTCCTGTTTATTGGTATTTTTTTTTTAAATACAGCACTTTCGTGATAAATCAAACTATTACTGATCCATGTTTGGTTTTCACTACAAAATAGTCAACCCCTCAATCTTCTTGAAATGATATATTTTCTTCGACACTTTTTCGCTTACAAGTTATGAAAGATAGTAAAAAATTAGTTCCACCCATAAAATGGTCGCTAATCCACTGTTGTCTTACCGTAACCGCTCTAAATAGAAAAAAGAATATCAGTTCGTACCCTCGTGACACCGACAGCAAAAAGCAAAATTGATGTATTTGATTTCTTGACAAAGAATTTCCCACCAAATTTTCAATATACAATGTTCTTAAATAAGTAAATTCTCAGAGCAGTGGCGCACACTAAGGGGGGATCCGGACCGCCCCCCCAAATATTTAATTTTTTTCCGATTGACTATAATTCTTATGTAGTACGTAAAATTTAATTAAATATTTGTTATTAATTATTTTTATTAATTAATGCTAATTAGCTATTCAATAATTAGTTTTTTGTGTTTTGTTCCGGAAAATCGTCAAAATCAAAAGGAGAATGGTGAACTTTCGATCCCGGACCCCCCTTTGAAAAATTCCTGTGTGCGCTACTGTCTCAGAGCAATGGGCCATGACCGGGTCACTTAAAAAGGCTCGGTGGGTCGGAAGTTGAGTATCGCTAATGTAGAGTCCTGTAGCAAACAGGTTGGAGTTTACATGTTTTGTGTTGTATTGTGTCTGCTTGTCTCCTCTGTAACGTAGCTCATTTGATGACCATCTGTCTTCCATCTCTTCTTTGTGTTTCCCGATTCCTCAAGCAAAAAGACATACAAAAGTTTAACACGTGGCCTTGCTAACATGTGTTCAGAAAGGATCATCCACTATTGTGAAGAAGAGATGCATAGGATTGTGTATTTTGCGTTAGAGTAACATGATGATTTATGACTCATCTATGTGACTTACGGCATACGGCACCAAATAGGGCATGTGCCGGACTGAGCCATGCCTTGAAGAACCAATAGTGTTGCGAACAGTGTCTGAGGGAACCGATAACAGATTAAACAGATTTTTAAAGATAAGATTTTTTCGTCAAAAAAGATTAACCCGCGGTCACTCGTGCCTGTTTTTGCTACCGTCGTTACTCGCGGGGTGTAGAGAACACTCCAAACTTTTAACACGTATATTTAATTATGAAAATAAAATTAAGTCATTATGATACATATTTATTAAGCACAAGATGTTTTTTGTATTATACACAAATAAAATTATTAAATTTATTGCAGACAAATGAGACTAACATTAATTTAAACTAAACATACAAAATTTTCATTTTAAAACACATAATTTTATATTTTTTCTTAAACCAGTAAAACGTATATACCAGTAGTAAAAATACTTTATAATCAATGAGATAATGATAGTAGAAAGTAGAAAAATAATATTTTAATCACTTTCCAAACATTCAGAGCAGACTGTATACATATGATCAACTTCTCGCGGGAGCTCTCAGCCCCCCCTAGATACACTTTTGAAGGTCATTACATTTCAATCGTTCGAGAAAGAGGGATTGCATCAGGCCTGAAGGTTCAATGACTTAAAATGGGCAGCTACAGAAAAAATCGTGGTTCTGCGCATTCTTTTTAGAATCCTGGGAGGATTTTCTTGTTGCTGGGGTGTACAGAACACCCCACGCGAGTGATCGCGGGTTTTAATTATGTACAGTATGCATTCTTTTAATAACCTTTTTATGCATAAATATATTCTTTTAATACAGGATTTTTAAAACTTCCGTATAATATTTATAATGTACAATATATACTTTTCAAAAAATTGCTTTAAAATAATTTTATACATAAGTACAATTGTTGTTTTATTACATAGTTTCAACTTTAAATGTGTTAGAAATTTTTTCTCTACGTGAATTTTGGAAGTACCTTCCTACGCTCATGATAATTTGGACACTTGATAATACGAATTTTTTCTCCAACTTCAATTCTCCAACTTCGACTTATCGAGAGTGACTGTACTTCACAAAAATTACAGCATTGAATTAGTTTGTGTGTGTTATAATGTAATATTCAACACGCTCCGCAATATCCAAGTAGCCGCGATAGCCTACTGGTCATAGTCACAGATTTGTGGCCAGCGTGTCATAAGTTCGAGCCTTAGGGCCATTGAAGACCTCCTGTGTAGAGGGGCTGATGCGAGTTGAATCTGTCACGGCTCAGTCCATCCTTTATCGTGTGAGGAAGCTCAGGTGTCATCCTCGTTACCTGGCTATGGTTCACAATTACGAGGTGCTTCTCCAATAGCTTTTGCGTAACTTTATAGTAGGATGCTAATGAAACTTTTACTCCTACGCCGTAACCAAAAAGCACGAAATAATATTCTAATTCTTTTAAAAACTGTTTTGTGGGATGCTGAAAATTGTTGGCATATTAATTTCTGTGGACATTAAAACATCCCTGTGATGTTTTTGAGAACGTTTCGACTGAAAATTACCAATTTCAGATCTCTCTGTCTTTTATCGTTTGTGATTTCGTTTACTGAATAATTCACGCACTTTTAATTAAAAAAATATTGGTTGTAAGGGAAGGTTCTGTCGTTTTCTTCTAAAGAAGAAAATAAACTTTTTAAAAAAAATTTATTTTAAATTGAAACTAAAATATAATTTCCTTTATTACAAATGTCTGCCAGTGTTCTGGCAGCTTATCTAACCCCCTGGAAAAGAAGTTCTCTGTTTTGCAGACAAAGTATTCTTCCGCTGCCATTTGGATACCTTCATAGTTTGTGTTCTTTTGCATCAAGAAAGTTTTACTGTGACCTGTGTGTGTGTGTGAACAAATGATAGTCAAAAAGTGCAATATCAGGAGTATATGCTGCCTGAAGCAAAGTTTCGTAACTCAACACTGCAATTTTTTGTGTGGTGTTCCTTGCCACGTGTAGTCGAGTGTTATCGCGATGAAGAATCACATCCTATATGTTAGTCAAACATGGAAGCTTATGTTCAATTCTTTATTCAAAGCATCAAGTTGCGAACAGGAATGACCGTTTTCATTTCTTTCAGCATCTCATAGTGCACTTACCCTCTGACGGGGCTTTAAGCGACTTTCAACTACTGATCCTATTGGAGAATCTTTGGGCCAGCAAACGCGTTTATTTCACAGCGATCTCTCTGAAGAAGAAACCATGAGATGCAAATAAGTTAGTGTACATAAAGTTAGAGTTTAATAATCGTAAATCCGAAGGAGAGGAGCTGCTGAAAGTAGTATTACTATGGTAAGAATTAGAATTACTCATCGTGACTAAAGGACGGATTTTAGCTACTAGAATAAATTAGTGAATCTAGAATTATTAAGATAGGATTTATTAAAGTTAATTTATTCGGATTTCATGCGCTTATTCACATAAGGTTATTGCTTTCTTTATATCACTCCAAGTGGTCCCTTTATAGATTGCCTTTTCTGGAATATTACCTTTGATAATAATAAATTAGATTTTCATCATGGATAGTTTTGGTCATTCATCGTTCCCTCCTACAGCTTTAGGTAGACAAGATGATGAGGAAGCGACCCCAGGGGTAAAATCATTACAATCCTTGCTGTCACACCAACAACACAACATAACCTTTTCTGATGCACGCCAGCTTTGGATGTGGTGGTGGTGTCTTCCCTTTGTAAACGTATGCTTTTTTTGAAACCACGTATTGATACGCTATCCACTTTTCATCTCCAGTCACCATGTGGTCCAAAAACGGTTCCGTTTTGTGACGTGCAAGATTTGAACAACATATCGAAATTCCGTCCATTAAATTTTTTCACTTAATTCGTGTTTCACCTAAACAGATAATTTGGACACAAAACTAAACCTTTTAATGTAATTAAAAGCAGTATTCTGATTTCCAAGCTTGAAGCTCATTTCCGTGGAAGTTAAAGTGGGCTTTGTTCTGATCATTTTGTGTAGCATTTCGTCATTGACATCTAAAGGCTTCCTGATCTGGGTTCATCTTTCAAAGAAAGATCACCAAAGCGAAATTTCACAAGCCATCTTTGGCGTGTTCAAGCTGTTAGTGCTTCCTCTCCAAACTAGTTTCTGTTGCATCCATTGAGTTATTCACATTTTGGAACTCAAACAATATACAATGTTTTAATTCCTTTCTTCTTCACTCATAATGATAGTTTTACAAGTTAAACAAGTAATATAAAAAAATTAAGTCAATTCCTACTTAGATCAAGAAAGAAAATTTTTATTTTAGCTACTTTTTATTAAATAGTTACAATTAATATAAATATGTATATACATAGGACAGAATCACAACATTAAGTGGTAATTCATTTTTATTTATTATCATTAAAGTATCGTATTGTCATCCAAAACAATTGTGTATATAAAATTTCAGTTCAACTGAATGCTTTAAAACGTGAGAAATAAACCTTTTCAAGTTTTGACATAAGCCACCAAAAGCGTCGCTAAGTCGTCAACGGGGCTGTATTTGTAATTCTTTAAATAATTAGTTTTAATCAATTAATTTTTATTAATTATAACTAAAAATTATTGTATTGTCATCCAAAATAACCATGTATATAAAATTTCAGCTCAATTGCGTGCTTTAAAATGTATTTTATTAACGATTGAAAATTCCACCAAGATAAATAAATAAACAAATAAATAAATAAGTATATAGAGAGTGTGAGTTAATAGTACGAATTGAATGACAGTTTTACAAGTTTAAAAAACTGACTAAAATGCGAAAAAATGTGTGCATAAATCATGAATATTATTCTAATCTAACTGCTAAAACCGGTTTCAGTTGGCTAATTCTTGCTAGGATCGAAAACGCATAAAAATTCACGTGTTCAAAAACAACATAACTTTCCCTTATATCCGATTTAATCGAATTTTTCTAATGCGCGTTATGTTGTGGATATAGAAATGTTAGCTGTAAAAATAAGGAGAAGATGGATATTATAAAGTTAGATTTCTATATGTATCTAAATATTGTTTATTTATAAGAAATGACATACCTTATGAACTTTCATTATTGAATTACATAAAAAAAAAGTCGCCATATTCTTATTTCGTTATATCTCCAGGTACATAATCGAGCTCTATTTCAATCATCACTGTACTCTGATTTGTAAATAAACAATCGTCTTCCGATAAATCTAGATTGTTAGATTTACTTTATTTATTATTCTTTTTATTACGTCAGGTTTGATTTCACATGCCCTGCTTTAATTATCCGCTCACACACTTTAGCTAGACTTCAAAAGATAAAGATCACTTCACATGTTTCATTTTAGGTTTTTTTTTTACAAACAAGTAATATATAAATTTTTTTTGCTTAAGTTAATTCTTATTTAGTTCAACAAAGAAAATTTTATTTTAATTACTTTTTATTAAATAATAAAAATTGATATAAATATGTATATGCATATGACAGAACACAATATTAAGTGGCAAAATAGAAAGAGTTTTTCCTTGCCATTTTCCATACCTGGCAGTTGGATAATCAATGTATACTGTTGCCATCTATTGCCTTCATTCGAAACAAATTAAATTTTTCTCCCATATAAAACTAAACTTAATAATTAAATTAATGAATTAATATTTGAAAAACTGTATTAACAACAAATGTCATCCACTGCAAGTTTTTAAAAAAATGTATTTGAACAAGACATATAAATAAATAAATATGTATAGGGAGAGTATGAACTAAAAAATTAAAAAAGGTGAAATTGAGGAAATTGAAATAAGGTGGCGAACACATACCCAAAACTTTATTTCAAATGTACTGCATCTTGGTAGCTAAGTAATTTGCAGACACGACAAGTCGAAGAGTGGAAGCACCATCTAGTGGTGGTTTCCGCTACCAAATTGTGACTTTTGAATTTTGTCCAATTCAAACTCTCGCCGGACGCTAAATGTTGCCATGAGTACCAGAAGCAAATTAATACACAAGGATTCTTTAACATGCCACATAATCATACAACATGTATGCCTACGATTTTCGCACCCAAAAAAATCTATCGGCTCTAACCAGGATAGAACTTTCAACCTTGGTCTGAAAAGGCAAGCACGCTACCTCACAGCGACCGAGCCGACCGTAACGAAAACTTAAGCAATGTAATTTGAAAGTATAGATGTACGTTATACACAGGAATATAAGGTAGTTTAAAATTATGAAATTCAATATCTGTATTCCATTCGATCATTCTGGTCGCTAATAGTTCACCAAACTACATTATGGATACACAAGTAGAGGTATCTGCTTCAGCCAGTAACAACCTCCGGACAGGGGTGATAACTTTTGTCTGGTGGTATGTTACGCAGTTTCGGATCCATAGGTCTCGAGTTCTATCCACCGGATATTCTTTGTCACATTAGTGACCTTGGCTGAAAAAAAAATATGAGAACCTTCTGATCTGTCGTGGCGCCATCTACCCGTAGGAAGAGAAATTAAAAGTCGTCAGACACACTTTATGCTGCAACCAAAGTTGTCAGCTCACTTGACGCGACAGCAGCAACTCACCCGCTACACACGCTCCCCATAACAAATACCGCGTCCGTTCCCCTATTCACCGACTTGTTGGTGGGGGAGTATTGTAGTGGTATCTACTTAAGCCAGTAACATCCTCTTTACAGCGGTAATCACTTTTGTTTGTTGGTATGTTACACGGTTTCGGATTCATAGGTCGGGAGTTCTATCCATCAGATACTCTTTGTCACACACATTAACTTGCAATGTATCTCCCAAAACTTTTTCTTAGAAAAAAAAAGTAGCGAATCAGATGTTAAAAAAGAGAAAAAAAAGACTGGCGTAGAATCCACTTTTATTAAAAATATCATTGTTTTAAAGCATGATTTAGATACTTTCACCAATGAATATTTTTACTTTAATGTACTTAAAACCAAAAGGAAATTAAAAAAAATAGTGAAAAGAAGGGAAAAAATATTTTTTTTCTAAGGTCTGAACAGCTCCAGATTAAATAATTTAACACAAAGAGTTTCATAAAAACTCCTTTAAATTCATTAAAAACTTCACCCTTTGTCTTTCTAAAGAATAAATAAAGCCCATTATTTGTTTTTCTTAAGGAGTAAGTTAAACTGAAAAAAAAAGCTGGGAACTAATTAATTATAAGAAGCCTTTATTTCCTTCTAAGAGTCACTTGTCTGAAAGTATGCACTTTTGGGTCTTTATTTGAGGCTAATTCGAAGGAAATTCATCGAGTAATTTTTAAGTAGAAAATGCGGCATATAATTTTGTTTAAGAGTGGGAAGTGGCTAAAAAATTGTTTAATTATTTGGAGTGGTCTATGAGTGAAAATAATAAAAGAGCGGACAGATTTAGGAAGGACGAAGAGTCATTCGAGATATAGGAAAGAAATGAATTGCGAAGAATTGATTTTTCAGATTTTTATTTATAAATAGAATGTTAATCTGATTAAAAGAGAAATTTGTATGCAATAAAATCTTTTAATAATTATAAAAGGAAAGTAGAACCTCGCATTGTTCTTGGGAAAGATTTTTAGGTTTGTTTTCAGAGTCTTAATATTTTAAAGTGCAATAATACTTAACTCGAAAACATTGCTATAATGCTAGACATTAATGATTCATGTTTCAGAGTAAAAACCGATATTTTAATATTAAGTATATATATATTTTCAGTCTGTAATGTTTTCTTGGATGTGGAGTATCCTGCTACTTATGCATTGTTCTGTTTAAAATATTGCATTGTTTTAGTTCAGCACTACTGAAAAAATCAAATTAAGAAGCTTTATATAAAGGACCTTCAACCTGTGGCCCGATGAATGCATTTTAGTGGCCCCTCATCTGAATTTAAGGGAATTTCAAAGGAAAAAAATGCCTAGTCTATCTCTCTATATACTGTTTTGTTGTAAAAAACACCATTTTTTCTGTTATTCTTGACATTTAAAACACTTAACTGATGTTTGATATCCATTCTGAAATAAAATTTCTGAAAATGATGAATTTTTCAAAAATTTACCAGTATTTTAAATAATTTGAATAAAAAAATCGGACGATGCATAAAATCTCAGAAATTTTTGGAAAAAAGGTGGATACATTAACAGGTTTGCAAAGTATTTGAATTCACATTCTATTTAACTTTTTTATATAAACCGATATATATATAGTCTAATTCTCTACAAACAAGTGATAAACATTCATGAATCACATTCGAAAAAAAACACAGAGACAGTAAAGAAATCATACAATGAAAAACACTAGATTAAAAATTATAAAATGGATGCTAGAGTATTATAAACATTGCTGACATAGGACAGCTAATATATAAACTAATTTATATAAGAGTGGGGTTGAACAGGTTTTTTTGGCCAGCCAAACTTCCCCCTTTATGTAAATAATACTGAGCAAAAAATTAATGAAAGTAATGGATATGAATATCTAAATCCATTACATATATATAAATATTAAGTATATATATATATATATACTAGAGGACCCGACAGACGTTGTCCTGTGCACACATCTTAAATTAAAAATAAAAGATTTTTGAATATTCGATACTGTGATCGTAACGCAGGCTGCCGGATCCAATGTAAAACATTCCAAGATCAACAATTTATAAATAAAAAATTAATTAAATAAACATTTCTAAACCGAATTATAAATCTCAACCATTCTCGAGTCCACTGGAACAGAAAAAGACTTTTATCAAAATCGGTCCAGCCGTTAAGAAGGAGTTCAGTTTCATACAGAAGAGTTTTCATATATAAAGATTATTTGAAAAGATATTAATTAAAAACGTTAAAAGGCGTGAACCGTCTGCCTTTTCGTAACAATAAAGACCGAGTTTGGCCAGTTTGGCTGAAAATCAATTTTCGACGCCAACTTTCGTCTTTTTCAATTCCTACTATTAGCTCACGATATCTATACATATTTTATTTGTTTGTTTATTTATTTATCTTGGTGGAATTTTCAATCGTTAATAAAATACATTTTAAAGCGCTCAATTGAGCTGAAATGTAATGTACATGATTATTTTGGATGACAATACAGTAATTTAATTATAATTAATAAAAATTAATTGATTAAAACTAATTATTTAAAAAATTACAAATACAGCCACGTTGGCGACTTAGCGACCCTTTTGGCGACTAAAAGGATTTTTAATTTGAAAAGGATTTTTTTCTCACGTGTTAAAGCATTCAGTTGAAAGGAAATTTATACACACGATTGTTTTGGATGATAATACGATACTTTAATGATAATTAATAAAAATTAATTACCACTTAATGTTGTGATTCTGTCATATTTATATACATATTTATATTAATTGCAACTATTTAATGAAAAGTAGCTAAAATAAATTTTTCTTGGTTGATCTAAGTAGGAATTGATTAAATTTTTTTTTAATATTACTTGTTTATAACAATAGCGTTGTTTCAGCAATGCAGGTGAATGCTGAGTTGTATTTTTTGAATGTTTTTAATATCTTTTAAACTTATTGCGATATCGGATCGAATTGTGAATCTAAAGCGTTCTCGAATTTACTTGAACCCACACAAAAAATTTTATCGAAATCGGTCCAGCCGTTTAGGAAGAGTTTAGTGACAAACACACGCACAGAAGATTTATATATATATATATATATATATATATATATATATATATATATATATATATATACATGCACAAATCTGTAGACAACAGATCTTCCCATCTTCCCTTAGAACCAGTTGTAAAACAAACCACACTTTTTTTATATAACTTTCCTGATTACAATATTCTAATGACAGTCGTGTGACTTGCGGATCATTGTGAATTTATTGATGTGGCTCGTTGATTATTGTAAATTTATTAATTTGGCCCTCGAGCGTGAAAAATTGAAGACCTCTACTTTAATTTATTTTACATAAAGAAGTTTTTAATGAGTTAATTTTACGTGAATTGCAAATAAACAAAAAAAGGAAGCTATTTGCATATCTCAGATGAACAAACAAGCCATATTTGTTAAATATTAAGTCTGTAGATCTAAAAACTGATAAAAAAGGTTTATATATTTATAACGCCCCGCTACTTTCTTGTGGGTCGATTTTTGAAAACACTTTCCTAAGCTGATCTCTTCCCAGCAAAAGTAACTCATTCTTACAAAATTTGTGTAATGAATGCTTAAAATAGTGTAAATAATTTATATATCTGGATGTTTAATACTTTAATATTACTTTCTGTTGTATTTACTTTATGTTAAAATTGTATGGTTCGCAAGCAACGACGTTCCTTACACTATAATGGTGATACAATGGAAACAGCGAAATGTTGGTCATAGAGCCAAGTTGGCATAATTTTTGGCGACCACTTGTGCAACTTGGTGATTGATTGAACGTTGCAGAAGTTGATATACTGTAGCGCCACCTGATAGGGAGTGCAACATACTACAAAAACCTTTTCCACAAAAAATTCATATATATGCCAATTTTCATAGTGATCGGTTGAACCTTGATGGAGTGAATCGAGGTCATACATACAAACATCCATTTTTATACATATAGATAGTGATTAAAATAAAAATATAAAAACAGTAAATATTTATTTTTTCCCAATCATGGATATAAAGGGAATAAGAAAAAATCTGAAAATATTTTACAATTAAGGGGTCACAGGGGTGTTAAAAATGTTTCGAGAGCACAAAATACAAACAATTTTCGACTAGAAATAATTCTTTGAGATTAAAAATGAAATAATTTGATTCTTTTACACATTTTTTATAAAAAATAAAGTTTCAAAAAAAAGTATAAAATATCTAAAAATATAATCATAATTTTAAAAATAATAAGCACATAAAAATAAGAAAATTTTTTAAGAAGCAAATAGTAAGTTTTACGAAGCGCATGATATTTTCTGCAATAATAATTCTAATTACTAGCAATAAGTTGATTTATAAAGTCAAATATATCCTTATTACATTCTAGCCTATCTTATATAAATAGAATAAAAAATAATTTTTTTAAAAATAAAAAAGTACATTTTTAAAAAATTTTTTTTTTAAAAATTCAATTTTGTTGAAATATTTCAAAAAATAAAAAATTTATAATACTATAAATAGCTAGGATTTGAAGATTATGATAGAATTTATAATTTTGTAAAGTTTTATACATCAAAGTATGATAGTTTTTGAAACGCAATGCGCGTAATTGAAAAAAAAACACAAACTGAGAAAAAGGGCTTTAAAGTTTTAAAATATTGAATTTGAGAAAATAAATCTTAAAACTTACATGCTAAAATGCTCCAGGATCATAAGATATACCTTTCGGTTCCTGAAACAGCTCAATTTCTTTACTTTTTTAATTTTCTTGGCTCTGCGAGCTTCAAAAGATGATTCTAAGCGCCTCTGTCTTGACGTAAAGATTCGACGATTGTGACGTTCAGCCAGGGACACACAAACATTTCTGTTAATTTTTAAGCCAAATTTCCCTAAAATAGTAATAAGTATTTGATTTCCATCATTAAAAACACTGGTTGCTAGATTTGAAGCAATCTCTGCAATCCGAAGACTAGAACCAATCGTCTTAGGACAAAACTTCCAAATTAATGAATTTAAACTTTCATTAGGATTCTGTGTCTTACCTCCTAAACATTTCTTCAGGAGTGCCGGATGAGATAAGTCTGCAAATACAGGCTTAATTACATCTCGAACAGCTTTAGCAACTGAGGGTTTGGGTTTATAATTTTGTAAATTATTATTAATTGCGGCATTATACTTACACCATGTATTTGGATTTGTAGAACAAAACCAGTGCATCGGTTCATCATCAGTGCTGCAAGAATGACCCCAAACAGCCCAAATGGCTTTCCGCATTTCCTTTACACTAGTAGAATTGCATCGAATAGCATTACCATAGTAATGCGCAAGTTTATCAATTAAACTATCAGTTAACCTACCTTTACCGCCAATGGTTTTACCATCAGATAATTTCTTTTTACTATATACTAATTTAAGCTTCCTAAGTCTTGTACCCATTCTCTTTTGCACATGGCCTACACATTCTATTTTCTGAATAAGATGGTCATCGCCGTATGGCTTGTTTTCAGAAAGGGCATTGAATGTTTTTGTGTCGCCATCTCCTATGTAGTTCGAATATTTCAGGTTGTGAAGCTTTTCTGATCGATTAAAAATCCTCAACATCCCGTCAACCTCCATCTTACCAGCAGAGCCAGATTAATTTTTTCTACATGAAATCTTATACGCTCTTTGCCATTTATTGTACTTGATACCAAACTTTACCCCTTTATAACTGTCACATCCTTTGCAAAATGAGGACAACACTTCCCTATCCAAAACCTTACCTGTTTCCGCCCCTATTACAGTACATACTCCAATCAACGATGAATGTCCTCTCGTCTTCCAGGTACCATCACCACTTACCGTTAATAGGTTATCAGGTGACGAAGAATTTTCTTCGACAGCTGCCCTTTTCATGCTTTCTTCAGCGACTTCCTTCATAACACGTGAAATTTTATTATTAATAACATCATATGATTTTTGTTCAACAGGATTAGGAAGACTCATTACAGCACAAAAAGGTTTTTAATGACTCTAAACCTTGGCCTATGCATCTCATTGCTAAAATAGACCTTCTGTTAATTTCTGGAGCATTATTTTTATTCCTAGTGTTTTCACAGCTTGAAAAAGTACAAACACTCCCACAGTTTTTATAACGTATTTCAAAATTCGAACATAAACCACGAGTGGACTTTTCATTCATTGTTAATGGTTTATGACATTTTAAACAACATGATACTGATAAAATAGAGCTAAAAGTTGAAATAAAATCAAAAAATACGATATCCTTTAAGTTTTCACTTACCTTAACAAGATTCGACTTTAATAAAGTCTGAATTCCTGAGATTTTATTACTGGAAGCACACTTACTTGTATCTCTCCTTTCTGCAACATATGTATGAGGACATACCTTCATGAATTGGTTCCCTCTAAATCTTCTTTTTAGGACGTTTACCTGAAGGTCTACGATGAGTATTTTCCATTTCAATCGAGAGAATTTTGTTTTCAATTTTGATAAACGGTTTTAAACAACGCTGTTTTGAATTTCGATAAGTTATTTCAAACAACGTGCTAGCATTACCAAAACAGAATCAAAACACATTAAAAAAGTGTGTTTTGATGAGTTGCAAGCTTCCTTCTCATTTAACCAAGTGTTTAAAATATTTCATGAGGCTTTTTAAAAACAGAAAAATAAAACGTATGCGGAAATCAAGAATAAGTGGGTGTGGCATGTGGCCATTTAAACATTGTTATTACTAAATTGCTGTTTGGAATTTTTCGAATAACTTTCGAAGTTTTGTAGTACTATCACGTGGTTGGTATCAAAATGTTCAAAAGAAAATGAGGAACAACATATATTTTTTTCGAAAATTCGAAAAAATCCAAGATTAACACCCCTGTGACCCCTTAAAATAGTTTATTTGCAACTTTTACTTCATTTCATTATTAACAAATGTTTTATTTAGCCTAACTATTTTAATTCCAACTGAAAGCCATTTACCCCAAAATCTCAATCTTAGACCTTAAGCCTGGCACTTAGAAGCATTAATATAAATTGCCCTCCAGATTTTCTCCAACTTATATTCCCCAGAAGTGTTTTGACCATTTTTGTAAACTCATTGTAAATATTTGTAATCTTTCACAACTTAAATTTCGTTTCCATTCCCTTTGTAATGTGTTTCATACCTCTATAAGCCCCGTGTGATACTTCGTGGTTCACTGGGAACTGTAAATGTTCTCAATACAAATAATCTCAATCCGGTAATCTGCGAAAGATATACGTGAGAGCATGGTCACAAATTGGTGTTGATGAGATGTGAGTTTGAGTCTTGGTGCCACAGAACTACCACGAATATCAGGGTTGATGCACGTTAAATTTAACTAGGCTCATTACTCATGTTGGCGTGAAGTAGAAGTTAGTAGAGTAGAGTGTTGGTTAAAAGAGTGTCGTTCTTGTCACTTGATCGAGGCTCAAAATTGCGTGGTCCCATCATCTTGTTGCTTTATAGCAGGAATGGGCATTAAGTCGATCGCGATCGACTAGTGGACCTTCAAGACATTTTAGATGACCACCTTTATTAAGACCTAAGACCTGCATACAAAAAGAAAGATATTTTTGGAACACCAATGCCTGCTAGAATGGATAATCAGCAGTTCACAATCGATGCGATTGTGCTGTATAAATAAATTTTCCCCACACGCCGACTGAAGAGATGAAAAAATTTGATGATAGCTCTTTTCGTGTTAACACGGGATCGGCTATTGAGACATCCTCCCACGCCGCGAGCTTTCATTTCTTATGTTGCAGTCATGTCCCGGGATGGCATAGGATGCGGCAGCGTACAAATTAAGTACATACCGCACCTCTAGTTGAAAACCCCGGTAAATCAAAAAGTACGCAATTTTAATTAAGGACGTTTTCAAAATTTTCAACGGAATACCAACGCAAAGATAAAACCTGCGTAACGATACTTCCAACCGTCGGCGAGAAATGGCGCGAAAAAAGCTGTAGTTGGGTGCACAAAAAAGTTGCTTAACTCAGGTATAAAACTAGAGAAACTCGAAAATTGAATTTTTTTCAGGTTTTAAACTGACAATCTAGAAATGAGTTATAGTTAAATCAGCTTTAAAAAAATGTTAGCTTTACGCGTGTAATATTACAATTGGGATATCTCGAATAGGTTTTCTAAAATCAGTTTTTCGTAATTTCTTAAAAATGAGATATTTTGACTTGCTTGGATTTTCATCTAGAGGTGTGATATGTTGGACTTCAGATTTATCGGTTCACGTATTCTCTCTCCTGTCTGCACATAATATGTCCACGCTCTAGCAGTCGCTTATAGTTGTTCAATAATTCAACTTGCAAATTTTGTATTACTTGTGTTTTTTTAATAAAAAATAATCTGTTATATTATAAATCAAGGGTATCATGTCGAAAAAGAAGTGTTAAGGAAACATACAAATTTAATACAAAATGACCACGCCTTCTCTACCTGATGGACGGCAACATCTTAAGAACAAAGGAAGTACCTCGTACCCTGTAAAAGACCACCCACTCCTGCTTTAGAGTGTGACATTAATCAAAAACCAAAACCGGCAATCATTCTGTCAGATAGAATGCATAGAAAATAGCGTTCAAATAAAACTTTCTTTCATATTTTTAGCCAGCCGGATGGGTGATGTTGTTGGTTTGGCACTGGCCTTGTTGCCTAAGGTTGCGGGTTTGATCCCGGCCCAAGTTGGTGGATTTTCGTGATGCAGAAAATCAACAGCGTACATGTAAAAGATCCCTTGAGGGCGTGTTTGGTTTAAGTGCTCTTGGCAATATTAAATTCTTAGAACAAGTTCGCGTCGTCAGAGCTCAAGTGTATCTATGGGGAGGAAACAGCGTCAAAATTACTTGTGGTAATTCTTAACGCCTATATGGTGCAGAACTAAAAAATTATACCAGCTCCCGGGAACGTACTATATATATATATATATATATATATATATATATATATATATATATATATATATAGGTCCGCAATAATAAAAATACCAATCCACAGCACCATTGGATAAAAATATTTTCAGCCATTTTGGTTTATAAAATTTTTTATTGACAATGAATTTTTGCCTCTTTTTTGTTGTTACAAGAGCCGATAATTTATATTACAAATATTTGCGACTGTTTTCGTCTTTAATTTGAGAGAGAATTAAATTGGAAAAAAAGTTCAATACACAGCACATTTTCTATTACAGAAAGTTCAGAAAGATGCATTAAGGTTAAGAATTTATTGTTACGAAAGAAACAAAAACTTAAGGTAATAAATTTATTTGACTTTCGTTTATTGCTTAAAAATTATGGTTTGTAATTTTTAAGTGTTTTTATTTTTACTATATACGCTTTACTACTTTTTTTTTCTGTAAATGGTGAATGGACACAATCATTAATATAAAAATTTGAACAAACATTTTAACTGCTGATAAAGCCGTGTATAGAACTGATTTTTGCTACCGAATGAAGGTTAACGAAAAAAAATGTTTAACTTTATTTAGCCCATAATCTGTATTCAAATTCATAATTCAAGTTTTTTTTCATTTAGTCGATATTAAGGGGGTCTTTGTTTTTAGCACTTATGTGAAGTGCTTATAGAATAATTTATTATTTTTTTATCAGGAATTGTACCGTTTTACTCGTTTTCATTTCATTGCCACATGGTATTTAGCAAACTAATTTTAAATATGTTTTTCTGTATAACTTTTTGAAATAACTTAATATCAAACAAAATATGAAATATAAACTAAAAGTTTATACTTTCTTAGATACCAGAAATATATCAAAGACTTGAGGCTACGTATAACAAAACGATAATAATAATAATAATAATAAACCGAAGCAACATTTTAAAAACTCTCGCCCCGAAGGACTTGGCGTAATTGAGATATCGCCAAACAACTCATCCTTTCTTTTCCGGGCGAAATAACGAAATCCAATGATGCGGCAACCCTTATACGATGTCGCATGTCTTACACCCCGAAGGCACCTCGGGTCTTAGCCATGATATATGCGGACGAGTCCATTACAATGCGACGATGCCTTATCACACTCTCTAGGAGGATGCGGAGCCAAAGATTGTAAGAGGCAGGCGCAAAAGAGATGAGAATATATTAGCACCCGAAAGAGAAAGGGAAAAAAAGAAGAGGAAAAAAAGGGGAAGACACCGACAGAGAATTAAGTTTAATGGAGAAACGCGAATATAAAAGAACACGATACTTACCATGCAAGATACCGCCTGCTAAGATAAAGCACTTCTTAAGGGTTCTGGTACGAAGGCAGACGCCGACGTTAAAATGTTTTTATCAGCTTTTGTTGGAGGTTGGAAAGGGGGTTTAGACTGTTATAGAAAAGGATGCTTCAACTGGGTTGGAGGAGGGGAATAACATAAGCTGCTTATGGTACGTTATTTATGCATGGACACTTTTAAAGCTTGTTTCTCGAATTTCTTGAGCTATATTTATACAGGTCTATGATGTCACTTATCACAACTAAATTTTGGATGGAAGGGGTTACATTGAAAATTGAGGAGGTAAATTCGGGATTAAAGCATGAAGAAAAACCTCTTAGTTGCATCTTTTATAGGGGAGAGTTCTTTGCAGGGAAGGTTATTTCTGGAGAGTTTTAAGAAAAGGGCTTTTCTTCTGGGTTATGGTTGAGACGTTTCTTAAGCACAGCGTGTCGTGATTTATTTTATCAACTCTTCCACTTTCTCTTTTTTTTACTATCACCGTGGCGCTGTTGTTTGCTGAAATATGTAAGGGACAGTACTGGTTATTTTTGAGCCTGAATAGTAAAAAATGTTTCTTGATGGTTAATTTGCTTTTGAAATATTGCAAGATTAAATGTGTGAAATTTTGAATTTTTTATATTATTTTATGAATAATTACTGCAAGACATTTAATGTTTAAAGGAACACATTAAAATGCTTTATTTGAAGGATTTGATCCTAAATAATGTCTGGTCATTTCACAGTGCAATGAAAATGATTTGATAGACAATATTGACGTTTTAATGAGATTTATGAATTCGTTTTATACTAATTGCTCAGATAAAAATGAATTTGTTAATTTTCTAAGATTTGCTTCAAAAAAATTTACAATTAACAGTGATCCATATTAACTTAAAGAAAATTAATTGAGTTTTTTTATAATTAGCGATGTAAAAATGAAATAAATATTTCTTTTGAGACAAGACTTCAAAGCACTTAAAGTATTTTATTAAAACATGTTTCATTATTTTTTTTGTATTAAACAGCCGTTATATGTTATAACGACTCAAAACAATTGCAAAATCAATATTTAGTGGTTTAGATAATTTGTATAAATTTTTAATTATAAGTGTCTATATATAATAAAATATATAAGTGTCTATATATAATAAAATATAGCGCTTTTTTACTTTGCAATCTCGAAGAATTTTAAAGACTGTCAGTGTGGAATATATACTAATTACCTTTCTAAATTTTTTATGTGTAACATATTATTTCTAAAATTGGGGGGCGAGATAGCCATACGAGGGGGTGAGCATATTGAAAAGTCGAAAACAAAAGATTATTTAAACAAATTATTAACTTACTGAAAGTAAACAAATACAATCTGACATAGTAAACAATTAAATACTCATTTACACTATAATACACTTTTTAATGTATCAGTACTGCACAATCTGTTTTATAATTAATTTAACAATACTAAGTTAAGGAAAAGTTAAATAATTATCAGTGATCCCCCCATGGATTTGTCATATATAAAATTATTAAACAACATTATCACTTATCTGGATAATTTGTACGGTATACATAATTAATCCCTTAAATGCTAATTAAAAATTACACGATTCGTTCCTCAATGGCACCGTTTAGCACGTAGGTAGCAGTTCACAGAAAATATAGGACTTCTGAAAGACGTATACATACGTCTGGGGGCCGTTAACACACTGCCTGAGAGAGTCGTTTATATACGTCGGAGGGACTTAAGAGGTTAAAGTGGGTTTAGCGTCGAAGTATAGTATTATTGAATTTAAAACATCATTATTGTATGGAGGTGGGCTCAAATTGAAAGTTTGAGAGCCACTGGTGTAACTGATTGATTAATCGTTTGTTAACGCTGCAACATCCTACTTGAGGTTGTTGGTGATTGGGGGTTCGAGTAAAGGACAGCCATAACCAGTTTCAAATTCAGATAGATTTATTATTCTACTAAATCAAACAACTTAAGGTAGGAAATGCACAACGACACTAATTAAAAAATCAATTTCACAGCTAAAAATATACTTAACATATGAATATATTACCTATTTCACTTATTCTTGAAACACTTTAGACTCCTACGGTGTAATTTAACGTAATTCTTTTATTTGTTATATGACCTCCGGTCGTAATCATTAAATTCTATCTTATAACTGATGGGAGGTCGCCGGTCCCCAAAGTTACAATTGCAGTTTTTATATTTGCCCTGTTTACAGGAAACGGATTTTGTGGAATGTGTTGTCTTGCCCCACCTCTGTAAACGAACTTTAGCAAAGGGTGCCACGTTCCCACGCCTGGAAGGGGCATTGTACCCATAAAATATCGGGATATCGGGGTGTGTCATTAGGATTTCCCGCGCTTAAAATGCCATTGACCGTTGTGCGGTAACTTTGCGCTGGTTCCGGACCAATGAGAGAAAATTAAGCGGACAAAGTAAAGAGTCCGCTCTAGTATTTGGAAGTGATGAGGACGCGAAATAAATACGGGATGCACCCCGATTTCGACACTCTCACACTTGGGACTCAGAGCGACAAATTTAATTTAGATCCAGGCCTTGAACTGGACTCCGCGGGTCTCTGAGCGGTGACCATGTCTTACTCCCTTCTACCAGACTCCCTCTCTCAAAGTTAAGTAAAATCTCAATTAAGTTATATACCCATTTGTACATTTACTTAAAATTAATCATGTTAATCAAAAAATAAATTAATAGTTATTTAAAGAACCGGCCTTTTTAATTTAGAGTACTGTTTTTATTGTCTTTAGAGATTTAGTGTTTAATTTTTAACTTAAGCCATGATGCGATGTGTCTGTCGAACCTGGGTATTAGAAATTTGGGTATATGGAATTAATTAATCAATTAAGTTAATTCAGCGTCGCATCATTTGGTGTCGATGACCAGTCGTCGGAAATTTTCTTTTTTTTACATCATTTGATGTAAATTTTTCTTGATGGGTCACCGAAACAAACTTTTATTGTGTGCTATTGTGTTTTATCTATTGCTCGAATTTGATACTTGTGAATTTTTTTTCTCTTGTAGTTTTTTTTGCGAAGGAGAAGGGTGCAAGGTGCAGCATGATGTCACAGGTACTGGTGCTGTTTATTTTTTTTTATTTAACATTGATGTGAATATTTTTTTTCTATGCATGTATTTACGCGAGAGCCGATTAGTTAAAAGTTTTATTTAAATTTAGGAGTTCATGAATTTCTTTTACCCTGAACGAGTGCTGGAATTTTGTTTTAGTTAGAATTTAATTGTTTCCATTGCGATTTAATCTCGCTAGAAATTTTGTCTTAATTTTTTTTAAACATGCCACGTACATGACAATCAGACCCCCTTTTGACGCAAACGGCGTCCGAGAAATTTAATCTAATTGATTTGATTCCAATGTATGACGGAGTTGAATCGTTAGGAATACGTAGGTTCCTAGAAAAAATAAATGATGTTGCGAATTTAGGCAAATGGTCAAACGACGAGAAAGTTACTATTCTGAAATTAAAATTAGCGGGAATAGCTGAAGAATTTTTTTTATCCGACCCAACCCACAGTCATTTAACAGAGTACAACGATATCGCTAGAATTCTTATTAAAAGATTCGAGAAGGCCGTCCCTTTATCAACGCGTTTACAGTTATTTTCATCATGCATTCAGGGTTCTTCTGAGAGCGTGCAAGAATTCGCAGCACGCATCAACAAACTGGGAACACAGATATTCCAGTCAGGAAATTCGGCCCAAAACACCGCGGTGAGGAACGCGAACGACCAATTATTACAATCATGTTTCATAAGCGGTTTAAGAAATGATATTCGTCCATTCGTTTTGGCACGTGATCCAATGAATTTAGACGAATCAATCAGCGCGGCGTTGATCGAAGAACAGAATATGAAATTAAATCAGATCGCTAATGACGAGAGATCTGGTTTGTCGCCCTCACAAACGGAAAATTCGGTCCTTTCAGCATTGACGAATAGATTGGAGGAAATCAACTTAAGAGTCGGGCGTTTACAGGAAGCCAGTTCAGTTACGGCTCGTAAAACAGGTGGGGAATTTTTACAGATGGGAGCCTGTTTTCGAATGTTTTTATTGTGGCATTCAAGGACATAGGCAAGTGGAGTGTAGAAAAAGAAGCGGGATCAACGTACAGCCAATTACCAGCTCCCCCGGAGAAGCGCCGCTAGCGATTTTTCTGTTTTCCGTCACCCCGGCACTCATTCTTTTGATCGCAGAAATGTCCATTTACAAGAATCGGTATTTTCGCGATAATTACGCAGCCCCCAGGCATTCGGCGAGAGGGTCACACACGACTTCTGGGAATAGGGTTTTCAACGCAATACTAGAAACGACAATTTAAACTTCCGCGGAGAAAGCCGAATTTAGATGTTTTACAATTGGTAGAAGAGCGGTTTTCTCCTATTAAATCTCGAGATAATATATTTGATCTACCGATAATAAGAGCTAGTGTGAAAGATCACAAATTCAGAAATTTTAATTGACACGGGTGCGTCCGTTTCTTTAATGTCACATTCTTTTTCACTCAAATAGAAAATGAAAACTTTAAGGAATTTAATGTTTCAATTCAAATTAAAGCAGTTAGTGGAGACACGGTAGAAATCATCGGTTGCTATGAAATACAATTGTCATTAGGAAATTTCAATTTCAGCATATTTTTTTTATAACTAAGCAAGAGATTAACGATAATTATTGCGAGTTTTTTTGGGATACGATTTTTTGAAATTATGGAATGCAGTTTTAGATATGGGTAAAAACCGTTTATTAATTAATAATTTTTCAATTCCGGTTATCCATTATTCGCTTCCTCAGCGTGTCGTCCAGAGTAACTTTATCCATGGATTTTTAAAACACAAAACGTGTGTGGGTCCCCATTCGGTCACAAATGTTCGTATCCATGTTGCAACATTACCTAATTCAATGTCATTGGCTACTATTCAGAGTTCAGCAAAGTTAAAAACAAAAAACATTCATTTTTAACTACTTTGCAAATTAATATTGATCCACAAACAAATGACACCATTCTAGAAATTAGAAACGATTCTGAGAACATAATTACCCTTAACAAAAACATGAACGGATTTTGTGGAATGTGTTGTCTTGCCCCACCTCTGTAAACGAACTTTAGCAAAGGATGCCACGTTCCCACGCCTGGAATGGGCATTGTACCCATAAAATATCGGGATATCGGGTGTGTCAATAGAATTTCCCGCCCTTAAAATGCCATTGACCGTTGTGCGGTAACTTTGCGCTGGTTCCGGACCAATGAGAGAAAATTAAGCGGACAAAGTAAAGAGTCCGCTCTAGTATTTGGAAGTGATGAGGACGCGAAATAAATACGGGATGCACCCCGATTTCGACACTCTCACACTTGGGACTCAGAGCGACAAATTTAATTTAGATCCAGGCCTTGAACTGGACTCCGCGGGTCTCTGAGCGGTGACCATGTCTTACTCCCTTCTACCAGACTCCCTCTCTCAAAGTTAAGTAAAATCTCAATTAAGTTATATACCCATTTGTACATTTACTTAAAATTAATCATGTTAATCAAAAAATAAATTAATAGTTATTTAAAGAACCGGCCTTTTTAATTTAGAGTACTGTTTTTATTGTCTTTAGAGATTTAGTGTTTAATTTTTAACTTAAGCCATGATGCGATGTGTCTGTCGAACCTGGGTATTAGAAATTTGGGTATATGGAATTAATTAATCAATTAAGTTAATTCAGCGTCGCATCATTTGGTGCCGATGACCAGTCGTGTCGGAAATTTTCTTTTTTACATCATTTAATGTTGTAAATTTTTCTTGATGGGTCACCGAAACAAACTTTTATTGTGTGCTATTGTGTTTTATCTATTACTCGAATTTGATACTTGTGAATTTTTTTTCTTGTAGTTTTTTTGAGAAGGAGAAGGGTGCAAGGTGCAGCATGATGTCACAGGTACTGGTGCTCTTTATTTTTTTTTTTCTTTAACATTGATGTGAATTTTTTTTCTATGTATGTATTTACGCGAGAGCCGATTAGTTAAAAGTTTTATTTAAATTTAGGAGTTCATGAATTTCTTTTACCCTGCACGAGTGCTGGAATTTTGTTTTAGTTAGAATTTAATTGTTTCCCTTGCGATTTAATCTCGCTAGAAATTTTGTCTTAATTTTTTTAAACATGCCACGTACATGACAATCAGACCCGCTTTTGACGCAAACGGCGTCCGAGAAATTTAATCTAATTGATTTGATTCCAATGTATGACAGAGTTGAATCGTTAGGAATACGTAGGTTCTAAAAAATAAATGATCCATTTGCGAATTTAGGCAAATGGTCAAACGACGAGAAAGTTACTATTCTGAAATTAAAATTAGCGGGAATAGCTGAAGAATTTTTTTATCCGACCCAACCCACAGTCATTTAACAGAGTACAACGATATCGCAAGAATTCTTATTAAAAGATTCGAGAAGGCCGTCCCTTTATCAACGCGTTTACAGTTATTTTCATCATGCATTCAGGGTTCTTCTGAGAGCGTGCAAGAATTCGCAGCACGCATCAACAAACTGGGAACAGATATTCCAGTTAGGAAATTCGGCCCAAAACACCGCGGTGAGGAACGCGAACGACCAATTATTACAATCATGTTTCATAAGCGGTTTAAGAAATGATATTCGTCCATTCGTTTTGGCACGTGATCCAATGAATTTAGACGAATCAATCAGCGCGGCGTTGATCGAAGAACAGAATATGAAATTAAATCAGATCGCTAATGATGAGAGATCTGGTTTGTCGCCCTCACAAACGGAAAATTCGGTCCTTTCAGCATTGACGAATAGATTGGAGGAAATCAACTTAAGAGTCGGGCGTTTACAGGAAGCCAGTTCAGTTACGGCTCGTAAAACAGGTGGGGAATTTTTTACAGATGGGAGCCTGTTTTCGAATGTTTTTATTGTGGCATTCAAGGACATAGGCAAGTGGAGTGTAGAAAAAAGAAGCGGGATCAACGTACAGCCAATTACCAGCCCCCCGGAGAAGCGCCGCTAGCGATTTTTCTGTTTTCCGTCACCCCGGCACTCATTCTTTTGATCGCAGAAATGTCCATTTCCAAGAATCGGCTTTTCGCGATAATTACGCAGCCCCCAGGCATTCGGCGAGAGGGTCACACACGACTTCTGGGAATAGGGGTTTTCAACGCAATACTAGAAACGACAATTTAAACTTCCGCGGAGAAAGCCGAATTTAGATGTTTTACAATTGGTAGAAGAGCGGTTTTTTCCTATTAAATCTCGAGATAATATATTTGATCTACCAATAATAAGAGCTAGTGTGAAAGATCACAAATTCAGAATTTTAATTGACACGGGTGCGTCCATTTCTTTAATGTCACATTCTTTTTTCACTCAAATAAAAAATGAAAACTTTAAGGAATTTAATGTTTCAATTCAAATTAAAGCAGTTAGTGGAGACACGGTAGAAATCATCGGTTGCTATGAAATACAATTGTCATTAGGGGAATTTCAATTTCAGCATATTTTTTTTATAACTAAGCAAGAGATTAACGATAATTATTGCGCTTTTTGGGATACGATTTTTTGAAATTATGGAATGCAGTTTTAGATATGGGTAAAAACCGTTTATTAATTAATAATTTTTCAATTCCGCTTATCCATTATTCGCTTCCTCAGCGTGTCGTCCAGAGTAACTTTATCCATGGATTTTTAAAACACAAAACGTGTGTGGGTCCCCATTCGGTCACAAATGTTCGTATCCATGTTGCAACATTACCTAATTCAATGTCATTGGCTACTATTCAGAATTCAGCAAAGTTAAAAACAAAAAACATTCATTTAACTACTTCGCAAATTAATATTGATCCACAAACAAATGACACCATTCTAGAAATTAGAAACGATTCTGAGAACATAATTACCCTTAACAAAAACATGAACGGATTTTGTGGAATGTGTTGTCTTGCCCCACCTCTGTAAACGAACTTTAGCAAAGGGTGCCACGTTCCCACGCCTGGAATGGGCATTGTACCCATAAAATATCGGGATATCGGGGTGTGTCATTAGAATTTCCCGCGCTTAAAATGCCATTGACCGTTGTGCGGTAACTTTGCGCTGGTTCCGGACCAATGAGAGAAAATTAAGCGGACAAAGTAAAGAGTCCGCTCTAGTATTTGGAAGTGATGAGGACGCGAAATAAATACGGGATGCACCCCGATTTCGACACTCTCACACTTGGGACTCAGAGCGACAAATTTAATTTAGATCCAGGCCTTGAACTGGACTCCGCGGGTCTCTGAGCGGTGACCATGTCTTACTCCCTTCTACCAGACTCCCTCTCTCAAAGTTAAGTAAAATCTCAATTAAGTTATATACCCATTTGTACATTTACTTAAAATTAATCATGTTAATCAAAAAATAAATTAATAGTTATTTAAAAGAACTGGCCTTTTAATTTAGAGTACTGTTTTTATTGTCTGTAGAGATTTAGTGTTTAATTTTTGACTTAAGCCATGATGCGATGTGTCTGTCGAACCTGGGTATTAGAAATTGGGTATATGGAATTAATTAATCAATTAAGTTAATTCAGCGTCGCATCATAACTTATTCGCCACTTAGCGATAAATGATCATCCAGAGACTACTCGTCGACTAACTTGTGATAGCCTCCCACCTAGGGAAGCCATCTCTTCATCTACTCTACCTAAATCTGTAGGAGGTAAAGATTGATCACCCAAGCTTGTGATAGCCAACTAACTTGTGATAGCCTCCCACCTAGGGAAGCCATCTCTTCATCTACTCTACCTAAATCTGTAGGAGGTAAAGATTGATCACCCAAGCTTGTGATAGCCGACTAACTTGTGATAGCCTCCCACCTAGGGAAGCCATCTCTTCATCTACTCTACCTAAATCTGTAGGAGGTAAAGATTGATCACCCAAGCTTGTGATAGCCGACTAACTTGTGATAGCCTCCCACCTAGGGAAGCCATCTCTTCATCTACTCTACCTAAATCTGTAGGAGGTAAAGATTGATCACCCAAGCTATCCATGAGAAATCCAATTTATTATTATCAAATATAATAATCAAAGACAATCCAACTATAGAGGGAAAATACAGAGTGATATGACTATAGCTTAAATTCCATTGTGAACAAGCGCGTGAAATTCTAATATTTTAACTTCCCTCAAAGTTGTATAAAGAATCCTAACTTCCTTAATTTATTTGAATAGCTAAAGTTCATCCAATGCTCACGCGTCTAAATTTCGATCCTTACCGTAACAGCACTGCGTTCAGCAACTCAGCATCTTCTCCTTCTTCTATTACTAAACATCCACTATGAATATACTAGTTAATATGCACAGCAAGGTTTCTTTTTGAGAGGGATGGCCGTGAAATAACTCAATTGATGGCCCCAAAGATTACCCAAGAGGATTAATAGAAAACTCCTTAAGGCTCCGTCACAAACTCTCGACTAACTATTGACCAATTTTGCATACCTAAACGGCCACGCTTAAATATAACAACTCATTTGAATAATTCAAGCTGTCTTTCAAAGTTTTCAATAGAACTTACAGCTAAAAAGAAATAAATTTACCCCAAGAGTATTGAAGGTTCGTGGATAGACCCGTTACGCCACATTCTGAAGCACCTCGAAAAGCTTTCGAGCAGCTGAACAGCGTGACGTTAATATTCACTCACTGAAGCAACTCGAGAGCTATTTGAGCTATATCAAGTAACGTGAAATGGTACTCCATCTCCAAGCTTCTTGGCCAACGTGAGAGCTTGAACAGTCGACAGATTGCATTTAACAATACTAAGTTAAGAGCAAATTTAATAATTACCAGTGACCCAATGGGATTGTCATACAAATACAAAAAATGTCATTATGTACAAAATTTCTTATCTTGATAATTTGTATTGTTTACGATATATCCCTTAACAGCCTATTAAATGTTACGCTATTCGCTTCTGAATGCCAATCATTTTTCGCCTAAGCACAACTATGTAAAGTATTGGAGGGGGGGAGGAGAAAAAGAAATAAAGAAGCAAATAATCCGAAATAAGTAAAACCTTCGCAAACATTGACAAGGTCCTTTCATTGCATTCCAAAGCCTTCGGAATAATTTTATGGATAGCAGAGCACAGAAAATATCGTACTTCGCAAAGACATATAAATACGTCCAGGAAAATTACCGTTTTGGCTGAGCGTGGCGTTTATATACGCCGGTGGCACTTACGAGGTTAAGGTCGCATCGGAGTTTAAGCGTCAAATTATAGTATTATTGAATTCAAAGCATTATTATTGCATGAGGAGGGAACAAGGGAAATTATGATTGAATATTGGGTCGCGAATATTGAAACTTTGAGAAGAAATGTTATAGAAGAGCTACTATATTTTACACAACTACAAAATAACACTACACGACTACTAGTACAAACAACAAAACTACACGACTACAATTCTACAGAATTCCACTAAAGTTAATTCAGTATTACTACTGTTCCGTAAATCATATGATGGACGAAAAATCGTAGTATTTCATTGAAAATAAGCCCTAGGAAATGTACCTTTAAAATCTTTACATAAACTTCCAATTGCAAATACCTGCTGCAATCATTTGAAAAATCGATTATGAAATAAAAATATTAATGGGTAATGATACAATTAACGCTTGAAAGAGTAGAACAAAATTGAGGAACTGAGTATGCATATATAAAAGGAACAAATATTTTATATATGAGTAAATTATTGCTCAAGAATAATTAAATATTTGCATATGAAGAAAGAAAAATGTTTTATGCCTCTTTTGAAGTAAAAATTAGAAAAAAACATTTATTTTATATCCAAGAAAGTACACCATGCATATAAAAAGTAAATAAATATCTATAAAAGAAATATTTTCTCTTCTTTCCTTTTATTTTATATGGATATGAACAAAGCCCTTCATAAATATTACAATAAACACATAAAAAAGTCTACAACAAAAATAGGAAGTGACATTTATGTCACTTTATACTGCAATATATCCAAAGATAAGAAATCTAGATATTTTAAATGTCTTTTCGGTCGCATAAAGATATTTTCTGATCGATTATAGATAAAGGCAAAATATAGCTCTTTTATTCATAAAGGCCTAAGATAAATCTTGAACATTTTATAGCCTCAGTACTTGTTCAATCATTTCTGTAAAGGAATGTAGTGGTCATTAATTGGAGTTCATTAAACTCCCAAACGATAAGTAACTTTTGGTTACTGGTGAATGCATTTCTGGTAATTTTTATTTCACCTTCCTTTCGGTTTTTATTCAATTCCTATTATTAGTTCACTTCTCTCCAAATGTATATATGTAAGGATAATTAATTATATTAGATTAAAAATTAAATTCCCTATCTAGCACGTAACTCATATTTTTCACTTGATCTTCAAGTATCAAACTAATCACACGTTTATTTCTTCCGAACATATGGCCTAGCCAATAAACATGTCTAATTCCAGATCGATATATTTAATAGCCCTATATGCCAGCATTAACTTTCAAGTACACTTATAAAATCGGCGATACTTACCGCATCTGTATTTTAAGTGGTAACACACTTAGATTTTCATGGTGGCGTGCTTTTTTCCTCTCTGCTCTTAGCGTCAGAAACTGTCAAACTTTCATCAAATAAAGATCCTTTTTAAAAATTCAGTCTGATTCTGGCTTCAAAATATATCATATATATATATATATATATATATATATATATATATATATATATATATATATATATCTTGTTCAAATTTTCAATCGTTATTAAAATACTTTCTGTTCATCGATTCAAGTTAAGATACATTTTTTTAAACTTGTACTGGATGACACTGGATGTTAATACGGTTCTTTCAAATATTAATTCATTAATAATTGAATGGTTAATGAATAAATAGTAAAAAACAAAAATAATAGTCCAATAGCATATATAAAAAGGAAAATCGTTTGTTGTGTTCCTGCAGCGCAATGGATAGCGGTTGGACTGCTAATCCAAAAGTCGTGGGTTCGAATACCACCTGGAAGGGCCTAATTTCTGAGAATGTGATTTATTTTTCACTGTAGTATTTTATTACAATAATTAAATATAATTAATGAATAAACAGTAACAAACAAAAAAGATAGTCCAACACCGTACATAGAAAGGAAAATGGAAAATTACAAGGATTTCTATTTTGCCACCTAATATTGTGATTTTGTCATATGTATATACATATTTATATTAAGTGTAATTATTTAATAAAAAGTAACTAAAATAAAATGTAATTATTTAATAAAAAGTAAGTAGAATAATATGTAATTATTTAATAACTAGTAACTAAAATAAAAGTTTTCTTTATTGACCTAAGTAGGAATTGACTTACTTTTTTTATTTTACTTGTTATTTAATTAATTTTGGGTTACGGCTGAGTTTCTAAGGTTATTAAGAAACCTTACTTTAGAATTCCATTTCTTATAGAGAAAAATAAATTTTCTTTCATATATATTTTAATGGTAAGTATAATATGACCTAGGTAAAACCAATGGATTATGGTTCAATGTTAAGAATAATTTAACAATGGGAAGAAATGAAAACTGCTTTTAGCGAACTCTTGAAATTTGATTATTTTCTAAGTCTGAATTTGGCATACATCGTGTTTATTTCGTCCTAGTTACTTAGAGGGAAAGATAGGTATTAGGAATTACTATTCCGGGATACTGAATATTGATATTTTGAGCCATTTGTACAATTTTGTAATACCAGTAGTCACGTTAAAATACCGTTTTTTCGGTATTAAATAGAAAATTTTAAAATTGTCCCCACTATATGTTAATGGGTTGCTAACATTGCAGTGCAGAATAGTATAAGTTTTTATATATTATATATATATGTCTCCCTAACGGGCGAGATTAATTAGACTGTTAATATAAAGCTGCATTGTACAATCAAGATAAGTGATAAAATTTGTTAATCATGCTAGGAAGTGGGCCAAAACTATCCTATTACAGCTCAGAGTGATTCTGCAAACGCGCAGGATTTGTAGTCTGAAGGTTGTAAGAAAATAGGTTGCATTCGTAGGAAAACAAGGTTGTAGTAGTGAAGAAAGTGCATAATATTTCGATATCTTAAATTGGTGAGTTTGTTATTTCCATTGTATTTGCATATCATACTTAAGGGCTCAAAATATTTTTCAGATTCATTATAAACTGCTGTTTGTAAAAAATGCAACACCATGAATGAATCATCAACAGAATTAAATTAAATTTAATGCACAAACGACTTACATTAGTACAAATAAATGACGAAATTTTCAAAGCAAAAAAACAAACAAACAATATTAAGTGTCCGAAATCAGCATTAGGTGTAGCCACCACGCGCTGCCATAAGTGCTGCTGTACGACGTGACATAGAGTCAAACAGATTGTGAATATCTGCTTGTGGAAGAGAATTAATTCCATATTCCTTGTATGTGCATCAAAAGTTCGTCTTTTGAAGCTGCAGGACGCGAAACACGAGCAAGACGTCTATCAACTAAATCCCCCACGTGCTCAATAGGTGTCATATCCGACGAACAAGCAGGCCAAGGAAGAAGTTGTATGTGTTGGATTGAACAGAAGTCTCTAACAATTTTTGCAACATGTGGACTTGCATTACCCTGCTGAAAGATAGCTCCAGAGATGCTTTGAAGGAAGGGAACGACTTCGGGTTGTAGGGAGAGCACTTCATGGACGTACCTGTCTATTGAGATTACCTTCAATTCGTAGCAAATTGGATGAATGTATGAATCGACGATTGTCATATAAAAAAAATGAAAAAATATACGGTGCCACCATTTTTTTTTTTGACTTTCTATTTCGTACGGGGATTTGAGTTGCTCAAAATGGTCTACGTAACCCATATTCTTGTTGTATTGTATAACTGCTTTCGGGAATGCTATTTTAATCCCCCCCATCTTTTTCCTTTCGTTCAATTTCACAAGATTTTGTGGCTGCATCTAATGTTGTAAGACAGTGCTTCTCAAACTTTCAATACTCGCGACCCAATATTCAATCATTTTCATCGTGCCCCCTCCATTCAATAACATTGTATTGAATTCAATAGTACTATACTTTTACACTAAAGCTACTGTGTGTGTGTGTACGACTTTAACCTCCTATGTGCCACCGACGTATATAAACGTCTCGCTCATCCAAAGCATTAATCATCTGAGAAGTAAATATACGTCTTTCCGAAGTACGATCTTTTCTGTGCACTGCTATCCATAAGATTATCCCTAAGGTTTTAGTATACAATAAAATGACCTTGGCAGTCTTTGCAAAGGATTTACTTATTTCAGAAGATTTTGCTTATTTATTTCTTTTCTCCTCCCCCTCTCTATAAAACATCAAAATACGCGCATAAACGTGAAAAACAGTGGCATTGGGGACCAAACCGCGTAACTTTTAATCGACAGTTAAGGAATCAATTATAAACCGTACAAATCATCAAGATAAGTGTTAATACAAGCCCATGGGGTCACTGGTAATTATCAGATTTGTTCTTAACGTAGTATTGTTAAATTAATAATAAAATACATTGTACAGTACAATGTATTTTATAAGTGTATTATATCAGTGTAAATGTGTATTTTATATTTTATTATGTCATAGAAAGTATTTTGTCTGCTTACTTTCTGTAAATTAATAATGTTTTGAATAATCTTTACTTTTTTTTCAACTTTTCAATATGTTCGCGCCCCCCTCCCCTTGTAGACCTATCACGCCCCTCAAGGGGGGCGCGCACCACAGTTTGAGAAACGCTGTTGTAAGAATATGTTCTATTCTCTTGTTCTTCCATTTGATGCAAGCAATGTCATTGCTTGCTAACACTCCAAAGCCTCCTCATTTCATTTTTTTGTCCTCTAATAAATTTTTGGTAAGTTCTTTCTGGACATGTTCACTGTACCACATGCTATGATATTCTGAGTCTCTAGATGTTTTAACAAATCGTAAGAAGTGAAATAATTATCAAAAAAGAGCACATGATTTTTGCCTAATAATTTTTGACTCAAGTTTCTTATAACACGTTCTCCCAGATTGTTTATCCAACTTCTTCGGTTTTTCCTGTGTAAATTTGAAATTCACATGCAAATCCACTTGAATTACATCTCATCCAAACTTTGTAGCCTCTTTTGATCGGTTTCTTTGGCATATATTGTTTCACGGATGATCGTCCTTTGATCTTGATCATACTTTCATCAATTGCCAGTTTTTGTCCGGGTTTGAAAACTTTGAAAAACATTTAAAGTGATCAAGGAGTGGGCGCACTTTGTACAGTTTATCAAAATTCTTTTCTGATTTCTTGGGCATCAAATTGTTATCATTAAAATGAATGTTCCCTAAAATCCAAATGAATTTTCTCACTGGCATCAATCCTGAAACAAAGGCATCGTGTAAAATTTCAATTGTTGACAAAAATTTTTGTAGCTGGGCAATCGTTTTATCCCCATAACTATATTTATAGCCAAAAAACATACTATATCCTATACAATAACAGGAGTGAACGCATTGCCTTTTTGCGTAGCATATAAATTCGATTGGTATACAATTGTTTCTATAAAACTGATAGAAAATAACGTCAAAAAATTGAAATCGGTGAAGGATCTAGAAGGGATGTTATTTCATATGAGGGCCCACTTTGTTCAGTAAAAGTGATATTTCAGATCACTACAGATGCTTTATTTTTTCAAGCAACTTTAGATATACCGGATGGTCCTGGCACACTTATGTCATCTTTTTCCTCATCAATATCCGTATTTTCACTTGAAGATGACTTTGCAGTCATAACATCTTCTGCTTCATTGAGGTATGATTCATCGGATCCAATATCAGAAAGTAAGTTGTGAAATACTTCCAGAGCTTCTGGAATGGTTAATCTTTTCTTGAAATTTAAAAAAAATACCAGAAATTACACGAAGAAGTAGTTAAAATATCTTATCACCAGTTTTAAGAAAGACAACCCCCACCCCACTAGATTCATATTTCTGTCTTTTCTGAGAGGAGCCCAAATACAAAATACCTAAGGAAGATTTGTCTCTGAACTCCCACCCCTTAAATATTGTAACGTTAGTTCATTAGCAGAACTCGCTGTATCTACACTGGTGTGCAAAAATTAAGGACGAGACGGTTTTTTCAATATAACTTTGTACAAAAGCTTTCCAAATCAACACATTTAATACCGTAAGATCCCCAATACGTAAGGACATGTGTAATGTAAGCAACACTTACTAAAAGAGAAATCAGAGGGATAAAAAGAAGCTTGATTGAAAAAGTAGCATGGAGCGCAATGCGACTGAATGCCGAAACATCCCTGTGATGGGGGTCCAGCAAGAAACATCCGGTCTTTAGTAGGGGATATGATCTCCCCTGACTGCTAGGCAGGTTTCACAGCGTCTGCCCATGCTCAGAATGAGGGTGTCAATGAGTTGTTGAGGCATTGCTGCCCATTCGTCTTGCAGCGCCAATCGAAGCTCCCGAATCGTTACTGGTGGTAAGGTACGATTTGCCAAGCGTCTGCCTAGAAAATCCCATACATGCTCGATGGGATTGAGATCCG
The DNA here is from genome assembly GCA_019973935.1 of Trichonephila clavipes. Classification (NCBI taxonomy): domain Eukaryota; kingdom Metazoa; phylum Arthropoda; class Arachnida; order Araneae; family Nephilidae; genus Trichonephila; species Trichonephila clavipes. The sequence continues at coordinate 211,540 of BMAU01001551.1, forward strand.
GAGATCGTGCCGGCCAATCCATACGTTCAATACCCTCACTCTCTAAGAGCTGTTTGGCAGCTACTGTGCGATGACATGGTGCATTGTCGTCCATGAAAAGGAACTGCAGACCCATAGCGCCTCTAAAAAGACGCACATATGGAAGAAGAATCTCGTTACAATAAAGGGTTCCGTTGACTGAACCTGCGTCGAAGATGTGAAGGTCTGTACGACTACCAAACACGATGCCTCCCCAAACGAGAACACCCGCGACCTCCATACCTGTCCCTTTCAATGATGTTCGAGGGATGATTGCGGCTTCACCGCTCTCTCCAGATGAGTATGCGATGAGAATCGCTACTCAAACTGAATCTGCTCTCATCTGTAAAGAGTACTCGTCCTCATTCATTGTCTCTCCAATTCCGGTGTTTCCGGCACCACAGAGAACGCCTTCTCCGACGGGCAGGCGTTAAATGTACACACCGTACAGGGTGTCGTGCAAACAGACCACCACCGTGCAGTCTTCTTGCCACAGTAAAACGCGATATCGGTCGTCCAGTCGCCTGTGTCGTGTGTCTAGCGATTTCTCCCGCTGTCTGCCGCCTGTTTCTTAAGACAATGTGGCCGGGTGTGGTTCCTCGTGGACGACCACTACTAAACCCCCGGATAGCTGTTCCTGTAGTTTGAAATTGTCTCCAAAGTCGTGAAACGATTCTGTGAGCAATTTCGAACTCTGCATTCACACTTGTCACGCTGCGGCCTTCCTCCAACTTCCCAATGATTCGACCTCGGGTAAAAGCATCCAGATGTCGTCTAACAGATTGATTATTTGCCATTTCTCGCTGCGGCAGCAACTCGGTGTGATTTTAACTGCTATACGGCGTGCAATCTCTTTGCCAGAAATACTGATCTTACACCGACAACATGCTTTATACTACTCAGACACTCCTCCATTACGTCTACCTGCATATCTGCACATGTGCTACCGTACATCACCTTACTTAATCTCCTGATTGGTCTTTCTGTCCGCTCTGCCTCTTCGTTCAGCTGATATGCTAATTTTTCGACTTCGTCCTTAATTTTTGCACACCAGTGTATATATGTCAAGATTGACGTATGGAGGGTTACTTGAACAAATGGAACATTGCGTCTCCAAAAAAGGCACCCGTGGTGTGTTTCTTACGCTGGGGACAACACACGTGTGAACTGTCTCGGAAAATGTTTTTGAATTAGATACTGATTTCTTTCATCGCGACGTACATACACCTGTTGGTTCAAACGATATATAGGAAGGAAACTACAAGTTATAACCCCTTTGTGTTGGGTCTCCCCCTATCCTATTGACGTAGCCAATTTGAATAGATATGTACTGGTGCGAAGGATAATCACAGAAGCAAACTAGGTGAAAATGTCACATTAGGAATTATAGCTTCCAGATGTTGGTTGCAAGCCCATGTCGGGATACAGAGCAGAAGTGCTGGAAAATTATTCACACGTACTTGTGGAATGCGATTGAGGTCGGAGGGAGGGTATGGGTGCAAATGTGTGGCTTTGACAATGAGAAAAGTCGGGGTGTGTGAAAGTGACCCGCTCCTGGAGATTACCACCTATTACTGGAGTTGGATTTCGAAGTGAAACCACAGATTTTAATTGCATTTTTCTACTCTTCTGTTTACTTATCAAAATGACCAAAAGTTGTAATTAATTTTTTGAAAGAAGTATAGTAAAACCTCATCCTATAGTTTAAAATAACTATTTTTTAATATTTTTTAAAGTTAAAGGAATTTACCAAAGTTAAGGCGACGTAAATATTTTTCTACTTAAAAAGGTCTCAATCGTTAGATATAGCTGTAACGGTGTCATCTATTGATAGGAAAAAGAACAAAAATTTGAAAACATTTACTGGGATAAAAAAAATTTTAAGTTATTTTTTTAAAAATGTTTAATGTGTGGTTTCGGTGTGATACCACTGAACGTTAAAGGGTTAAGCGGTTTTCAGGTGAGAGGGACAGTGTGAAAGATTATGAACCTGCTGGGTGCCCAAGACCAGCGATTAGAGACCAAAACATTGCCAAAATTTGGGAAATGAGTGGGTTTCCACTCACATCAGTCGTCAGATTGTTAATCAATACTACTACACTGAAGAACTAAAAATACTTTTTTGAAAAAGTGGGAAAAATAAGTCAGGATTGGGGAGTGATGGATGCCTGTTACACCAAGACAATGCTCCCGTTCACACGGCCCAATCTGTCAAGCAGTTTCTGACTAGCAAAAATATTACTCTTTTAGAGCTTCCTCCTTACTCACCTGATTTGGCCTTATGTGACCTTTTTAATTTTCTACAGTTAAAACTTGCTTAAAGAGAGCTTATTTTACCTCAGTTGAAGAGGTTCAGGCAAAAACGGAGAATCTCCTGAAGAGCCCTCTAAGAACCTCGTTCCAGAACCGTTACTAGCAATGACAGCACCGAATGTCGAAGTGTGTGAATGCTGAAGGGAACTAATTTGAAAGAATCAATTCACTGATAACTGATTCTGAATGAACAATAATTTATTCGACCAATATTGGGTTTTTCTCTGTGTCACACCTGGTACATTTAAATTTATGTGTAAGATATTTCGTTTAAAATTCACAACTATTTAAGCTTGTATACTTCACTTCTAACAGATGAACATTGAGGGAATCCAAAGAGCTTAATACACTGTTGCACGGGTCTTAAAATACGGTCTGAAACTAAGGAAAGGAGTGACACATTTGTGGATCGTGTAAGGAAACTAAGCCTAAATTTTTCCGGAGAGCTCTTTTTTTCTTTCAGTATTATGTCTAAACATGGGTTAACTTTTTACTTTGTAAGTAATAAAATAAAAACAATAAATTGTGTTAATGATAAAAATAATGGCAACTTAATCATTGATTGTGAAAAAAACAATTATTTTTTTATCATTTCATTTTTCTAAAACCTCCCAAGTGTCAATCAATGCTTAAATGAATGCATAATTTTTCTTTTTTTATGGAAAAGTAGATAAAATCTTTTCTCACACCTCACCATACGAAAAAAAAATGTGCATTTTATTTTAGTATTCAGGCCAACCTCACATTTTGAGCGGCATTCTTTTTTTTAAAAAAAGGAACACAAGAAAAATAAGGCCGGGTATAAGTTACTTGCATTAAATAAGTGCATTCCGAAGTTTTGCAATGCGTTACATGTTTCCCGGACTTGCGTAAATTGAAAGAAAAAAAATTTGCAAGAAAAAAATAGGCATAAAAGCTTTTTGAATCGTATTGAGCTGTAAGCCGGGCGTGACATTGATGTAAATTTGGTGAAAATATTTTTTCTGCATCGCGAAATGTTTAAAAAAAAGTTTTAAGTTGAGATCCTTTACTTTAATGGTACTTAACAATATTTTTTTTCACTAACCGCAATATGTGGTAGGTTTAGGTTTTATTTTGATGTTTATTTCTGGTATTTTCTCTTCCTGTATTCAGCACGTTGCAGGCTTAGTGGAATTGTTGGTTAAACTTTTAAGGAAAAGTATTATTTTTTACTTTTTTTTCTGAGTGAGTATGGCATTTCTCTTTATTCCTGAAATATTTTTGTTTCAATTTTTGAAAGGCATTAACTTTTGAGATTAAGCTAAACTTATCAAATGAAAACATGTAAGACCCTTGGATGTATATGTCAAAGATTTCCTTTTTGTTTTCTTTAATACTATGTTAAACATCAAAAATTAATATTGTATTTCATTAATCAAAAGTTTTAAAACGTTTTTAAGTTTGTGAAATTAAGTATCATTTTTCACTTAACAAGCCGAAATTTTCAATGGCTTATTCATAAAACATTCTGTTTAGATTCTTCAATTTACACTTCACTATGTAGAGGGGCTGATGTACATTAAATCTGTCTAAACGCAGAGTCCTCATGTCGGTGCATTGAGAAAGTTTGGAGAAAGAGAGAGTTTCAGCTCAGATGCGTAAGAGGCTCGCACCTCTCTCGCGGGCACCGAGATGTGTGGGGGAAGGGAAGATACATTCGACATGATGGAACTAATCTATTTATTCCTCCACAAAGAACAGAGACAATTTCAACTAATAATAGTAAATGAATGTCTCAATGTTAACCGTGAAAGTGAAACAACGACAGTAAAACGTGAGAGATTAGGAGACTATCAAACTTGATCCGTATCTTAATTAAGATCTAACCTATCATCCGATTTAATCTAATCTCAATTCAATCTTAATAAACAATCATTACTTTAAAGTTTCCTCCTAATAATAATCAAATCGCTATAATTCTAATATTATACCCTTATGAGCAATCTCAACTGGATCGAGTATATCTTCTCTCCTTCTCTCTCTCAAGCTAGAAAACCTTGCTTATTTATAGTAAGTTAATTGAAATATTACGATTCTCTTCTTCCAAAGGGTTGGTTGTGAATAACACGAATTGATAGCCCAAAGGTTTCTCAAGTTGGAAAAACGCGTATAGATCCGTCACGGCGTCATCCTCTTCATTTCAGTTTGTTTAAAATAACATTATTTTTCGATTTTTTTCTTGAACGGTATTTGTTTCTTAGCTTTTACATATCTTCGTAACTTGAATTTCACGGGGAAAGGGGAGTTCCAATTTTAGTTCTAATTCCTTTAGAATGAGCTCGGCCTCTTTGATATTTCTCCAATATAGTCCTCGTATAACTTCAAAATGTAGTGTTAAATGAACAATCAATTTTAAGGAAACACAGTATTCAATGTGACAAAAATTATTCAAAAATCATATCAAAAATTTTTTTGCTTCAGTTATTTTTATATATGTTTGTATAATCTTAAAGATTTGAAAGTTGTAAGTTAAAAAAATAGGAAAAAAAAATTCGAGAGTAAGATTAGAACTTATATGTCCGTTTTTACTCACTTCCCAGTAGTAAATAAAAAACTTTAAACTAATTTATCTCAAAAAAAAAAAAAAAAACCCATTAAGTTTACTTCGTTTCAGATGTTATGACTTTTTTTCAATTGTACCAAATGCTTTGATATTTTTTCAAATCATTTGTTATTAATATATGTATCAAAAGTTGACATGCATTTTTAAATCAAAGTAATTTTTTTTTAAAAAAAAAGTTATTGAATTTGGAATTTATACAGTTTTATGGGAATTTTCAATTGGCTTTCATAAAAAAAATGTTTTTAAGGATTTCAATCATGATATAACAAAACCATACCAACTTTTGTCATACATAGTTCGACGTACTCATCAATCAAATATCCTGTGTGTATGCGAACTATTGTAAGAGAAGTAGGATTTTAAAATACCTCAGGAATTTTTCTTTTTTCCATAAGCAATTAAGTCAGCGTTTCTCAAACTGTGGGGCACGCCCCCTAGGAGGGGGTGATAACCTTGCGTGGGGACATGAGTATATCGAAGAGTCGAAAATGAAAGATTATTTAAAAAAATATATTAATTCATTGAGAGAAAAGAAGCAAAACAAAATACATTCTGGCATTTCAACATTGATATTGCATACTTTTAATGTATCAGTACTGTGCAATATATTTGATAAGAACAGGTTTAATAATTACTAGTGACTTTTCCATGGATTTGTCATATACAAAATATAGCACTTATCTAGTTCATTTGTGCGGTTTGTAATTAAGAAGGTGCAGCATATGAATTTTCGAAAAATCATCGATTTTCAATTTTTTTCATAGTTTCTAAGAGTTCAGATATTTCTGTTTAAGATTGTATGTAATATGAGGAAATACGATAATTAAAAGTATTTTAGTTAAGTTTTTTTATAAATAGAGCTACTCCTTGACGCGCATCAAATGAGCTCTGCTAGGAGCAACTGTGTTTCCCCTAGCATGAGTTCCTGTTGAGTGCAAATCTATATGATGTTCAAGTGGAAAAATTTGACTGAATTGGACTTATCCCAAAGTGTATGGGTCACGTCTTTTGGATCTTAAAAGCGGAACAAGGAGAAAAAAAGTTAATTGATGGAAAACGCCTAAGTGGTCGAAACCGACTCACCGACATTTTAGTATAAAAAATTCAAAGATATTATAATATGGCTATTAGAAATAATATCAATGATCTACACAGCATGAAAACTTCTGTTTGGGCTGTTTATTTTCCTCTACTGTCTTCAAACGAGAGTTCTCGACATGGACTGTGTCTCGCGGGTATACATGCTTAGTGCAAGTTTCAAAAGACAGAAGCTGAATGTATCGAAAGGCACTATTATCATAAAACACATACACACGTGCTATATACGATAATGAATTATAAATGAAGCCATTTTTAGAGATCTAGGTGATCCTATGTTATTAAGAAAATGTTTACATGATAATAATAATCCAAATAATCAAATAATCCAAATGAGTCAGTTAATAGCACGGTTGGTCCGTGATTCCAAGATCTACATTAGTGGAATTAAAAACTCTACAATTTTGGGGTAAATACGGCTATTGCACAGTTCAATATGAGTCATGTAGCAAAATTAATAATCTTAAAGCATTCTGATACTGAATCAAGGTATACAAGGTATAACCGTGTGCCATACTTCAAAGAACTAGATGCGCGTAGGTTTCGTGTAGCTTAACGAAAGCATCTTAAGATCCCAAAGAAAATCAAAATTGTTAAAGATAATTAAAAAGAGAAAATTAGAAGAGTCTTTTGTATAAACAGGGAGTAGAAAAAGGCTTTATATGCTTCTGGAAAGTACTAAAAAAGTAAACGATCAAAAAATTACAAATTTTTATTTTAAAGCCGATTTTCTCAAAATGTAATATTTTTTGCTTTATGTACCTTTTTCTAAAAAACTACTTATCGTGTAATCCTTAAATTTTCAGTGAGCATACTTTTAATACGTTTACAGATTTTAACGGAGGGAATTAGATATATCTAGTAAACCTTTTTAGATATGAATTTTAGGGGGGAGTTGCATTTTTAAACTAAATTTTAGGGGGAGTTGCACAAGTTTTAAAAAATTCATTTATAATTTAGTTTTTTACAAAAAGACAAAGTCCTTCGGTAAAGTGTTATTAATAGTACACTTAACGTACTGTAAAAATGTTATGAATGAGAAGTAAGTAGTTTCTGAGAAAAAGATACATAAACTTACGCAATTTAACATGGGCTCCTATGGACGTGCCGGACCCTCTTAAAGTCATATTGTTTTATTGCTCGACATAGATATCATTAAATAAACTGTAAAATAAATTGTTTAATTTTGAAGAGGAGCTCTGGATTTTTTAAAAAATATTTGTGTAATAGAAATAAATGATGACAAATTCCTCTAAAACCTTTCGTTTTTATATAGTTTTCCATTCTATTCAAATTTCTAAAATCTAAATTACTCAAATAATCATTGTGCTTATTTAATGAAACTGCTTATTTAAAAATATTATTTTATAGAATTTTTTTCTGATAGTATATAATTTTAAATTCTACCATACAAGACTTTTCACTATGAACATATCTTGAATTATGTATAGAATTTTTCTTAATTATTTCAACAGCAATACGCTTTGTATTATATGATATCTTTAAACTCAACAAACAACACACTTTAGTCTTAAATATCGTGATACGTAATTTTGCATTTCGCCCTGAGACCATCAATAAAGGTGAATAAAAACGCACATTTATTTTCTTGTAATCTAGATCCCAGACATTTTATTATTATATTTGAATTATTTATTGAGAGATCCAAAAATTCTCCAGTCTTGTCTAAAGCAATATCCTAGACAGTCTCGCAACATCATTCAAAACTGCATTAAGTTTTGAAACATTCCAGAAAAGATTCAAAGAAACATATACTAAGATAAAGCCGTTAGGGTTCTTTCTGTTTTGAAATAATGTCAAAAGGAGAGGATGCGGCACTTCTTATTAGGCATAGATATGAGTTTCGTTATTAAGTTTCTTGCGTTCTTTTTGAAACGGAAGAAAAATTCTGCACATTTGTGATGTCATTAGACGCGTATTGTGTCAGATATTTTGTAATATATATGATAAAATATACCTCAATCGAAATCTGAATTTTTGTAATAGTCGATTTCGGATGTCACATATATGCAACAAAATATTAAAATATATTTGATAGTGATGAATTTTATTGCGCATGTCCTGTATCGAATATGTGATTCATAAAGTAAAAAAGTAAACGTGTATGAAATATGACTGGTAAGGTTTTATATGTAAAATATATATTTATTTAACCCAGAATTTTTCAAACTGGTGGACGTGATAATCCTACCGAAGAGAGAGGGATGCGAACATATTGAAAATAAAAGATTATTTTTAAAAATATTAATTTACTGTAGGGAAGCAAAAGAAAGTACATTTTAACATAATAAAAAAGTAATGTAAAAAAAAATAAGTCAATTCCAACTTAGGTCAACAAAGAAAATTTTTATTTTAGTTACTTTTTTTTAAATAGTTACAATTAATATAAATATGTATATACATATAACAGATTCACAATATTAAATGACAAAATAGAAAGCGATTTTCCTTGCCTTTTGCATTTCCCTTTCTATATAGTGTGAAGGATTATTATTTTTTTTTTTTTTACTATTTATTCATTAATTAACTTTAATTATTCTAATAAATTTGTATGGTAAAAAAGAAATCACGTTCTCAGAAATTAGGCCATGTCAGGTGGGATTCGAGCCCACGACCTTTGAATGAGAAGTCCAACGCGCTATCCATTGTGCTACAGGGACACAACGAAAGCTTGTGACGGGCTCACGCGTCTTTTCATTAACATGTCCTTTGGGTTCTTTGGGGGCCAGAATTAATGGCAACTCTTTTACAACCAAACCCAATAAGTGAAGCGTGAAGGAAAGGTGCAAATTAGGAAGCTTTTAAATATCAGAAGTTAGAGTAAGCTGTGTGGCAATTTGAAGAATGTTATGATAATCCGTGATTCAAGCGTGAAGAGGTTTTGGAAAGGTTAGGTGACCGCCAACAGAAGTTATACGTGATAGAGAGCCCTTAGGTCAAGGTGCAGACCATTGCACTCCAGTAAATCCGCAACTTCCGGTAGGATTGGATTGATAGATCGACATTAAGGTAGGAGTGACTATTTAATATTAGGATCTGTGATAGTATTGGAATTCAGTTTAGGCGAGTTAGTTGTTGATTGTGGTCCGGGTTACGTTATTTAGGTATTATATATATATATATATATATATATATATATATATATATATATTGTGTGTTTAGCCACCGTAGATTCTCTCACATATATTGTCTAATCTGTTAGAAGTTTAAGTTTAAGATCTTAATAAAGTCATATTAAGATCATGGCAGCTTCTAGTTCTTCCGTTATCCTACACCTCTAGCTCACGCTAATAATCAAGGAGCAGTGCACCCGAGGGGGGGGGGCGCTCTTACAAGCTTTTCCTTTCTTTTTATGCTTTTGAATTATTATGTTTGTTTTTTACTATTTATTCATTTTTTAAATTAATTAATAAATTAATATTTGAAAAAACGGTATTAACATCAAGCGTCATCCACTACGAGTTTAAAAAATGTATTTGAATTTGAATGGATGAAAAGATAGTATTTTATTAACGATTGAAAACGTGAACAAGATAAATATACATAGGGAGAGAGTGAACTAATAGAGTAGGAATTGAAAAAATAGAATACATATTTACACTGATATAATATACTTATAAATGTATCAGTACTGTACATTGTATTTCATCATTAATTCATCAATACTAAATTAATAACATATCTTGATAAGAATTTGATAAATCTTGATATTAAGAACTTAACCTGATAATTTGTACGGTTTGCAATAAAGATGATTTGACATTATAATTATGGAGGGTGCACGATGAAAATTATGATTGAAAAGTGGGTAGCAAATATTGAGAGTTTGGGAAGCACTGATTTAACTTCTTAACTGACACCGGCGTATATATCCGTTTCGCTCAACTGGTGAGTTGTGTGCCTTAAACAAATATATATGTCTTTACGAAATACGATTATTTTCTTTGCGCTGTACGATTCTTTTATCTGTAAAATTATTCCGTAGGGTTTAAAATGCAATGAAATGACTGACAGTATTTGCGAAGAATTTACTTACTTCAGAGTAAAATTTGCAGCGTTGTGCCTCCGCCCCGTTTAGTTATTAATCGACACTTGAAGGGTTAAGAACAAAGTGTATGAAGCCTAAGAAACCCAAATGGGATTTTTCATATTCGTTTAGCGACTGGTTTGTATTAAGCAAGAAAACTTTTACAAAAGACCATTTTCATTGAAAAGAAAATTACCTTATCTCATTAACTATGCATACATACCTTATCAAGATCATCAAATTGTTGTAATCTGTTAACAAGTTTTTTAATTGAAAAGTTTGAGCTGTATTGTTTTAAGATAACTCATATTACATATTTTTACCTTATTTTCTAAGTTGTCTTTAAAAATTTAAGAAATAACGAAATAGTTTACTTAGTGCTGATCTTGATAGCTTAGTGGTCATAGTAACGAATTACTGACAAGCGTTATCGAGTAGTGGTTTCAAATCCTGATGCCACTGAATACCAGACTTGTAAAGAAGCTGATGCATGTTAAATCCATCGTGACTCAAAGTCCTCTCATTAGCGTGATGGAGAAGTTAGGAGAGTGTGGTGCTAGATCAGGTGTCATCCTCGTCAATAAACCGCAATTCAAAATCATGACATCTACGCCAATAGCCCTGATGTTGTGTCCCACAATCCTTCTCTAGAAGAAGCAAGAGCGTTTTGAACACAGTTTTCCAAGAGCGTGAGCATCGTCGTCTCTGATGAATTGCATGACAGAACAAGGACTCTATTGTGCTTCAACTGACACAAATCTTTAACTAAGACTTTTTCCAAAATGTTTCAACTCTACCCATGCACTGAGGATAAGAATGCATAGTCGGGGACCTGTGAGAAAAACACTCATTTCTGTCTGAAATTCAAAAATTCGTTTGCTATGGTATGCTTTGCTATTCAAAGAAGACACTTGACATCTGAGGATTGGAAACGGGAAATATGGTCGGATGAATCATGATATATATTACTTTGTAATAATGGAAGAAGTCGAATTTGGCGAGAACCCCACGAAGTTATGAATCCATCTTGCGTTACTCGTCCTGTGTAAGTATCTGGTTAGACTATCATGATATGGGGCATGTTCTACTGGCATAAAAGTGGAGTCCTAGAGTTCCTCGATGGTAAACAAACAGCCTTGAGATACCTGACAAATTAAGTGAAAATTGCAATGTTGCATTTTTATCTTGATGGAGGCGGACACTTGATGAACAATACCGAAACTATACACCATGCCTGAAATGTTCAAAATTGGTTCGCTGAACCTTAGTCTGACTTCCAACACCTTCCCTGATAACGGCCTAGCCCGGATCTTAAGCTCAAAGAAAATGTTTGAGGTATAGTAGAAAGACACATCAGACAACACTCTCATCTTTCATCTAAGACCTAAATCCCGCATAGCCAATACATGCTATTTTGTGGGCGTAAATGCACTCTAGAAACATGCAAACTCTATGCCTGAAAAAACTAGAACAGTTATCCGTGCAAAAGGTGGGCCAATAAAATATTGGTTTTGGATTTCTAATCCATTGGGCAGTGTGTGTATATAAATTTTTGTTTTCCCTACACTGACACTCATTTAAGTGTCATTATTAAAGTTGGATTTTGCATTAACAAGTCGTGAGTTCGTGATAAACTTTGCTGCAGCCCAGTATTGATGCTACAGAAGACCTACTATGCAGAAAACCGGATGCGCATTAATCTATCGATATATAAATTTCTCATTTCTGAAGTCTATGAAGAGAAGTGCCGGCTCAGATTTCTAACACTAATAATGTTTGAAAGTAACGAGGTTCCATCTCCACTAGCCCTTGCATTGTTTTTCAGTGCCATGTTAAAAATCAATACATCCTTGTTAATGCAGTGCTTCTCAAACTTTCAATATTTTTTTGGCGACCCATTATTCTATCATAATTTTCATCGCCCCCTCCATATAAACAACAATGCCTTGAATTCAATAATCAATATTTTGACGCTAAAAATACAGTGCAACTTTGACCTCTAAAGGCCATCGGCGTATATATACGTCTCGCTCAACCGATGCGTTAAATGCCCATGTCGTATATATACGTCTTACGATCTATTCCATGCACTGCTATCCATAAAATGATTCCGAAGGCTGTGGAATCCAATAAAAGGACTCTAGTAGTGTTTGCGAAGGGTTTTCTTATATCATAGGATTTCCTTATTTATTCCTTTTCTCCCCCCTCTAATGCATCCCATATGTACGCCTACGGGAAAAATGGAGACATTGAAGAGCTAATCGCATACATTTTAATCGGCAGTCAAGAGATTATTTATAAACCGTATAAATAATAAAGATAAGTGTTAATTTTTGTATAACATTTTTCGAAACTGACAAGCCCATGGGGTCACTGGTAATTAATAAACTTGTTCTTAACTCAGCTTTGTTAAATGAATTATAAAATACATTGCACAGTATTGATACATTTATAAGTGTATTATTCCTGTGTAAATGTTAATTTTATTTTTTATTATACCAGAATGTATTTTGTTTATTTACTTTCAGTAAATTAATAATTTTTTTAAAATAATGTTTTGTTTTCGACTTTTCAATATGCTCGCGCCCCCTCATAGAGTTATCTCGCCCCCTTAGGGGACGCGGCCCACAGTTTGAGAAACACTGTGTTAATGTTACGAAATTCGTGACTTGTGAAGCTTTAGTCATAAGTTTGACTATTTTATGGGACAATAAGGATCTACTTCTAAGTAAATCAAATGGTGCTGAAAACACTTCCCACATTTTCTTGTTTTTGAGCTTTATTTGAATTTAAAAAAACTATATGCTATGCCCTCACATTGCTGTTTGAGTAGATTATGTTAAGGAAGAAATGACTTATTCCATATAGTCTTCTCATGAACTATACCATTTAGTCTGCACATGAACTATACCATTTAGTCTGCACATGAACTATACCATATAGTCTGCACATGAACTATAACATATAGTCTGCTCATGAAATATACCATAAGCTACAATTTCTCATATATAGACGTACAACCATTTACTATTTTTTATAGTTCTTCATCCTGAAAGCATTGGTTTAACTGAATTTTCACTATTTTCATTGGTTTTAGCCAAAACTACTTAGTATTTTTCCAGAAATCTGTATCGTCTATATATCTATTGCTAACAAAATTCATAGCTTTAAGTTATGGTCGCGCCAAGTATGAGTAACTATATTATTTTTTTTTACTTCTGTAAGTGATAGTATAGTTGGTGGACGGAAGAAAATGATACGTTGTCGAGTGCCGACGACAGACGCATCGGATGTAATCGATTATAATCCAGAAGTAACTGACGTCTGGGATGTCCCCGTCGTAGCCTTATGATTTCTTTCTGAGTGCAGCTTTTTTTGCTACTTTCATCCCTTTTCCCTCGTAAGATGATGTCATTTTTACTTGTATTATTTTCTGGATTTTGTTGTGGATATAAATTATTAATTGTAAGCAGTAATACATATGTAAAATTTATTTAACAACCTGGAGAAAGCGACTCAATTTTATCTCAGAATTAGGGCTGCGTGCCTGAGAAAAATTACGCATATACTTATCCTACAAAATGGCAAAATCTATCAAAACGCATTATTTTTTTATTTATAATCTGTGTGAAACAGTTTCAATTTAATTCGTCATTTATTCTTCAGATTTGAAATTTTGGTAAAAATGTGTAAGAGGCTCGCGCTACTCTCGCGAGCATCTAGATAAGTGGGGGGAAGGGAAGAAACACTCGACATGATCAAAATAATCTATTTATTTCCACATAAAGAACAGACACCATTTCAACTAATATTAGAAAGAGAATGTCTCAATATTAACCGTGAAAGTAAAACAATGACAGTAAAACGTGAGTGATTAGGAGACTATCAAACTTGATTCTTATCTTAATTAAGGATCTAACCTGTCATCCGATTTAATCTAATCTCAATTCAATCCTAGTGAACAATCGTCACTTTAAAGTCTCCTCCTAATAAGAATCAAATCATTATAATTCTAATATACCTTCAGCAGCAATCTCACTTGTCTCGAGTATATCTTCTCTCCTTCTCTCTCTCTCTCAAGTTAGAAAACCTCGCCTATTTATCGTAAGTTGGTTTAAATATCACGATTCTCTTCTTTTGAAGGTTTGGTTGTGAATAACGTGAATTGATAGCCCAAAGAATTTCCGAAAAGGATTAGTTGGAAAAACGCGTATAGATTCGTCACAAATGTGCATATTTCTCCATTTATAAGAATAATCAGTACCATGAAAATAGTTGCTCTCTTAATTAATACCTTTCCAAAAATATTAACCGTATATAGCAATGATTTATGTTAACAGAATTGCCTTGCTGCACACAGGATTAATATATCAATAGAACAAATAAATTATATAAGAATAGATTGTTTAAAAACGAGAATAAATAGGATATTTTGTTGTTGAAAAATGTTTCGTTCATATTTTCTCGTAAATAAAACTGGTGTTGAATTCATAAAATAGATTTAATGTATTTTTAACACATCTGAAATATTTTTTGGCTATTGATGTAGGTATGAAAATTACAATTTAAAGACAATATTTTAATATTTGGGAAAAATAAGATTTTATCTAATAATAGTAGGAATAGTGGTAATCTTTATCTGTAAAAATGATTACGGGTAGATTTAATAGGTTTCAGAATCCGTGCCTTTTTCGAATTAAAAATTCATACCTACTTTTCGCATTAATCATAAATTCGATAATTTTTTATACTTGGTTCGTGAAAACTTGTTTGCATCTAACAAAATGTTTTGTTTTGATTTATGTTGCTACAATAACTATCATGCTTACCATACTTTTCTATTGGATAAAATCCTTAATGTTTCAAGAAGAAATAAAATTACATAGAAATGGCAAGGCAAGCAAGACGTCCGTTTTGTCCTTAAAAATTCAGTACATTACGAGAAAAACACCAGAATTGCTACAACAATATACTTGTACTATCTGCTAGCAAAGAATAATATAAGTTGTTCTACATGAATATAAAATTATTATTGCTGCATTTTGTGTTGAAATGAAGAATTTAAAGATAAACCTTATGCAAAAAGTTGTGAAAATTAGTAAGAATTCTGATTAGAAATCATTCATGTATTTTGATACTTATGATGGTATTCTATTCATGTACCTGATTCTGTTTTATTTAGGGTTGGTAACATGATTGTATTTCATATTTACTTATTCACCCTGCCAATGACAGGAGAGGGAAGAGTTTGTAAGCTTGGTGACTAGTAATGTTTAAATTTAGTTATAGGTTGAGTCCTAATTCTGTTTAGAATATATCGAATGTAGTATAAAAAAGGATACTTAAAATTAAATTAACCTTTACATTTTTTACGTATTTGTGAAGAGAAAATTAAGAGAGCAAGTTGCAGCTTCGCCATCATCTTCGTCATTTGACTCTTGTTCAAAATAACAATTTCCATGCTTGATATCTTTATGCCAATTTTAGAGCTGACTTCAGGTTTGTGGAGTGTAAATGTCAAGGTGTTAGCTCTCTCTTCATTATTTGATTACAGTTCAGAAGTATTAGATCCATTGCCAATAACTTTTCGTGTTGATTTTAAATACAATGTTAGTATATACAAACAATTCTATAAAGCGACTATAACTCTGTTAAGTTCAGTATAATGGATTTTACGTCGTTGAGTGCGTGCCACAGAAATCAACATCATTTTGTTGAATTCCTCGTCTCCATTACTTCATCTCAAAGCTCGCTATCTCTCACCACGTATCATAGTCACGGTGGTCAAGTGGTCAAGGTCGTGAAATGTTCTGGGCAAATGTAAATTCGAGATTTCTTGATTCTCTTTGGTATTTGTTGTAAAATTTTAAAATGGACTTTGCGGAGATGTCGATGGACAAGAACTGAGCAATCTTGAACGAGAACTCATCCTGCGTTCTAGGGGCCCCTAGAAAAGCTGCTGTAGCTCATTCTAGACTTTTGAAAGGACATGCCTGTCTGAGACCTCATCTCTACAGAACTGGTATCGTCGACTCTGTGTGACTCTGATCAGTTTATGACCGCTGAACATTTGGTCGTGTGCCCTGCGCTAATTAGTATCAATTGAATTGTCGAAAAATATTGGAAAACACGTGCACTAATGTCATAGGTGCTATTGTATATAGTGTGTGACATTTTTTGAATAAATAAACCAAATATTTTGTTGTAATAATAGTATTTAATACCAATTAATGAAATACCTGGAATTGAAGTAAGTAAAATGAAATATTAAGGTATCCGACTACTTGCGACAACTTTTTTTTGAAAAAATAGAAATATGGAGATTTTTGTGATTTTTAGATTTATTTAGTATATTTTAAGAAAAAAATCCTAAAATTGAAAGCAGAAAAAAATTTTATTATTATTAAAATGGGAAAAAACTGGTAAAAATGTACAAAAAATTACATAAACGGGCTCGGTTGGTAAAATATTTTATGAGAAAATTCTCAATTTTCAATTTTTATGTGTTACTTTATTATTCATGTTTGAAATGACCTTCAGGATAAGAGATATTTTGATTTTTACAAAAACTAGAGCACTTCATCTTAGTGATTATATGAAATTACTTAAAAACACAGTGATTATATTCACTTAAAGGACTGTGAATTTTGAAATAAAACAGTGATTAATAAATCTGAAGGTCAAAATATTTTCACTGTTAAACAGAACATACACAAAAACTTTCAGCAAATTATTTTCAAAACTTTTTGAGCAATCGCTGTTCCCGTGTGAAGTTTTCGCAAAAAACCCCTTTCGAGTAAAACGCATTTTACAGTGTGACATCTTGTGTAACGTTATGGCATCTGCTTTTACTATAACACTTGTAGTTTTTGTTCTAGTGAATGGAAAGTAGAACACTTGGTATTTTTATTAAGCTAATAGGATGGCCTATAAAATAAAACCATAAACAAAATTTGTCAATCTTTGAAATAAATCGTGATTTTAGGGTAGTCGGATACCTTAAGCAAGAATTTCTGATAATCCGAATCAGAACCTACAACTCGGTAAACGAATCTGACGAATTTTTGTTCTAGCACGAAACTCAAAAATTTTGAGTTTCTAATTTCTTTGGAAGAGAACGATTTAAACGAGTTTGACAGCTTATAATAAGAAAAAAGTCAACACTGGGGAAGTCGAATGTGAAGTTCAGTTATTAACAGCTGATTTAATACGCAAGAGCTTGCAATTAGTTGCAAATATGAAACAACATTTTATTACTCATGATTCTGACACTGAGCATGCAACAAAATTATTACATAATCTTGTGTATCAGGATATCAAGAATTATACAATCAACTTGAGAAACCAAAAAAGAAAAAAAAAAAGCCACTGATAAGATTTTATAAATATAAAAATACCAACAAAGGTCATTAGTAACGAACGAAATTCTTCATTTGAACCAAAGTCAACAGTTGTGGTAGACATATAACACATTTACTGCTGATAGCATTTTTGATCCAGTTCGTAATAAACGTACGCGCTTGTAATCAAGTATCGATGAATACTTGTTAGTAGTTTTGTTCTAATTTAATTTTAATTTTTGTGTGTTATATGTTCTTATAGACTGAATTTTTTTCACAGTACACACTAATTAAAATTTTTTTTGTAACAAAAATGATTTGTTTTTGTTTTAAAAATATGTAACATGGATTTTATTACTACTTTTTTGCACGGATATTTAGGAAAATATTTAGAGATTTTTCATCTTACATGATTTTATGAACTTGTGGAACATTCCCCAAATTTACCACATGTCGCATGTATTTTTTACACGAATTTTCTTAGCGCGGTTATCTATGAAATGTATCTACTGTGTAAAAAATAGTTGGGTGTATCTAGAAGACTCTATTTAATTATAAGAATGCCCTATAATGGAGTTGCTTAGTCGGCGTATGGTCACAAACTCATGGCCAGCATTGTTGAGTCGTGGGCTGGAGTCCTGTTGCTACTAAAGACTTGTAATGTAGAGTGTATAATGCACGTTAAATCTATCAGGGTTCAAATTCCTCACGTTGGCGTGTTGTGGAAACTTGGACAGAAGATTGGTAGTTTAGCTCATTTAATGAGGCTCGAAATTCTGAGGTTCATTACCAACTGCCCACGTGTTGCTTTGAAGTGCGAAGTTAATAAAGAAAATATATCTCGTTTCTCTCGTCGCCCTAAAATATTTCTTTATTTGTACGCAATATGTCAATTACTCTAGCTTCTCTTACCTTTTTTTTCTTTTAAATTTTAATGTTTTTATTAGGGTCACTATAAAACATATAATCCACCTTCATAAGGGTTATGAAAGGTTTCATTTTTCCTTTTTTTGGATTATATCGCACCACCCTAAGGTTTTCCAGTTTTCTACATCTGATGTAGAAACGCTGATTCAACTACAAACGTAATGCAGCAAAGAAAAATGTTCCGTTTTTTTAAGGCTGTGTTCGCCATGTGTAAGACAATGTGAACTTAACGCGGAGCACATTTTCGGACTGAAAAAAACGCCTCAATTTTCATAAAAAATTCTGATATTGTAACTCCCATGCATTTACTTATAATATAGTGTTTTTAAAATTTCAAAATATTTAATTATCCGTTTTTCCTTTCAACATGTAAATGGATAGCTCTTTTAGCATTACGGTCTTGGAGAAAAATGCGAAACACATTTTATAAAATAAAAGATGTATCAACTCGGGTAAAAATGAATAGTAGGATAAAATAAGTGATTCTCTACAGGATAGTGAAGCCAGAATATAGTATTGATGTTTCAGTACTTTTCAATCTGAAAAAAATATTCCAAATTTAGCTCCTATTCTTTAACATTAGCCGAAGACAGCCGTAAATATGTACAACAAACCGTTTGAAGATAGCAAATCTTTCTTCAAAACGCTTAGCAACTCAGTAGATTTCGTCTGTAGTACGGCTTCTGTTTGAAGATTTCAGTTCCATTGAATGGTGAACCGTTTTAAAAAGCTTCATCTACATTTTCTTTTTCAGTCCAACGTTACTTCTTTGCATCATTGGGATTATTTTGTGAGCAGAGAGCATGCTGTGAATTTTACAAATGTTGGAAGTTGTAGATTTTGATAAGAAAATCGCCGATAAATTGGCCCCATCTTCAATATAATATTAAAGATGGATTATTTAAAATACTTTCTCTCCTGATGGAATTCATGACTTCTTTTTCAGATTTCTGCTTATATGACAAAATATTTGTTAAGCCTGAATTGCTTAAAGTATGAAAGTAACGGCTGAAGATATTATTTTGAGGTGTAACTTATTGTACGATCTTTGTTATGTGTGTTTTACATTTCAAGGGACGGTTTGAAGAGTGGAATTGTGGCGTGATATGCAAGTTTTTTAAAGAGTGAGATGCCAGCTAAGGTGTTGTTCTCGTCTTTTGACTACAGTTAACGTCTAGTCTAGAATGGCACATCTTTCAACTTTTCCTCGCAGCCTTTTAGAGTCAGTAAAAGAGAAAAAAATTTAATGTTGCATGAAATACTCCACGGGCCCCTAGAAAGACGTTATGGACCTCCAGGTGTCCACGGACTACTGTTTAAGAACCGTTGTACTAGAGTATTATACTTTGTTGACTTGTGGTTTTATATTCAGGTTCATGATTCCCTCAAATAATTGTATTGCAAAATAAAAATAGCTCTTGAATACTATATAAAATGAACTGAGCTTATGAGTGTCCGTAAACAGAGTGACATGGAATTTAAAAGAATAAGGAATAAGTATTATATAGCCCCGTTAAGGGTATTCGTTTTGGTTAAAATTACGAGTTCCTTTGTCACAGTAGTCTAATTCGAAACCAAATGAAACCTTTATTCTTCGTGGATTTGAGATCTTTACTGAGTTATCTACAATACTAATGGAATAAAAACTAAAAATTGTTTTTGTGTTTGCCGATATGTTTAGGGGTATGGAATAGTATGTTATAATTTCTTTTGTGATTTACCGAACTGAATAAGTTAAGAACAATAATAAGATATTTGTCAAAATAATACACACATACAGATAAAAGCATTTTTTAAGAAAATTCTGTGTGTGGTATAAAAGTGAATTACTCTTTCCATTCTTTCGGTAAAAAAACATATAATTAAATTCCAACAAAAAGTGAAAAGCTTTTTCTGTACAAATATAATATATTAGAACCTGTGATATATTAAAACTAAAAAAAAAGAAAGGAAATAACATTTTCTGGAAACTGACAAGATATGTGAAACTCATTTTAATGCTCTTGCATTTTAACCGACCGTTTTTACAATCTCCGATTGCTAGGGAAAAATGTCTCTTGCAAAATGAAGCACTTTTCATGAATAAATTTCCAGAAATCATGAATAAAAAAGCAGTTTTATAATGCGCTGACATGAATGTTATGGATACAACGGTTTCCAGCTTTTAAATGCACAACATACGAGAAAAAAAATAACTGCAAAGAAAGAAAAGTGTTTCATAGCTATGGAGTGAAAATAGTATGGCGTTTAGGATATTCTTATTTAAAAAGCAGAAATGCTTTACTCTGCGGGAATGTAAAGCAGTCTTAAATAACATTCTGGAAATGGATCTGTGAATAATGAATGTTTATTTTCTCTCTTAGTTTTTATATGTGTACTTATAAATGTATTTAAATAATATGAAATGAAATATTTTTAAGTCGTCTGAAGAAAATATAGATAAAAGAAAAATATGATTGGAATTTGAAGACGAAAAAGGACAGTTCGAATTTACATTGAGTCCATTTTATATGAATATGTTAACTTTATATATATATATATATATACAATGTGCAGATTAACTGATTTGCTCCGTTTAAGTGCAGAATTACGAGCTTTCAGCATTTTAAATAGGTAAACTTCACATTAGCGGTTTCCGTATCATTAAAGTTCAGAAGTTTGTTTATATCATTTCCTTTCTGTTTTTAATTTTGATTGAACACATTGACACACACAGAATAATATATCTTAAACATTTAGAAACAGTGTCACAGATACAGTAAATGCATTCGATAAGACTACTTGATTTAATTTACGAGGGTTGTAAATTAAATAGTAGCAACATAACGAAGGAACTCGCAAAAAGAACGGGTATGCGCAAATAGGGTATGGGAGTGGTGAGATGGCGCTGTTGTCGATGTATACAATGCAAAAAAACAGTTGATTTACGATAGTAAGAAGGGTAGTTGTGTTGCGTTCAAGTAAAGAGTTTGTTTTCCTTCGCTTTAAAGCAGGGGTGGGCAGACTTTTCCTGGATATGGGCTACATTTAATTTTTTCAGGGTGTTGTGCTCCACCCAGAGGAGTAGGTATGGTGAGCTAAGAAGAAATATCTGCAATATTTATTATAACTTAACAATAAATACGGAACATAACTATACTTACCTACATAAATACAGTAAATAAAAACACTTGCAAGACCGCGTTTGAAGCAAAACGCAAAAAAACAATAACAATAATAGTCCCAAATATAATACAGAATGATGCATTTAATATCAAACGATTCAAAATACATTAAAAATTTTCATCTAATGTTAGTTATTGTACTTATATAGTCAGTATCTACTGTCTATGTATGTCTACTGTAATGTAATACTGTCAGCTTATCTTGAATATTTCGGTATATAACTACTAACTGCTAATCTTCAGGCGGTCACATCAAAATATCTTGGTGGTCCACCAGTCGATCAGGATCGACTTAATGCCCATACTTGCTCTAAAAAGCAATGATACTCAAACTGCAGTCCACCGAGCCTTTTTAAGTGGCCCGGTCAGTGCCCATGGCTCTGAAAAATTCACTTATTTAAGAGCAATATATAAAAAAAATAGTGTCAAAAGAAATCAATTGCCCTTTTTTTGTCGATTACGAGTGCGAATTGATATTCTTTTTCTATTTGTAATGGTTATGGTTAGTGATAACAGACAACAGTGAAGTAATGACAGTTTTCAGGGGGAACTAATTTTAAACTGTCTTTCAAATCTTCAAGAGAAAAATATTCGAAGAAAATAAATCGTTTCAAGACGATTGGGGAGTTGACCATTTTCTGGTGAAAAACAGATATAGATCAGTAATTGTTTGATTCGTTACGAAAGTGCTGTATTTAAAAAAATACCAATAAACAGGAAGCATTCAATGACACTTTTCTTCTAGTATCTCTTGCAAGAGGTGATAAATAGGCTGTCTTGAATAATCTTTGCAACAGAAACAAAATGGTAATATCATCAGTGGTAATATCACAGTGGTAAGAAAAAAGTTCTTAAGAAGTTTGTTATATTATTGGTAATCCTATGAAACCGTTTATACTGATGCAGAAATTGTGAAGGAGTGTTTCTTAAATGATTCTAATCCAATGTTAGGGGCAAAAATAAGAAAGAAAAAGAAATTAAAAAATGCAAAACGGAGTTTAAAATATTTGATCGATTTTCCCATTTTAAACACACCCATCCCCTTTATTCTCATGATGCGGCCCGCGCGAAATTTCTAACCTACGTTTACGGACCGCGTGAAGTTTCTAACATACGTTTGCAGCTCGCGTAAAATAGCTAACCTCTGTATGCGGCCCAGCAGAAAAAACTGGTTGAGTACCCCTGCTGCAAAGCATAGGTTCTCAACGTGGGCTTTTGAGGCTTTTAGGGGGCAGTAAAAGGCCTAGAGTAAATTAGTGGGTGTTGAGATGGCATGGACAAATTAACCAAATATAGTCTTAAAAAGACTAAAAAACACACTGATTATATGTACTAACAAAAATAAACTTAAATACTTATTGCCTTGTGTTGATTGTATGCATTTAAAATTTAAATACATGTAATTAACATAAGGTAGGTTCATCCCAGTTAGAAGAACTAATAGAACTGATGAGAAATGAGGAATTAAAAATTAAATTCAAGGATGAATACCAAGAATTGTGGCTGCAGAAGTTGATTTCGCAACTGCACGTAGAATTATGTTTGATTGTTCAACATTTCTAATAGCATTCCTGGCTTCATATTTAGCAGAATGTGGATTTAGTGCAACATTAGTAACCAAAAAGAGAAACAGGCCTCATGTTACTGAACGCAGTAACTTACGGCCTTTTTTAAGTATGTAAGAACTAGTCTGATATTAAAAAAAAACTCTTTTAAAATACATCAAATTCAACATTCTCATCAGTTAAGTTAAAAATTTGATGTCTTTAAATGTTAACAAAAATACTTTTCAAGTAGTCTGTGAGCAGAAGGAAAAATCTTTCGTTCACTGCGTTTCATTTCATATATTATCCAATAATAATTAAAAATGTTAATTTAATTAAAAATGTTAACCAGTAATGAACGTGCGATTCTTTAAAGTCTGTAACTGTCAATTTTTTTAGAAAGCAATAGTTTATTATAGATTACTTCGTATCATCAGAAACTGTGCCAGTCCGTATAACAGAAAAAAAACTTAAAACTTTTATTCCTCTCTTTTAAATAAAGGAGAAATTCGATAGCGTTTCAATTCCAACAATATCCTATCTACGACTAAAATATATACTATTACACATTTAAATATATTCTCGGCAATTGCTATTTTAGATTTGCAAGTAAAAAAAATAGGACTTCAGAAAAAAAATATTAAAAAATATATTCTATTTGTTGTAGAATATTTTTTAAAATCTAATTCTTGTTTTCGCCATGTATTATGTACGCTCTTATTTCTCTGGAGTGGGAGGGGGGCAGTATCGAAATATTCACTAGAAAAAGGGGCGCCAGTTAAAAAAAATTGGGGAACCTCTGCTTTAGAGCATAGGTTTCGAACCTTTTTTGTCTCATAGACCCTTTGCCATGTTTTTTGGTTCGGGGTAGATCCCTGCATAATTAATATTGAATTTTTGCAAATTTATCAACTTAAATGTCTTTTTGACAAATAGTACTACTACTACTTTGAAAGAATTAAATTTCTAACTGTAATGAAGTATAGTGTTTAAAATTTAAAAAGTGCATGTTAATTAATTAAACGAAGAGTTATTTAACACATAAAATAATAGTTAAATAAAAGGACTAAACAACAAACAAAGGATTGTATTGGTAGGGAAGAAACTGGCGCTACAATAACAGATTTTCAACATTTGGTATCAATCTTGTCAGGTTTAACCTTAAATCTCCTCTGTTAGTACTATACAGTTTCTTTCTTTGTTTTGGAGATTAGCAACTACGCTAAAACTCTTTCTCGCTAGAAAAAGCAATTAAAAACTTCCTCACGATATTTTATAATTCGGTATAATTAACAGGTTTGTCTTTTTAAAGCCGAAATTGCTGGCATCCGTTTCTAAACTTTAAGATCTTCGTTAGTGCTTATTACGATTAGTTCCTACTGTAACATGGCATTTTTTTTATCAATATGACCATATGAATTAAATGCCTTTTGTGGTATTGCCAAAGCATTGTCAAACCTGGTTTCAAAATCTGAATAAAAGCAATTTAACCCTTTATCTACCGCCTTATGATTTACTGTAGTTTTTTTCATATGTAATACATTTTTTTTGAATCACTAAATTGAAAATTCAGGGATATACATAAGCAAAATACTCAACGTTGGGAAATTTAATCCGTTAGAGCTAATTGATTACTTAAAGATATTCAACTGTAAAATTAGTTATATACACTGTTCACTTAAAATTAATAGTCAAATCGTTTTCTAAGGTCTTCATTAAAATACAGAAATAAAATAAGACACATTTTGACATTAACTACTTTTTCGGAACAAAAATAACAATCATCGCAATCCCATCAAAATGTCAGCTGAAAGCGTAATTTCTGCTATAAAACTATTCACCTTCCTCGCTAAAATACTCATCAAAGAACCCAAGCTGTCTTATATCTTGGAAGAGTGGATTTAAAAGCATATCCCTACTAAGTATCGTCAGAGTATTATTAAAAATGGTTAGTCTATGTAATTTTAAAGTGATTGGTACTTATAAGTACCGTCGGTAGATAAAGGGTTAAATGTTAAACGTGGGCTAAAACGTCCAGACAGATTATCTGTAACAAATTATAAGAAAATTCGGGCTCTCCAGTACTATACTTCCTTAGCTTAACTCTGGACAGAAACGCTGAAATACTTCTTGTTTTAATAAATTTTATGCTGTCACCTTGTAGGTGCAAATTAACCTCATTAAATATCGTAACTAAATCTGTTGAATAGGTAAAAAATTTGGTTTCCATTAGATTAATTTTTTTTAAAAATTAAAACGATCTAGAGTAATGAGAGCCACTATCGCATAGACCCCTTTTCAAACCTCATGAACTCCCAAATTATTTCTTTTGCTGACGTGGACCCCTTGCCGGTCATCATAAACCCCTGGGGTCTATATAGACCACTTTGGGAATCACTGTTCTAAAGCATGCTTTCAAAAGGTGATCAGCGGCCGTGGAATAAAATCGAAGTTATGCGTGGCAAAAATGCAACAAAACGTTATCGGGAATTATTGGAAGCCTGTGGTGAAAATGCACTTCTTTATAAGGCGGTTGCACGATGGGTTAAAGCGTTTGCTTGATTGCATTAACGTGAATCTTTTAGGTATCGAAAAAATAAATAACATTATGTCATTATAAATTAGTATTTTAAGCAATTTGATTATTTGCATTGTAGTTTTCCGGTTAATTGATGATTAATTCTATCAACTAATATGTTGATTGCTCTATTGTATTAGCTTGATTCTTTTGATATAAAAAAACTTACATTTAACTTAAGCATGTAGAAACGTTGTTGTTGGTCCGTCAAAGATCTTTTCACTTTAACGAGTGCCGTGTAGGTAATAAGTAGATTAATGATTGTCTAGTAGTTAATGTGCATATCTAGGTAATTTTAGAAATTAAACAATTTTCCGCACTTTAACGGTTCACCCTAGTTAATGTGCATATAGCCTAATTATCTGCAGATTAATTGGTTTTTTGCTCCTCAGCTATAACAAATCTAAAAAATTGCATGCAATTCTGTTCTTAAAATTAGAGTTTATAATCTTTAGAATGACTATCTCTGCGAGATAATCTTTCCATATATTGATCTGTAAGTTAATACATATTAGCTTCCAAAATTTAAGGTAAAACATGTGTTTTGAAATTCCTCATTAAAAATGACTATAAGAATAAAATTATTAGTTTATATAAATGATAGTAACACACATTTTTTAAGAAAATTTATACAAAAAACGATAGTAACCACATTTGTTTTAAGGTATCCGACTACGCTCGGAACCGTGATTTTGGAAAGTGTATAAATGGATAATATTTATGATATTTAGTGCCACTTAGATTAGAAAATATATATAAAATAGTTTTATAAATAGTATTACAATAAAAAATTATTTAAGTACAATATTTTGCCAAAAAATGAACATAGAATGACCCATTTTCAAAATATTCTCCTTTTGTGAAAAATGCTTCTATTATAATAATACCGGGTGATCAAAAAGTCAGTATAAATTTGAAAAATTAATAAATCACGGAATAATGTAGATAGAGAGGTAAAAATTGAGACACATGCTTGGAATGACATGGGGTTTTATTAGAACAAAAAAAATAAAGTTCACAAAATGTCCGACAGATGGCGCTTCATCTGATAAGAAAAGCAATAATTAGCATAACAAATTAAGACAAAGCAAATATGATGTCCTTTACAGGAAATGCTCAATATGTTCACCATCATTCCTCAACAAGAGCTGCAGTCTAGGAATAATGCTGTGAACAGCACTGTAAAGCATGTCCGGAGTTATGGTGAGGCATTGGAGTCGGATGTTTTCTTTCAGCATCCCTAGAGATGTCGGTCGATCACGATACACTTGCGACTTCAGGTAACCCCAAAGCCAATAATCGCACAGACTGAGATCTGGGGACCTGGGAGGCCAAGCATGATGAAAGTGGTGGCTGAGCACACGATCATCACCAAACGAGCGCAAGACATCTTTCACGCGTCTAGCAATATGGGGTGGAGCGCCATCCTGCATAAAAATCGTACGTTACAGCAGGTGTTTATCAGCAAGGCTGGGGATGATGCGATTCTGTAACATATCGGCGTACCGCTCACCCATCACGGTAGCAGTTACAAAACCAGAATCACGCATTTCCTCGAAGAAAAAAGACCCGATAACGGTAGATGTGGTAAATCCAACCCATACCGTGACTTTCTCATCGTGCAATGGAGTTTCCACGACAGTTCTAGGATTTTCAGTAGCCCAAATTCTGCAGTTGTGGGTGTTGACAGACCCTCGGAGCGTGAAATGAGCTTCGTCGGTCCACAACACGTTACTCGACCAATCGTCATCTTCCGCCATCTTTTGAAACGCCCACACCGCAAATGCCCTCCGATTCACGGAATCGCCAAGTAGCAATTCATGATGCCAATGGATTTTGTACGGATAGCATCGGAGGGTACGCCTAAGTGCCAACCAAACAGTAGTGTATGGAATGCCGGTGCGACTGCACGGGCGCTGACTTCCACATGCATAGACGAACCCGCTACAGTCTCCATTTCATCCTTAACCGTCTCAGCAGCATTCCGCCGTGTGCTCGGTCGGCCACTACGGGGTCTATCGTCTAAACAACCCGTCGCTTCGAACTTCGAAATCATTCTCGCCACAGCTGCATTTGTCAACGGACCTTTACCCCCTTCGAATCCCCTTCGTATGGCGATAGGAACGTAACGCTGCACTAGCACATTCCCCATTCTGGTAATACAGCTTCACTACCAGTGCCTTTTCAGGTAACGTCAACATGCTGCGACTGCTGGTGCAACTGATTCTCTCTCTCATGACAGCCTCTTTTCTACGCGATTTTCATGCGCAGTCACTGACGTTTTGTTGTCCAGCGCCATCTGTCGGATATTTTGTGAACTTTATTTTTTTTTGTTCTAATAAAACCCCATGTCATTCCAAGCATGTGTGTCAATTTTTACCTCTCTATCTACATTATTCCGTGATTTATTAATTTTTCAAATTTATACTGACTGTTTGATCACCCGGTATTTTGCATATCTATAGCTCAGACCTCTCTATACAGAGGCTCAACTAGAATTTTTGAAATATATAATTTAGAAGTGGGTTTATTCATGTTTTACGACAACAGAGGGGAGAAATTTTAAGAAAAAAATGTCGATAATTGTGTCAATTGGTTGTAACTCAGAAAATAATGTGAATTTTTCAAAAATCATAGTTGAGCCTCTGTACAGAGATCTGAGCTATATACAGGCAAAATATTTTTGTAATAGAAGCATTTTTCACAAAGGGAGAACATTTTGAAAAAAAGTTATTCTAAGCTCATTTTTTGCCGAAATGTTGTATTTAAATAATTTTTTGTCAAAATGTCCTTAAAACAATTTTATACATGTATTCTAATCTAAGTGACACTAAATATCATGAAAAATATTCATTTATGCGCTTTTTTAAAATCATGGTTCCGAACGTTGTCGGATACCTTAAAGAAATTGAGTACACAAAAAGTGAGAGAAAAAATTCGCAAAAATCGGATTTTAGCAGGCTTTGTGAATGATTTTTGTTCTTTGTTAACTGTCGGTGATTTCATCGACAATATCTTGAAGAGTTTAGCTGCTGTTGTTCTTACTAATTCCGCTCACATGAGATAAAACAAGTTTTCACTACATTTCATTCTCTTCTGTAGAAAATAGATCTCTCTCTATATATAATTGTAATCATTATTCCCAATAAAATAAGAGAATATCTTTGTCTATTATAAATTATAAATAATGCCAGCATTTTCGAGTATGCGCGATATAAATTATTGTATTTGAACATAAGACGGAATGGTTTTCTACTATTTGGCTGCATTTAACTACATTTGGCGACGTTTTTTGATGAAATTGGTCAACATTATAATGAGTAAGCTTCAAAGTTATAAAAAAATTGTGATGTTCAAAAAACTTAGACATATAAGTAATAAAAAAGTAATTAATTTTTGAAACGACATTCCTTTTTATAGGAAGAAATCAAGTCTCTTGAGAAATAAGATAAATGTTATATGTTACTTAATTTACTTGTTTCTCCAATGAAAAATTTCATTTTCATCTTTTTTTCCAAAGGTATATATTTATTTTCGAGTATAAATATAAAGTAAAAAAAGGAAGTTATTCTTGATGCACTCTGCGAAAAGAATTTACAGACAGCTAGATTTCGAATTCCGGTCGATCTTTATCGCTTTGGAAGATAAATGTTAGCCATAAAGTAGAAAAAAAATGTATATGCTCTAGGAAGAAGTCTAGATCTTCGAAATAAGACCTAGTTTAAAAGTAAAAATGAGTTCGAATCATACACTTATATATATATATATATATATATATATATATATATATATATATATATATATATATATATATATATACTAGTTATGTAATTCTCTTACATTGCTGGACTTTTTTTTCCAGAGCACTTCTTCTGTTAGAAAAATCATTGCTGAAATTTTTTTCCTACTCCATGTAAAAGTTACTTGATTTTTCAATTGAAAAGGAATTTTTTTATTGCTTAGTTCTTTTCCAATGACTTTTCTGAAGATTGAATTTTTTCCGTTCCAGTTATTTTTTTCCCTCCTTCAAGTAGGGTCGTTTTATTTATCGTTCGGACTTTTTAAGTTTGAGAAGAGTGAGTAAAATCGTGGTAGAGAGTTTTCCTCTTTCGGTGCTCTGACACCTGATTTTTTTCTTATTTTAGATTATTTCCCTTCTTTTTTTTTTAAATGAATAGACGAAAAAGAAAAAAGACTCCTTTATTTTATTTGTGTTTGAGGTAGTACTTATAATGATCATAATTTTGATAATTATATTGCTTTGATGCAACAACACCGGTAAGCCTTTTAAGATCTCCGTTAAAAGAAAAATATTCGATTTATCTGTTGTACACAACAGAATGTCCATTCGTCGTGTGAAGTAGGCTAATGCATGTGAAATTTTTCGAACTCAAATCCTTCCATTGGCGTGGTGTGGTAGTTTGGAGGGGTGCAAGCTCATGTATCCTCGTCATTGACCGAAGTTGAAAATTACTAGATCAATCCAGAGGCATAACGGAGTATAATAGACTCTCGCCTAGCAAAGCTACGTTTGGTGCTTACAACGGATTGAAACTTTGCGTCAGTCAGACTTTGGCCCCCCAACGCGATGCAAGGTGTATGTTACGCATCTGATGTTCGTGTTGTTTTTTAGTGCGATGATAATATAACTCTTTCATGTTCACTCCGAGGTGAATAAATGCTTTTCGTTCGATTGATAGATTAGAACAATGAAAACCATTCTGCTTTTAAGGTATCCGACTACGTTCGGAACCAGGATTTTAAAAAAAAGCACATAAATGGATAATTTTCATGATATTTAGTGTCACTTAGATTAGAATACATGTATAAAATTGTTTTCAGGACATTTTGACAAAAAAAAATTATTTAAATACAATATTTCGGCAAATTTCTCTTAGAATAATCTTTTTTCAAAATGGTCTCCTTTTGTGAAAAATGCTTCTATTATAATAATAATTTGTCTGTATATAGCTCAGACCTTTGTACAGAGGCTCACAACTACGATTTTGAAGGATTCCCATTATTTTCAGAGTTACAACCCATTGAAATAATTATCGGCGTTTCTTTCTTAAAATTTCTCCCTTCTGTTGTCGTAAAACATGGATAAACCCACTTCTAAGTTATACATTTCAAAAATTCTAGTTGAGCCTCTGTACAGAGGTCTGAGCTCTATGCAGGCAAAATATTATTATAATAGAAGCATTTTTCACAAAAGGAGAATATTTTGAAAATGGGTCATTCTATGTCCATTTTTTGCCGAAATATTGTATTTAAATAATTTTTTTTGTCAAAATGTCCTTAAAACCATTTTATACATGTATTCTAATCTAAGTGACACTAAATATCTTGAAAAATTATCCATTTATGTGCTTCTTTAAAATCACGGTTCCGAACGTATTCGGATACCTACAATTCAGCTCATCTGTGTAATAGCTTTCAATAATGTGAATGTTAGGGTTTTTTTTTTAAGTGTAGTTAGGTAGCGTCGATGTGACTGCTGAATGGTCCTTTTTTCAGACTCTCTAATATGACCCCGAATGGATTGCAAAAAACTTACTAAATGAATAGCTGAAAAGTCTACATACTATGTTCAAAACATCAGGATATACAGAGTCAGTGGCGTAACTTACACCCCTCATCCCCACATTGCGGAGCGGCCCTAAAGCCTGACTTCCACCAAATATCTACCCCTTGTAAAATCCAACTTGGGGACCCAAAACTTGACTTTGCAGGGTGTCCAAAGGTTCTCCATTACGCCATTGTACAGAGTGTCCATAAATGGCTTCCTAATTCTGCACAGCCAGATTTCTCGTTGGGAGTACATAAAAATGACCAAAGAACTGTACATATGCGATCAATAGTTTACGGGAAAAAGGCGGTAAATTATTGATGAATGAATATCGATGCATAATGATTCAGGATGAAGCTCCAGCGAAATTCTGGGCTCCTGTACGAGATTGGCTAGATATAGCATACTTCTGCCACTGGATAAAATGTGGGGATCCGATTCTATAGCCACCACGATCACCATATCTTACACCATTTGATTTTCAATTTCAAATAATGAATGGTGTGCATGGTGCCGATACTGGAGAAGCCAAGTTTGTGAAATTTTGGTTTCGTTGATTTTGTTCAGGTATGCCAGCCGTCGAAAATGTTGATAAAATCATATAAACTTTCATAGTTGATCGGGGGAGGGGCATGTTAGTAGACGTAACATCGCCCAGGAGCTAAAGAATCAACCATAAAACAGTTTTAAAAGCTGGTTTTTAAAAAAAAGTTTGATGTTTGGTAACCAAGTCAATTAACATAAACAAAACATGATTAATCGAATTTCCATCTATGAAGCCATGGCCAAATGGATTGAAATCGAACCATTTTTTACATGGATGGTGACTGGGGACGAGAAATGGGTCACATACGACAACATTGTGTGGAAGTGATCGTGGTCAAAGAGCGGTGCAGCAGAATAGGTGGCCAAACCAGGAAGGTTCTACTTTGCATTTGTGGCGGGACTGGAAAGGAATAATTTATTAGGAGCTACTTCCATATGTCTAAAAACTAAATTTGTATCTCTACTGTCAACATTGAGTTAGAAAATAGCCAAAAACGGCCAGAATTGGCCAACAGGAGAGGTGCAGTGTTCCACAAAAACAACGACAGACCACGCATATTTATAGTAACTCGCAAGAAACTTCGAGATTTTTTGGTTGGGAAATTTTGAAGCATCCACCACATAATCAGGGACCGGCCTCTAAGCGATTATCATGTTTTTCTTGTATTGCAAATCTTCTTTTGTCGTAAGAAATCGGCATCATGAGAAGAGTGGGAAAATCGATTTCTTGAGTTTTTCGCTAGAAACCAAGGCTTCTATGAGATCATTATGAAGTTACCTTAAAAATTACAACACATTACAGAAGTAAACTGTACGTTTTTGACCAAAATTGGTAATCGGAAACACATTTTAAATAAAATCTTGAAGTTTACATAAAGTAATGATGGATTTCTTTTTTTGAAACCTATAAGACAATGAAAGGAAAAACAATAGGACTGGAGTTTTAAGATAGGAAGATCTATGCTAAGAAAATACTTTTAAGCTTTTTATATGAATATAGGAAACAGGCAAACAAAGATTAAATAGGAAGAGAAGAATTTGAGTTAACTCGTAATTAACGTTAACTTATGTGTGTGTGAACATTAAAATATAATGGTTGACTTACAATGCAAAACATTGTTAATGCATGATAGATAAGTTAAAAAATACAGTCTTCTCGCATGCTTTTATATGTTCTATCAAAAATTGGGAAAAAAATTTCACTTCAAGCAAAATATTTAGAATTTTAGCATTTATTTAAAGCTGGTTAAGTATAAAATAAACAGAAGCATTACAATTCTTTTTCCACTTGGTAGAATGTTAAATTTGCAATAAAAATAAACATAGTAACAATCTTTGCATAAAAACACACAAGACCACATAAAAGTTAACGCTACAAAAAGTAATTTTGTTCACGCTGTTGTGTGTGAAAGCCTTTATTTCATCACTTACAATTTAAGTAAGCCGTCTTAGCATTCTCAGAGGAATCAAAACATAGTCCAGATCAACGAATTCGGTCGATAGCTTAAATGGCATATACTTGTTAAGCATCCATTGCGGAAAGTGCTTAACGCTGAACATCAATTTATCGAAGCCATGATTGATGACCACGGTAAAGAATCGAATTTTTTTTCACAGAAAACTAGTAAACCCATAAAACTTTTTGCATTATAGCGTGTACTCATTCGCCTTTTTTATCGGTAGATTACGTGAAATGTGTTATATTTTCCTTTTTGCAAAATGTTTTTTCCTCAAGGTTAGGTAATAATATTAGGATTCTTAAATAGTATCTCTTTTTCAATTCCTGCTATTAGCTCACACTCTCTATTTATTTATTGGAATTTTCAATCGTTAATAAAATACATTTTAAAGCGCTCAATTGAGCTGAAATTTTATACACATGATTATGGTGACTTGTGTCAAAACTCACGTTTTAAAGCATTCCGTTGAACTGAAATTTTATATACTCGATTGTTTTAGATACTTTAATGATAGTTAATAAAAATTAATTACCACTTAACGTTGTGATTCTGTCATTTGTATATACATATTTATATTAATCGTAACTATTTAATAAAAAGTAGCTAAAATAAAATGTTTCTTTGTTGATCTAAGTAGGAATTGACTTAATTTTTTTTATATTACTTGTGTTTATTATAGTAAATACTTAGTTTTTAAAAATATTTTTTTGAATTTATGAATGGTAATTATTTGGACATTTCTAAATGATAATTTGAGTTATCTTACTTCTAAGTTACCTAAGTTTTATATTAAAGAGAAATTAGCTTTTTCCTACACAGTAGCAAATGTCTTAAATTTGTTCATTTACTGTTCACAATATTGATATCCAATAACAATCTACGTGCTGAAAATGAACCAATGTTTGTCGCGGTACCTCCTCCTCAAGTTGATTGAGGTTAAGATAAAGCTCATTAATTTGATTCGTGGGTGGATAGGAACGCATCATGAATGGAGAAGTTATTGAATGAAACTCTAAATAAAGACAATCAAAAATGGTAAAGGCTACGTGATATGACAAGCTAAAGGGTAGGGAATCAAATTGTACTGATCTGAATGAGATGTAACCTTTCGGACATGACAGAGTAAATATCCTTCTTAATCTTTTGTCGTAAAAATAACTACGCAACTATGACACGCTTTAATGTGGCAGTATCGTACACGAACATCTACTCTTTTGTACATATCATCTGCATCTTCTACATATGTTATATGACCTATTTCTCTGACTATTTATGTATAA
Organism: Trichonephila clavipes; assembly: GCA_019973935.1. Classification (NCBI taxonomy): domain Eukaryota; kingdom Metazoa; phylum Arthropoda; class Arachnida; order Araneae; family Nephilidae; genus Trichonephila; species Trichonephila clavipes. Next base: position 246,009 of record BMAU01001551.1, read on the forward strand.
AGGTCATCCAAATGAAAGTGGCACTACAGTCGATTTCACACTGGCGTTTGTGAAAAAGGCAACACAATGAAGGAATCGTCAGAATTAAAAGGACAGTCGGTATGGTAAACACCTTCCAGAAATCGATTTTGATATTTCTCAAATCTCCAAATTAAGCCCTTTCCGATGATATAACATACTAGTCAATTTTTGAATTAGAAGTATTTTAAAATGTTTTTTAAAAAATAATCAACTGATTTCCCACACCTACTTTGACAGATAGAAATGTAAACATTGGCCTTTTAAAACTGGGATGCTCTTGCAAAGCCATTATCTGTTTTATTTATTCCCACGAAATTAACTGTAGAATAACTGCAAGTGTAACTGTTAGGGTTGTTTACCTATTTTTGGCGCTTTCGAACACGTTTTGATTGAGCACTTGTCGTTTATCGATACTTAAAATTTCTGAAATTTTGAAATGCCAAGATTGCAAAAAGTTTTCAAGAAACGCAAAGGTAAGTATTATCCACGTAAGAATACTATTAACAGTAAAGTAAGTACCACTGATAGTAAATCAAATGCTCAAGCTGAACATGCACATGATTCAAAGCAGTCATGTGCAAAAGAAAGGAAAATTCCCGAATTAAATGAGAGTTTTTCTTCTTTTGGTGATAGCGTAGGTATTTTAAATGCAATCATGAATTTGAATATTCTTGCTTTTGTTTTCAAGAATGAAGTTCACTGTAAAATGTGCAACAGTGGTTTAGACATGCAAGTTTTAAAAGGTAAGTCTGGACTGGCTATTACGTTTGTCCTGAAATGTTTTGCTTGTCCATATCGTGTAGAATTCTCTTCTTCAAATTTTCATGAAGGAACACAAATTGCTACAATAAATACCAGGTTTGTGTATGCTATGCGTTCAATTGGAAAAGGTGCAGAAGCAGGGAGAATGTTCTGCGGCGTAATGAATCTTCCGCAACCACCTACAAGGTTTTCTCCTTACGGTAAGCGAATTTTAAATGCTGCTAAACTTGTTTATGAGGATTCAATTCAAAATGCTGCGAAGGAAGCTATTTGTGAAAATGAAGGTAACAAAAATATCGCAGTAGCTGTAGATGGGACATGGCAGAAGCGTGGTTACACATCCTTGAATGGTGTAGTTACTGTGACCAGCATTGATACAGGTAAGGTGATAGATGTTGATATTCTTTCGAAATATTGCGCTTGTAAAAACTTGCCTTTTCATGAAAAGGATTGTAAAAGGAACTACGTTGGATCTAGTGGAGCGATGGAAACCCAAGGTGCGACTAAAATTTTTCAACGGTCATTATCTTTACATAATGCCCGATATATTACGTACGTAGGAGATGGGGATTGCAAAGCATTTGATGCGGTAAAAAAGAAAAACATTTATGGAAATGAATATCCAATTAAAAAATTGGAGTGTATTGGCCATGTAATGAAGCGCATGGGAACAAGATTACGCCGATTAAAAGCTCAATTGAAAGGGCAAATCTTGTCAGACGGTAAGTGTTTAAGAGGGAAAAATCGTTTGACTGAACATGAAATTGATAACTTGCAGTCATACTATGGATCAGCTATTCGGAGAAATCACAGCAGTGTTATGCGGCAAGCTATCTGGGCCATTTTTCTGCATAAGTTATAAACTGATGAATATCCTCAACATGGTTTTTGTTCCATCGGGGAAGATTCATGGTGTGGATTTAAAAAGGCTGAAGCATCAGGTAAGTCTTACAAACATAAAAACAGTCTTCCGGTCGCTGTTGTGGAAGCAATGCGTCCTATATTTAGAGATCATTCCCATCCTGATCTGTTGAAAAAATGTTTGCATGGAAAAACACAAAACCCGAATGAAAGTTTTCATAATGTCGTTTGGTCACGTGTTCCCATAGCAACATTTGTACAGATTGAAACACTTTCACTTGGTTTTTATGATGCTGTTTGTTCCTTTAATGATGGTAATGTATCGAAATTAAAAATGCTTCAAAAAATGGGCGTAGAACCAGGGGAATTTTCAGTAAGTGCCATGAAACTTCTCGATAGGGAAAGACTAATGAAAGCAATTTATGCTTTTTCTGGACGCTCGAAGAAAATTAGAAAAGATAAAAGAAGAAAAAGAAAGAAAGAAGAAGATAATATTAAGAAAAATTAGGTAAAAACCGGCTACAGTGCAGGATCTTTTTGACGAGGTAAAAATTTATACAAAAGCTACTGTGTTTTCTAATTAATATATTTTTCAAGTAGTCTGTTCTTTTTTCTTTAAATCTACTGTATGCATGAACTGGAGACTTTTACTATATATTTCATATATATTGTTGTGTGTTCTTATTCTTTATGCAAAATTTTTTAAATATTTCTTTGACATTTTTCACTAATGAACACATGTCGTAACACAGAAAATGACGATTTTTATCAAATTGTGTATTCTTTTTTTCTATAAATCTACCGTATGCATCAACTGGAAATTTTTTTACTATATATTTCATATGTATTGTGTATTTATACAAATTTTTAAGCTTTGGTGTTCAATAGTTTTTTAGTAAGAGGTTTATAAATATCTAAAAATGCAATGCCTTTTTTCGTTGCACATAGCTTGTTACATATATAAAAATACATAAATTTCATGTTCAAGAAATCTGTTTTTATGTTTTTTGTTGTTTTGAATACCATTTACCAAATATTTAAAGAAAATTTTTAATTCTGCTGCTGTAAAACATTGTGTTAACAGGTGAATATATAAAACACTAATGAAACTTTTCGAAATAGTGTATAATCATGTATTATACCAAAGCATATTTTCATGTATTGACACATTTTCACATGGTATTTATGATGCTTTATAGTCAAAATTTGATGAAAGTAATGTATCAGAACTGAAAATTCCTCAAAAATTGATACAGAATTTGAGTAAAATAATTAAATTAAACGCTAAAAAATACCTCGATAGCTTAAAAGTGAAAAATGCTATAAATGTATTTTCTGAGAAATCTAATTATAAGAAAAAACTAAAAAGCCTTAAAAGTAATAGAGAATAAGCTAATATTTAATAAAATAGGGCAAATACATGTTGTAATTCATTATTTTTGTGATCAAATGCTTTTTTACACTAAAAATGCAATTATCTCAAAATGGTTGTTTTCAAACCACGAGTACAGTTTTCTCAGAATCTACAGAATGAGTGCTCATGCAATTTTTACTGCACATAAATAATATGTAACTCTATATACTAAGCTTATTTTTTTGGAGATTTTCCTGAAATATTTTGCTGAAAAGCAGTTATCGTAAAAAATTTGACAGTTTTCAAAAATTTCAAAGTGATACTTTTACGATGAATTTTTTTGAAAAAAGTAAACAATATATTTTACAAATATTTACCAGTATTTAAATAAAAAAGCCAAATTAATATACAGACAAAATTTGAAGTTTATATATTTAACAGTTTCTGAGAAACTTGTACCTAAAATGGCTCAATTTAACATTGTCGGTATAGGCCCTACCGACTTCCCTTAAATGAAAGCTGCAAATATCAATTAAAGGATGTTACGTAAAATAGTAAAGTTTCAGAGCCACCGCACATGTGTAGCGTGCACAGCGCCCTCTAAACTGATGCTGAAAGCGTATAAATAGAGGGTTGTAGCGGGATGTTGAAAATAGTTAATTATTATTTGTTAGTGGCAAACGTTTAGTGAGACCTAAGTATGCCTCAACGACGAAATAAGGAAAAATTCCAACAACTTACGGAGTTTGAACGGGGAAGTTTTTTCCTTCGAGAAGAAGGATTTTCCTATCAAGCAATAGGAGCTCGTAGACATCGGAACAGTTCCACAGTGATGCGAGTTTAAAAGCAGTAAACCGACGAGCACCAAACAACTCGAAAAACTGGCAGTGGACGACGGAAGGTGACATCAGCGCGCGACGATCGACACCTGCTCCGCATGGCAGTGAATGACAGTACAGCTTCCTCCAGCCAGTTGGCAGCACGTAGGTTTACTGCTACGGGTGTACTAATGTCGACTTCGTCAATTCGTCAACGTTTGTTGCACTGTGGATATCATACAAGGGTGGATTTTATACAGGATCCCCTCGCGGTTAACCATCGACGGTTGCGTTTGCAATGGCACAGAGCCTGGCAAGCTGATTGGCACCAAGTTGTTTTTTCAGATGAATCACGCTTCAATTTGTGGTCGCATTATGGTCGCATTCGTGTTAGACGCTATGCTGGTGAACGATGCCTTACAGAGAGCGTTATCGAACGACATAGTGGCCTAACACCCGGAGTAATAGTTTGGAGTGCGATTTCGTATCATGGACGATTCAATTTGATACGAATTGAGGGTAATCTCAAGAGAAACAGGTACGTCCGTGTAGTGCTACAACCCAAAGACGTTCCCTTCCTTCAAGGCATCTCTGGAGCCTATCTTTCGGCAGGATAACGCACGCCACATGTTGCAAAGACTGTTCGAAACTTCTGTTCAGCTTAACACATGCAACTTCTTCCTTGGCTTGCTTATTCGTCGCCGGATATGTCGCCTATTGAACACGTGCGGGATTAGGTTGGTTGGCTTCAAGCTCGTGATCCGCGTCCAGCAACTTCAAAAGACGAACTTTTGCTACGCATTCAAGCAATATGGAATTCTCTTCCCTAAGCAGACATTCAAAATCAATTTGACTCTGTGTCACGTCGTATAGCAGCACTTATTCCAGCGCGTGGTGGCTGCACCATATACTGATTTCGGACACTTAATATTGTTTTTTGCTTTGAAATTTTCGTCATTTATTTGTACTAATATAAGTTGTTTGTGCATTAAATTTCATTTAATTCGGATGAATCCTTCATAATGTTGCATTTTTTACAAACATTAGTTTATAAATAGTTTAGTGCTATTAATATTTATTTGTATTCAAAGGGAGAAAAAGTAATGCAGCCGTAACAGATAATCTAGACAAAATCACCTTGTAGGTTCAAACAAGTGTCCCAAGGGCCCACCACATGATGGTTAGCCTGAGTGACGAAGATCCTGTGTTGGTTGGGGAACCAGTTATTCACAGCAGCTTGAAATTTATTATCGTCGGGAAATAGCCGACCCTTCAAAGCTTTCTGCTTGAACCGAAGAGGATGTATTGACACGGCGAGAGGTCCAAGCTGTAAGGGGGCTCTGTTCGAGAATCTCTCTGCGAGATTGCCGCAACAATGTTTAGAACGCCACCACTACCTGAAGACGAGCATTATCATGCAAGATGATAACCCCAATGGACAGCATGCCACATCAATGGCATATTCTTCCTCAGTTCGTGGCAGCATAAATCGTATCGTTTGGAGGCATCCATGAGGCGACCGATGTCTTTTAATATGTTTCCATGCTATCACGAGGGCATCTGATGGGATCTGACGATATTGCATGCATTCCCAGAGATCTTTATAAGGGCATACGCAGTCATCTCAAAAGGCGGAGTTCTTACAGTAATGCCACTTCCATTTACGCGGCCCTTATAATATTCACTAGTGACATTCACTTTTATGAAGGCGTTGTTCTAGCTCTGCCAATTTTGGTTGGACCTCGTGTATAGCCCATTGTTACAGGTTTTTCTTAATCTGAAGACGAATCTTTCATACCAATATTGGGATATAAAAAGATACATTGGCATTGTGTGTGAAACTCGACAACTTTTATTTAATTTAATCTATTAGCTTAATGGAAAATGAATAGGAGTGAAGTTAAAATTATCGTACTTTATACGAAATACGTATTTACTTAACGATTTCAAGGCAAAACTTTGCAGGTTTTAACACCATGATAAGTCCAGGCATCAGTTTATCTTCGTACATAGATTAAGAAGTTTCAATCTAAGTCCGCTTCTTCTGATCAAATCAATTTGTAATCTTCCCTTTGTTATTACAAATTGCAATCACATTCTTATCCGCTTCATTTTTACTTTGTGGTTAGTGTTGCCAGATGATCATGGTCATAGCCGATGTGTCATGAATTCAAGCCCTAGTGCCATTGAAGGCTCGCCGTGTAGAAGGGTTGAGACATTAAAACTTTTGTGGTTCAAAGTCCTCTTGTTGGCGTGGTGTAAAAGTTAGGAGAAGGGGTACCAGCTCATATGTCATACTTGTCCCTTGATCATGGTTTAAAATTACGAGGTCTGTCTCCAAGAACCCTCGTGTTCACAGTGTGACGCTAATGAACTTACTTTAGGTGTCTTTCGTAACTATCTTATTTCAATTATCACAATTAATTCACCAGGATAAGTTTCCAAATTAATCAAACAATAAATCGTAGGTAGAATCTCCAGAGGTTAATTGACAGGAAAGAATCGTGAGAAAAGCGGTTTCAATTATGTTTTCGGAGTAAAAATTTAATTGCTAATACATTTAACATTTTTAGCTGTTATTATTTGGTTTTTTACTCATCTTCTTTGCATTGTCAATTTTCTCGAAAAATAAGAGTCTTGTCCAGACACAAAGTACCGTTCTGAAGGAGTAGCGGAGCTCATCCTTTGAATATGCGTGTCTCTATTTGACGCATTTACAGCCAGATTGTATTGTTTTTGCAAGTTAGAGTGAGCGCTCAAAATGTTTAAGACAATTGTTAATCCCGCCGACTGTGGCGTGCGTTCTTGAACGTAAGGAATGCTATGCCAGTTGAAATTCATCGTCATCTTATAGAGGTTTATGGTCAAAATGTAATGCGTTGTGGAATGGGTAGAAAATGGATTCGACAGTTCAATGATGGATGCACTAATGTCCCTAACAATGCACGGGGTGGGCAGTTTTCTGTTGTCAATCATGCTTTGCTTGAAAAAGTGAATGGGACTGTTAGTGAAAACTGAGGTTCACAATAACATTGCTTTGCAATAAATTTCTCCAAAAAGCTTTTCGTTCTCTTTCTTTGAAGAGGGTATACGACAAATGACTGAACATTGGTAGTAACTATATAGTGTGGCGTCATGTCCCCTTTAAATTACTTCGTAACATGGTATCATGAAGGATCACACAGCTTTTTACCAAAAAGGCATTTTATTCCTTATTAAATAAAACAGTCTATTCATTATCATATTGTTAAAGTTCAGAGCTTTTGCTGTAGAAAAAGTTCTAGTTCCAAGTCTGTTTATTCCAGCCGTTGCTTTGCCGACTCTAGCATTTCGTCTTTCACAAGTCTAAAATGTTCATATCCATTGATTTTAGAGAGGCAGCTTCCCTCACAAACTCAAAACTGCAAAGCGAAGTAATTCCGTAAATTGAAGGAGATCAAAAGCATCGTCACCTTGCGTGACGACCCTTTAAACTTCCTGGGCGGATCTCTTTTACGCCAAAAATCCCTTTTGATTAACGAGAGTAACAGATCTATACACAGCTATCCTCACTTTAGTCCCCCTCCATTGCTGCTTGGAGACAATAGGCCGGCACGTCTGATCCCAACTCCAACACTGTATCTCGTTCACCAGCTGGAGGGCTATAACTCGCCCTGTCATATGGACACTGAGGATGTGTATTTGTCTCTACAAATGTCAGTCATCTTCATTCAAGTCGTTTGTGGCCCACATGTGTGAAGGGAACTCAACTCAATATATACTGTTCGTCGAAACTTACTCTTATGGAACGTTGAGACTAGAGATCGTCTGGATGCTGGAGAAAGAAAAGGTGTAGCGACATCATCGGATCACATGTGTTATCTCCCTGGCACGAAAGAAGAATAGCCGAGTTTTTTTTGGAAGATACAATGTCCCATCTGGACATCTCGATCACCCCATACGTTAATCTTGACAAGAATTGTCGGGTTGAGCCGACGTTACAATAGAAAAATTGTTTCCGACATGCTCTTCCATCTTCAAATAACTTTTTGAAAAAAATATTTTTTTTATCGAGTTTTTCTAAAGCGACACTTAGTTTCCGGACGCACCTCATATTCATGAAGGAAATTCTTTAAATCATTCTGATTGCTGATATCTGAATTACATGGCATAAAAAGAATTCAAACTGTAAAATATGCAAATTTTTTTAAAGTTTTAGGTTGGTCTTATTATTGGCTTTTTGTTATTTCTAACTTTCTTTGCTGAAATATTTTCTAAGATTCCTATAATTTCAGTAAAAATAAAATCAACATGATAACCCTAACGTATAGAAATGATTTAAACTTTTTATTAATTATATCCAATTAATCTCAAAGCACAAAGTTTCTTAGTATTAATTGCTTAAATGATTTAATTACACAATGAAAATATTCAAAGTTCTCGACAGCTCTGAGAAGCAAAATTGCAGTGCAAATTGATCTCGCTTTCCAAAATTTCAGATGCAGTACATTAACTGTGACAGATGGAAAATCTTTTTAAACTTTACAACAAGTAAACAAGTCTAGACATGAAAGTACTTTGAAAGAATATTTAACTCGTTAAAGCATTTGTAAATGACATGGGCTTGAAAGTTTCCTTTCAGTATTCTTCCTGTAAAGTAAGCAAATGAGGTCAAGTAAAAAATGACGCTAAGAATTATAAATGAACGTAATTTACAATGTGAGTAGTTTCTGAAGGAAAATTATTCAAAAGGAATTATTCATTCCGTATATAAGAGTCATTCCAAATTATATGAATGGAATTTTTTGTGAATCAATTTGAAAGATCGATTTTAATAGAAATAAATTTTACTTCTTTTCATTTATGCACCTTTGACTATTTAAAACATACAAGTTACACAGCACAGATACTCAACGAAAAATTTAACTACCGTAAAATCCGGCGCATAACGCACACTTTTAACTCGCGAAAAATTAGATCGAAATTTAAGGCTGCGCCGTAATAACCGGGCGTGGAAACGTTAACTTTAAAAACAGCAAAAGAAACAAGCATAATTTTTCCTTTACTTCTACATATATTGAAATGCTATTTATTTAAAAGAAATGACATATCTTATGAACTAAAAGAGCTGTAGTTTTAAAAGTATACTATTTTTTCTAAAGTCTGAGATAATACCTCAAATAAAACTTAACTCAGTGTGGCGACATCCCATGAGGGACAAAGCCTACTATGCCCAACTCAGTTTACGCGGCCTTGGACCCTGAGGTGCATGAGCAGATGTTCCGGTCAGGGGTTAGTCTGACGCGAAAACACCCAGTGTTAAGTTCCCAAGCAAGCTTGGTACTCACCTCAAATAAATGACTTAAAAATATAAGAGCATTTTTTCTAACATTTCATATTTCTCCGTAGACAAGTTACCGTAACGCGTAATATGGCTCCGTAACGCGTTATATGGCGAATATACCTACAAACTAAAAAAAATGCAACTTGAAAGTATAGGTGCGCGTTATACGCCGGATTTAACGTTAAATATTATTAAAACGTTCATTGTGACGAAATATTCTGATGTATAACACGTACTTTTAACACGATAAATAATTTCAAAATTTACTTGTTTCCGCGTTTTACAGCGGATATGAAAATGATAGCTTAAAAATAGTGAAGATGACAATTAAGAAAAAGATTCGATTTCTACATATATATAATTAATGTTCACTTGAAGGAAATGATATGAGTTTTTAGTATAGGATAACATGCAAAGTTTTTTCTTCCTAATAGTATTAATTTATATCTTCAAGCACATCGTGGCTCAACATTATGAGGTCCGTTGCCAATAGCCATTGTGTTGCTTTAAGGTGCGATGTTAATATACCGTAAAATTCGGCATATAATGCGCATTTTAACACAAAAAATAGCATCGAAATTTAGGGGTGCGTGATATACATTGAGTATGAAAAAGATATCTTTGAAATAAAAAGATGAGTATTAAAAAAATTAAGATTTCTTCAAATATTGAAATACTCTTTATTTAAAAGTAATGACGTACCCTTTGAACTTAAAGAGTTTTAATTCTAGAAATATGTTATTTTTTGTAATGCCTGAGATAATAATTTGAATAAATGGTTTCAAACATAACATCATTGCGCACGTACATTTCAGGTGTCTTCCCCAAAAAAGGGGTGCGTGTTATACGGCGAGTATACCTAAAGATTCAAAAAGGTAGCTTGAAAATATAGGTGCACGTTATACACTGGATTTTGTGCTAATTTACTGCATCATCATCGAATTCTGTTTCTTCACCATCACTGTTACTCTAATCCATCCAAATTATTAGATATATTACTTTTAAAAAAATTCTTTCGTATTAAGTCAGATTTAATTTCGTTCCATGCTTTTATTTATTTATACTCACACACTATTCTTAGACTGGCATGGCAATTTATGGTCTATTTTTGTGAATGTTATTTCTCCTTCTAACTTCCATAACTTCCATATCAGTGGTCAAGATATCGGTTCGTGGCAGGCATGTCATGAGTTTGACCATGGTTTAAATTTACGAGATCCGTCGCCAAAAGCCCTCGTGTAGCTCAAAAGTGCGACGTTAATATTCACTCATTCAGTCACTCAATCAGGTTTTCTGTTTTAGAGGTATACCGTTGCTCTCAAAAGCTTGGTTTAATACTTCGAATGAACGACTTCAGAAAACCAAGCACTGTACATGTACTATATTTTAGGGGGTTTTTTTTTAAAAAAAAAAAAAAAAAACAATTGAACGATTATCAATGAATCGCTTTTGAAAATCTTTGTGAGCACTTTTATGGGAATCATAGTCTTTGTAACGTAAGATAGAATTTATTATTGATTTACATGCATCAGTTCCAACACGCACTAGACTTGTTGAGGGCTCTGTAGTTAATTTCACAGGGTGGTTCACTAAGTCCGTATTAATCTGTGCAGTCATTAGAAGAGTCTCAATAGCATTCCCATCCCATAGACTGAATATTGAGAGAGCATTTTGCAGTGGTCTTTTTCCGTGCTCGATATTCTCTCCTGTACTCTGATGGAAATCCGGTAGTGGCACTTAATAAATTTGCAATATTTTTCTGGCGGTTTTTTTTGCTTTTTTCTTGTCACTTTTTCGACTGCTAGTTTTTCTTTTTTCTTTCTTTCACGAAACACTTTTCCTCTTTGTGCATTTGATTTAGGCATTCTGACTAGAATTAATATAATAATTCAACGCAAATAAAAGTCAAAAAAGCAAATTAACCGCCGAAAACATCACCATGTAGCAAACAATCTAAGAAAATATTTCAAAAAAGCATGCTTTTGCTGCGAGAGCTATTTTGTCTATACCGTAAAGTCACTGCATCTCATACAACCGCCGTTGATAGATGTTCCCGGGTCTGGGGGGAAAGGACCCCATTAGAAAGATAGGCAAGTTGACCAATCGGTGGTGAGCAATCATCCAACTTTTACACGGATATGACACAAGTCCCGTGGTGTCCCCAAACCCCTTTTTCCTCCCAATTCGCTATCCTGTCACCATGGTGACGATTCGGGGGGGGGGGGGGAGACTACTTCCGTTCGCTTTTTCACTGTTACGCAAAACTGGGCAAATTTCTCATTCACTCTCGAGCGCTAAGAAGTTTCACTTCAAAAGGTGTGCGTTATTCGGCGAATATATCTAAAAATTTGCAGAATGCAATTTGAAAGTGTAGATGTACGTTATACGCTGGAATATACGATATTAGTAATGAAATATTTTCAAGAGATTTGTAATAATGCAGACAATAGTTAAGCAATATGTAAAAGAAAGTGCACAATGTGCGTGTCGCTAAAACTCAGAAACGAGTTCCAGTACGATCAAGGGAGTTATACTGTGTGGTAACCCTCTATCCCTCATCCCGTTTTTATCTGAATCAACTCCGAATAGGTGCTATAGATAAATAGTCCTGCTTTTGAATGATTAGATCTTCAGTCTTGAAATTTGGAAGGAATGTTCCTTTCACATGGAGTAGACATCAGCTACAAAAGGGGACATGGGAAAATTGACCCCCAAGGGGAGTTGCGTAGGCATAAGGGGCGTTATAGATAAATAAGTGCACTCATTAAAAATTATTTTATACTTCTCTATACATCTTTTTATGTTGAGGTTTACTCCCCTTACATTTCAGGTGTTTTATCAAAAATAACATTTTTTATCTTTAAATAATTAACAATTACGAAGAACGGATACTTCAGCTTGTATGATATAAAGCTTAATTACGCAAACTAAATCTTGTCAAGCCATCATAACAAAGAAGCTACATGGCTTCTCAGACTTCTACTTTTTCAGTTCCTACTATTAGCTCACACTCTCTATATATTTATTTATTTATTTATCTTCGTGGAATTTTCAATCTTTAATAAAATACATTTTAAAGCGCTCAATGGAGCTGAAATTTTATATACATGATTAGTTTAGATGACAATACAGCAATTTAATTATAATTAAAAATATTAATTGATTAAAACGAATTATTCAAAGAATTACAAATACATCCCCGTTGGCATTATTTTGGCGACTTTTGTAAAAACTTGAAAAAGTTTTTTTTCTTACATTTTAAAGCGCTCATTTGAACTGAAATTGTCTATACACTATTGTTTTGGGTAAAAATACAGTAATTTAATTATAATTAATTAAAACTAATTGACTGAAACTAACTATTTAAAGTATTACAGATACATCCACGTTGGTTTCATTTTTAGCGGAATGAGTCAAAACTTAAAAAGATTTTTTTCTCTCTCATTTTAAAGCATTTAGTTGAACTGAAACTTTATATACACGATTGTTTTGGATGACAATACGACACTTTAATGATAATTAATAAAAATTAATTACCACAAAATGTTGTGATTCCGTCATATGTATATACATATTTATATTAATTGTAACTATTTAATAAAAAGTAGCTAAAATAAATTTTTCTTTATCGATCTAAGTAGGAATTGACTTAAAATTTTTTTTATATTATTTGTGTGTGTGTGTGTGTGTGTTTGACAATATTGCCAAGTCACAAACAAATACGTTAATGGCAAATAAATCTGCCTTCCGAGTAAGGTGCGATGCAAATTGAGTACGTTGAATCGAAAGTTTAATTAAAAATCTAAGATTATTATTTTTTATGTAGTCATGTAAAGTTATTTCCCTTCTTCTAAATCCACCGAATAACTTTATCGTGCCTCTATCTGGAAAAATAAGCAACGATAATGACGAACATTCGAAGTTTACTTTAACCCTAATTGATGGTTACTTAAGTTCTTCTCGAACAACTTTTGCAACAAGTAAAAGTAAACTAGTCTTAAAGTACTTAGTGAGATTCTTAACCGGTTAAAACCTCCGTAAAAGAGATCAATCGGGGCTGAAAATCTCCTTAGGGTGCTTTCCAGTGCATTAAACAAGCATGTCAGGAAAGCAAAAATAAAGAAGCCGCCCATATACACCGATTCCAGCCGAGTCTGTCTTTGGAACCAAAATTCTGTGCCAACCACAAAATCTCATTTCTAATGGAACAGACCAGGCGGAAGAACAAAGAAAAAGAAATCATCCAGTGACGGAGCAGGGAATGAATGACTCGCATGACATTGAGTGACAGCGATCGATCCAACAAAATCCGCAGGAGCTATCTTGAATGGGGAACGTCGTTAATCTACGACCGCTGGACCGATTCCTGAAAGAGGTATTCCGCCCCACTGGATGCTGGGTTTATATATCTCGAGCTTTTGCCATCGACGTGTCAAGGGAAGGAAGGATGAGGGCATGTAGCCATGCATGTCTGCCTTTTTTTCCCCTCTTCTTGATATCTGGTCTTCGTCAGTATTGGATGGTATGGGGAGACTTGGCGTATGTGGTTGACAAGAAAATATTTAATTTCTATAAGAATGGAAGAGTTGTGCGTTTTTAGATATTCCTCTGTAGCGGGGGGATGTGCTGCAAGCAAATATAAAAAAAATATTGTTAAGAAACAGGCAGAACACATAATACGTTGCTGTCTGTTTGTCTTATTTATGGGTTATGAATAAAATGTTATAATATTTTTTCTTCGTCGGTATTGGAAACTAAAGAGAAATTGTAGCGAATAATATGTGAGCTACGTAAGAAATTCAGTGAAACTTGTTTTTGTGCGGTAGATAGGGGCATCATAAAAAGAAACCGTACAAAATATATGTAAAAATTTCATAAATACGTACATAAAACAAACATCTGCATCAACACATACAACACAAAAACTTTTATTCGGTGGAGAAGAACAGAATAAAAAAAAGTCGTACTTAGAAAATACGTCATTTAATTACGGAATTTATGAGAAAGTACTTTCGTAACAAAATAAATAATTAAATTACTCTCATGGAAACAGTTTAAAAACATTTAATAACTTATTGTATGCACGAAGAAGTTATCAAACTGCGCATACATAATTCAATGCTACGTATCATAATCCAAAGCACGCTCCTTTTTTTAATGAATTAGTTCAAAATCGCTTTCGTCATTTGAAGATACATCTTGAATTGATTTATTTTTTTTGGCACCATAAAGTAAGTGATAAATTTTTGCGACGAAGGTTGATTGACCAGTTGCTTGTAAACGCCACGATAACCAGATACGCATGGTCGAAGCTCTTTTTGGAATTTCCAGTTCCTTTCGGAATTGGTATCTATTTTAAGAAAATAACTTTCCGATTTGTTCGAAAGCTGGACCCCAGTATATAATTAATCCGCTCTCAAGAACTCCTTTTCTTCATGTTATTCTTCATAATCTCTCGAATTATTGATAAAAAAAAATGTCACTGTCATTGAAAGTTTCGTCTTCAATGAAGTGCATGCTGCTAGTGCATTGAGAGAAAGCAATTGAACGTGCATTGTCGAGAGACTGCTTATAGCCAATGAATAGAGCGTTTTGAAGTGTATGTATATGTATATATATTCATTGAAAACATCACAATGGCGCCCAAACCGTTGAAATTCATAAACCCCGTAAAAAAGGTCACACAAAAAATCGAACAAAAATAAAATAGCATAAAATAAGACCGCACAAAAACGGGTTCTACTGTACCTGAATTTCAATAGGATTGAGAAGTGTATTGTACTATATATGGTGATGGCCGAGGTAGCCTAGTGGTCAAGGTACGGGACACGTGGTTGGCGTGTCGTGAGTTCGAGCCTAATACCGCTGAAGATCCACCGTATGGAGGGGGACGATGCATGTTGAGACTCAAACGCCTTTCCGTTGGTGGTGGGGTGTTTAAGAAAAGAGGGAGGGGGTTCAAAATTGGAAGAAAGTTTTACCACCATTTTTGTTAAATTTTGTCATTAAGTATTAAGATTAATAAATTGAGGTTGATTAATTTTTGTTTACGTGATTTATTAAGTCTGGAGCAATTGCAAATGCGTTGGGTTCGAGAGTAAACATAACAGAAATGGAATCTTCGGAGTTCCATCAACACAATCTTCTGGAATTACATGGAAAACTTCTACATCTGCAATTAAGTATGAATATAAATATGACATTTTTAACTTAAGGTATCCGACTATCCTAAAATCATGATTTTTTTCAAAATTGACAAAAAATTTTTGTGAATTTATTTTATAGGTCATCTTATTAGCTTGATAAAAATACCAAGTTTTTTATTTTCCATTTACTAGAACAAAAACTACACGTCTTTTAGTAAAAAACAGATGCCATAACTTTATATAAGATGCCGAACTTTTAAATGCTCTTTACTCAAAATGTGTTTTTTTCGAAAATTCAAACGGGGACAGCGATTGCTCAAAAAGTTTTGAAAAAATTTTGCTGAAATTTTTTGTGAATGTTTTGTATAACAGTAGAAGTGTTTTGATCTTCAGATTTATCAACCACTGTTTTATTTACAAAATTTACATAAAATTACAATTTTAAGTGAATATAATTACTGTTTTTTTAAGCAATTTCATATAGTCACTAAGATAAAGTGCTCTAGTTTTTGTAAAACTTAAAATATCTCTTATGCTGAAGGTCATTTCAAACATGAATAACAAAGAAACACATCAAAATTGAAGAAGTGATAATTCGTTCATAAAATTTTTGCACAGAGCGGGCTCCATTTATGTAATTTTTTGTACATTTTCACCAGTTATTTCCCATTTTAATATTTAGAAATTTTTTTCTGTTTTCAATGTTAGAATTTTTTCCTTAAAGTATACTAAATAAATCAAAAAATAACAAAAAAGTCCCCATATCTCCACTTTTTCAAAAAAAAGTTCTCGCAAGTAGTCGGATACCTTGATTGCCTGAGAGATTCTACAGTGAATAACATGATGTTGGCAAGAACTAGGTAATTTTTTTGAATGGTATATTAAAAGCATTGTCTTTAGATTAAAAACTAACTATGATGTAAAACCGGTAACAGATTAGTTTTGTTTAACCAGTCAAATGAATATGACTTATGGATAAAATGCTTCTTCAAGAAATCTCATTCATTTTTTTCAAGAAAATTAATTTTTTTTTTTTGCTCAGATGATGGTGGTTATCGTAAGAAAGCTGGAGATAATAGCATATGAGGTTGACATGAAAATAATGCTGCATGCATTTATTCCTGATGCCTCTTTTTCTTTAAAAGAATAGTACCAGTCATAAAAAAAAGGAGGAAAATGTCATATGCTACTGACAAAGAAAGGAAAATGTATCTTATTTCATAAATTTTTCGAATCTGAATTTTTACTTTTATGACAATAAGTGGAATAACTTAAAGGCAGAACACATAGGTTTTCTAAATATATTTTGCAAATTATGACATTCGAAAAGAAAACTCGAGTAAAAATTTAATTAATGCTTGAAAATTACATAACCATGAGGTTGCTAAGAGTAAATATTAGCATTTAAATGTTTGTTTTTGTAAGTTTAAACATAAAATAAATAAAAGTATAACATAAGAATGAGTAGCTTTTTGGATTAATATATAGTTTTAATAGGCATTTGTTTTCATTCGTTCAAATATGTTTCATTATTGGACAAAACTATATTTACCGAAAAACATAAAACATGTCAGAAAACACAGTAATACCTTATAAGGGTACAGGCTAAATACAAATGATGGACCCTATTTTAAAAAATAGTATCGAAACTACTGCCCATATCAAAATAAGTGAGTCATGAATATAAATACAAATGTATCAAGTTTTTTCAACCGCTGATCAACAGCACATTCAAGATAGCTGTGATTAAAATCCGAACATGGCGACAATCTCAGAGAAGAGTTTTTACATATTAAAGTGTGCATGGTTTTTTTTTTTCGGTTATTGAGGTGCAACGTGCATTTAGAATTCATCGTCACACTAAAGAAGCACCATCCAACAAAATCATTCTTCTGTAGTATCTTCAATTAAACTAAAAAGGTTGCTTGCGTAAAAAGGAAAGAAGTGGCCAAGCAAGTGTCTGGAACGAAGAAATGGAAAGAGTGAGGCAGTTTTTTTTTTTTTTGAAGCCCACGCAAGACAGCGAGAATTCACACCTGTGAGCTTGGAATGCCCCAAAAAACAGTATGAAATACTTTACGAAAAAAATAAAATTTCAAGCCGTTTCATTTGCAATTGACACAGCAAATAACAGTGGAAGAGAAGTAAGCATTTGTGCGGCATTACGAACCATTGGTAAAGTGACGCTCCAAAATGTATGGAAGGAATTGAATTACACATTAGAGACGTAGGCCATGTAACAATAGGGTTACGCATAGAACATATATAACAGAAAAAAACATGGTATATTTCTCCTTACTACTATGTATCGCTTATATGTATGCAGCTATGTATTTATGCAATGGTTTCAATAATATGAGTTTTTAAAATCGCGTCCATCATCTGTACTCGCCTTTTATTGTAATAAGAACAATAATACAGACTGAAATGTTTTATCATTGGCGTTAATTAATCTATTACTTCTTTTCTTTTTTTTAAGGTATCTTACTACGTTCGGAATCGTGATTTTAGAAAAGCGCATAAATGGATAATTTTCATGATATTTACTGTCACTTAGAACATTAGAATATATGTATAAAATTGTTTCAAGGACATTTTGAGAGAAAAAATATTGAAATACAATATTTCTCGACAAAAAATTAACTTAGAATAACCTTTTTTTTCAAAATGTTCTCCTTTTGTCAAAAATGCTTTTATTATAATAATATTTTACCTGTATATAGCTCATACCTCTGTACAGAGGCTCAATTATGATTTTTGAAAAATTCACACTATTTTCAGAGTTACAACCAATTGAAATAATTATCGCGGTGTTTTTTTCTTAAAATTTCTCCCCTTTGTTGTCGCAAAACACGGATAAACCCACTTCTAAGCTATATATTTCAAAAATTCTAGTTGAGCCTCTGTACAGAGGTCTGAGCTATATACAGGCAAAATATTATTATAATAGAAGCATTTTTCACAAAAGGAGAATATTTTGAAAATGCGTCATTCTCTGTCCATTTTTTGTCAAAATATTGTACTTAAATAATTTTTTATTGTAATACTATTCTTAAAACAATTTTATATGCATTTTATAATCTAAGTGATATTAAATATCATAAATATTATCTATTTATACGCTTTTGCAAAATCACGTTTCCGAACGGATTCGGATACCTTAAAGCGTTTTCGTATATGCCTTTTGCATCCTTTTTTTTTGACATTCTGTGTGTAAAAATGCAGACCATTTTATAATTAAATACGACAATCACCGAGTTTAAAATGGGAGATAATGTTTCCTCAAGCCGTAAAAGGGCTAAAATTTTAAATATGATACTTTTGCTTTAAGAATCGCTGTCCAATCTTAGCTTAGCTTGAGCTTGCTGGAAATAATGTATAAATTTAAGCACGATAATAAGGGGACTTCAAGTAACACGGTAAAAAAATATGTATTAGTAAAACTTTTCTTGCACAATAAAATAAATAACATAAGAAAAATTTTTAAAAATTTTTTGTTCAAAGGCTGTTTTGCAGATATTGCAGCTACTTTTTGTGTAATCGAAAAAATTCCCGTGGAAGAGAGGTAATTGAAGAAGTTTAGACTACATTAGTCAGTAATATATAAAAAAAATCAGCTGATTATTAATAAAGTAAAGCGTGCGGCAAGCATAATTTAATTTATTAAACACGGATATGTAACTAATTTGATTATACTAACAAGATAAATTTCTGTTAAGAGAAATCTAAAAAAAAAAAAAAAACTTACTAACAACGGCACATAATTCTTTTTCCTCCATGAAAGATGACCCTGTTTATATGGTTCCACTTTTTTAAGAACAAAATCAAGAAATAGTTAAAAAGAAAAAAAATATCGCAAAATTATTGAATAAAAAATTGTAAAAATATTGAAGGGTAAAGAAAAAAATTGTTTAGTTTTAATCTCAGGATTATTGAGAAGAAAAAATGGTATATGAGCGAAATGGATCTTAGAAGTTATGTATGAGGTTCATTGCTAATATTCTATTTTGCCGCTATTATACGTCCTATTCTGACCTTCTTAATCCAAACATCTCGATTTAAAACCCCGAATGAATATTTAAATGTACTGTTACTTTTTAAAATGTTGAAAATCTCTCTTATTGTGGTGGTATCTTCATAAGCCAGTAACAGCCGTACCGGAAAGGGGTGATTAATTCTGTCTAGTGGTTATGTTACCCGGATATGGTCCCCATCCTCGCAGGTTCAGTCCATGGGTATGCACCTCCACATTAGTGTCGTTGGCTGAATTAAGAAAAATGTAACACTCATGCAGCTGCCGTTTCGCCATCTACCCTCAAAAAGAGCAAACAAAGTCGTCAGACTCACTTGACGCATCAATGAAAGTCGTCAGACCCACTTGACACATCAACGAAAGTCTTCAGACCCACTTGACGCATCAACCAAAGTCGTCAGACTCACTTGACGCAATAACTTAC
The DNA here is from genome assembly GCA_019973935.1 of Trichonephila clavipes. Classification (NCBI taxonomy): domain Eukaryota; kingdom Metazoa; phylum Arthropoda; class Arachnida; order Araneae; family Nephilidae; genus Trichonephila; species Trichonephila clavipes. Next base: position 265,751 of record BMAU01001551.1, read on the forward strand.
ACTCTAAACACACTCTCCGCAACAAAAATTTTTTTTCGCCTATCCACCGATTGACTGTTGGGTGAGCCAGTAACAGCTTCCGGATTAGAGTGATCACTTTTGTCTAGTGGTTATGATATGCGGCTATGGATCCTAGCATCGTGGGTTCTGCCCTCGAACTTTCACTTCCACACCTATCGATTTATCTCTGATTTAATAATTAAAAAAACTGAATAGAAATAATCTTTAATATATTTATAAGAAAACAACACCAGCCAATTATAATGAAACAAATAATTTCTTCATGATAAAAGCTTTATTGCAGAGGTGGTAACTCTTTTGGATCCTCGAGGCTACATTGTAGAAGCAGAGGATAGTGGAAGGTCACACCTGTTTAAAATTATTCCAGTCATTAGTTAACTTTGCTTGTAAGAAAAAAGTATAAATTGAACCATAAAAAGTAATAAATATGTTAAATAAAATAGTCTCAGTTCTATTCAATTTTTTTACCAAGCTTTTATATTGTCTATAGTTACAAGAAAATTTAATTTTAGAAAAGTTTTGTTGAGACAAATGTACTTGTTTGTAAAATCACAGTTGTTTTTTTTCCAATTTTTTTTAAAATCAGAAATGAGATTGCTTGCTGATATTCTCAACAAACTTTACAATTTAATATCAGCCAACTTGAATCTGTATATTTACTTGTTAATCTTCATGCAAGAACTTTATGCAAAAATATATGTCTACCCAAATATAGAATTTTTTTCTCTATATTTGATTTTTTAACTGCCTCGGTGGGCCGTTATTTGCCCACTCTTGGTTTATCGAGTAACCTTAAGATATTTACTTTACTGTTTTCATATACTTAATCTTTAAAGAATAACAATTACGAATTCATTACTTTAGAAAATTCTCTAGTATTAAGATAAAACCTTTATTGGTTTTTGTAGTCTGAATTGCTGAAAATTCATACTTCTTGACAATGAAATGCAATTGCAGTCTTAGTTAAAGTCGTAAAACGACGCCAACTTTCAGCCAAATGGGTTCGAGGTAAAACAGTAATTTGAAAGGTATTTACCGTGTGTTTAATATGCAAATGAAGTGTTTTAATTAGGCACTCTCCTTACAAATACCAATAAACTCGTAACCATAGAAACTATTTTATTTGGCTTACAATTAGAGACAACGCTTTTAAATGTACTAAACAGCTTTGTTATAATCTCTTAAAGCTTTTGAAAAGGAGCTTCTGCGTTACGGAATTTTGTATTTGTGTATTTGTTGAGAGTCAATGGGATAGTATTCAAATTAAATTTTCATAAGGTCACATGCGTTTCAAATACCAATTAAGAGTTTCTCTAATATAATTCTTCATTATTTGACCTCAGACAAAGCTTAAGTTACGATAGCTTCTATATTTTTAAATTTGAAATTTGTGGGAAGATTCACAAAGCTAGTTTGTCAATTCAACTAACATACAAATCAGTTCAAATATTTTCTATAATAGAAATATCAGAAAGTGATTTTCAGTATTTATAAACTAATTCCTTCCTGATATATATTTATATACATTTGCTCAGTGTAAGACCTATTTTATCACATTTCACCTACCAAATTGAAAAAAAAATGCATGAACTTTCCAAATATAGGATTTTTATTAGCTCTTTTTGTCTCTAAACTTATTTTATTTCGAAACTATCCAATTGAGTACATATGGCATTTATATATTTTGGTTTTCCGATTTCATTATTATTTTTGCTGTTTTCCTAAAACAATCGTTAAGCAAGATAATTAACCCGGCGCTGAAGGCGTATAGCAAAATTGTACTGTCACCTGCATGGTGCTCAAAGCTAAGACTAACGACAGGCGTAAAACTCTAGTCCTTAGCCGCGATGAATTTCATGGGCCTTGATCTGATGTTACTGTCGATCAGGTGGCATAAGAAATAGGGATGGCGATCTGAGATCAATTAAGCGAAAAATCGATTTGTCAGGCCAAAAAATTGATTTTTTAAATAGATATGTAGCAATGAATTGATTCAGTGAATCGATATTTCTTCCTAGAAAATCAACATTCAAATTTTTCTGTATTGGTAAAAACCATAAAATTATTTACTATTAGTTGAATGCACCGGAATATCAGGGTTTAAACGAAGAATTTAAACACTAATTATCACAGGCAGTTGTATACCTGGACTGCAAGGACAGAAAAACTCCATCATCTCGTTCCCTCAATAGCTATGATGTATATGAGTATCATGAGATCATCTGTCCTTGTGAGCTTCTTTTTTCGATTGCCGGCAACATCGCAAGTCATGAACGGAACCGCTTGAATCCCAGTAGACTTTACAGACTGTTGTTTTTAAGAAGCTTAGATATTAAGCATTGGGAACTAGAAGATATATTATCCATTTTCTAAACTTTTTAATGTAACAAATACATTTAGAAAATAAATGTCTTATTTTATACCTTATATTTTGATATGGTAATATAATTAATTATGATTAGTCGAATTCTCTGAACTAAAAAAACTCCTGATTTTACTGATAAGCGATCGTTTATTATGGTATCTTTCTTGTTTTTAATAAAATGGATTTATATTTACATTGTAAATGCAGACTTGAAAAAAAATCGATTTTTTAGCAATCGATCTTTAAGACCTCGATTTTTTTGTGAATTGATTTCAAAATAGATCTTTTTAGCAAAGAATCGCCATCCCTAGTAAGCAACAACAACATATTCATAAATTGCAATGAGTCATTAAACACAGCTATTAAAACCATTTAGTCATTCAACTTAACTCAGTGACACACCAGCTCATGATAGCCAAGGCCTATTGTGCCATAGTATATTTAGTCATTCATAGAAGAAAAATTTAGCCTGTTCATAGAAAATATTTTGGAACAAAAAAGGTCGTGCGGGAAACTTAGTCACTTCAAGAACATTACGACTGTAAATAAAGCATTTGTTATTCCCAAAAAAGAGGGGATATATGACAAATACATTTTAGCTCCCATACAATATTGACAAGGTCATTGGTAGCAAATAAACAGTTTTCCCACATTTAAAGACTTCGTGAATCTGGGATGATTCTGTACTAGGGATGGCGATTATTTCCGAAAAAGATTGATTTCTAAATCGATTCGAATCGTAACCTGATGAATCAATTCCCAAATTAAAACTAGGTCTAAAAGATTGATTTACAAAAAATCGACTTTTTTTTTTCAAGTCTGCAATTACAATGTAAATATAAATCCGTTTCATGAAAAACAAAAAAGATACCATAATAAACGATCACTTATCAGTAGAATTTTTAGTTCAGGGAAATCGATAATTACAATTATTTTTATTACCATATCAAAGTATTAGGTATAAAAGAAGACATTTATTTTTTCTAAATGTATTTGTTACATTAAAAAATTTAGAAAACAGATAATATAGCTCATTGTTACCAATGCTTAATATCTAAGCTTTTTAAAAACAACAGTCTGTCAAGTCTACTGGGATCTAAGTGGCTCCACTCATCACTTGCGATGTTGCTGGCAATCGAAAAAAGGCCCTCACAAGGAACAGATGATCCCACGATTCTAATGTACATCATGGCTATTGAGTGAACGTGATCATAGAGTTTTTTTGTTCTTGCCAGTAAAGTATAGGATCATACTTTAGGTGCACAAATGCCTGCGATAAATAATGTTTAAAGATGGTACATACAACTAATTGTAAATTTTATGTTTTTTACCAAAACAGGAAAAATCAATTGTTGATTTTCTAGTATGAAATATCGATTCACTGAATCAATTTAGTGTTACATATCGATTTAAAGAATCGACTTTTTTGGCCCGAGAAATCGATTCTTCGATTAATCGATTTCAGATCGCCATCAATACTCTGTTCTCCGCGTGACTGCTCCTCTAATAATACTACTATTACATAGCTCTATGATTGCCTATTTTTATTGAGTGGGTGACCACACACGTGGTAATAGATCGGTCCTGGGGCTACTTAAGTTACGGACTGATGCATATTAAATACTTCTAATCTCAATACTCTCGCTTTAGTGAATTTTTGCCAATTCGGAGAGTGGAATGCTGTTCCTTTGTAGCAGAAACGTGGTTTAAAATTGCCAAGTCCGTTGCAAATAGACCCACGTGTTGCTTCGAAGTTCAATGCTGGTAATGGTATGGAATAGACATTGGTGGTATTGTTAACGTCTTCCAAGTTTACTGATTGCCCTACAAAATAATGGAATGATTAAAAACAGTTGCATTTTTCTTAATGCAACAAAAATTTGTTTATGAAACCACAAACGTTTCATGCAGCAAAATCTGTAGTTCATATTACAACTTGCATTAACAATGAAGTTAAAGAAAACCTCCAGAGCATTTGAAATAAATCATTCACAGTGCAAATTAAGTTTTAAAAGTTGTTGACAATGTTATAGTTCTATTTAACCGCGCGCGCGTCAGTCGTCATTTACCATATTTTCGGGTAGTTTCAGAAACTTTCGAGTTTCTGCATGGCAGTAGAAAATTACGAGTGTATCACGATTTACTTCAAGTCAAATAACATTGAATTGACGCCAAAGAAATAGCCGGCTTGGCAAAATATCAGATTTGGTGATAATAAAGGAATTATCAATAACGTTTTGAAGCATATTTGAATTAAAAACAGAAAAGTGTATTCTAAATATCAGTAATAATAGGAATTGCTAAATATTGCCTAGATGCAAACTTGATTATGAAGGTCAGAAACAGTAACTAAAGAATAAATATTTTTTTTGAAATTTAATTTAAAAGCAATGCATTTTTTAAATTTCTTTACATTTAACAGTCAACTTACCTTTTTTAATCAGTCTGTTATTAAAAGTGTTGGCATATATTTTTGAAGTCAAATTTCTATTTAAAAAGTTAACTCACATTTAAAAAGTAAAAAAAAAATGATATAATCTAAATATACAGTCTTTAAATAATTTGAAATTTAATTAAATAGAGAAGGTTCTAAATGTCAAATAAAAAGTTATTTTCTTCAAATTTGAGTATTAAGAAAGGATAGTTTACGTAAAAGTAATTTTACTATCCATATATATGTACTTGAGAATTGCATAAATATATTTGACCTAAAAATATTTAAAAAAATGAATCGATGGTTTTAATTAAAGTTTAGTTATTTTGTTTTTAGAATTTAATTTTTAAACTTTACCAAAATAAAACATTTTCATCAATAAATATTTAAAATCTTTCAAAAAACGAATACAAGTGGCTCGGATTTAGAGAAACTTCTCTTAAAACTTTGAGGCAAAACTTGCGTGCAATTGTAAGTCTCTTAGAAATTTCTTATAAAAATAGTATACTAAAAATAACAGTTTATACAAGATCTCTAACGTGTTAATAATAAATTTTATAAAGTTATATAAATTAAAACAAAACTTTAAGAAGTGTATGAACATTTGCAATAAAAAAATGTAATAAAAGATTCTACAAACAATTTACTCCCCCCGCCCCCCGATAAATATGTAAAAAGGCATATTTTAAAATATTTTAAATAAATGTTGTTGCCTTTATAAACTTATAATTCAACCTTTAAGAAGAGGACATGCACTATTTTAAAAATGAATAAAAAATACAATTAATTTTTAATTAATGTATTTCATTTAATTGGAATGAATAATAATTATTTATCGCATATATAATGAAAATGACAGTAATTACAATCATAATTTTTATTGCTCTTAAAAATCATAGCTCCAAATGATTTCGTCCTTCATTGTGTGTGTGTGTTCATTTATTATTCATATATAACCACATCATAAAGCATGGTTAAATTTTATTCAATCGAAATTTGTGTAATTAATTTTTACATAAATATTTTATTCACATGCAATTATATAATTATATAAACTTAAATAAATTATACTAATTATTTTTCGTACTTTATTAATAATATAATGATTTAATAATTATTATGAAATGTGTGTGTGTGTGTGTGAAATGTATCTTTTAAACATTTTCTACTCATCTTTTCTATTTAATCTTTTAATACTGTTTTATTGAATTAAAATTTAAATATTAAGATGTTTTATGCATAAATTAATACAGCATATGGAATGAAAGATATTTGATAGTCTTGTAATAAATTTAATTATATTTCATAGTAATTGATGTAATCATTAATAAAGTAACATTATAGTTATTACTATGTAGACTGAAATTAGATACATTCCAAAACAATTATGTTTTGTAATTTTCTATTAAATTTTTCACTGTAAATTTTAAGCAAACACCTAATTAAAACATCGTAATTAATTTTAATTAAATATTAATTAGATTTTAAACGATTGTTTGTTGTATGGTATTAATATCTTTTTATGTGAAAAATAATTCATATAATCACCGTAAATATTATAAATTATACCAAAATGTTCCACCAAAATAATACTTTATGTCTAGTTACATCTTTGATTTATGTGTAAACATATCAACAATTGCATCTTCAAAACCCAACCACCAGAAAAGACTACAAATTTTACGATACCCTTTCAACTCCCTAAACTTCTCCACAAAACCCGATAGGCAGATTTCCAAACTTTACATAAAAATTTTGTTTTGTAATTTTCTGTTAAATTTTTCATTGCAAATTTTAAGCAAATATCTGACTAAGACATCTAAATTAATGTAATTAAAATATTAATTAGATTTAAAACAATTGTTTCTTGTATACGATTAATATCTGTGTTAATGTATATAATTATTAATATAATCACTGTAAATATCATAAATTAAACCAAAATGTTCACCAAAATATTACTTTATGCGTAGTTACATCTTTGATTCATGTGTAAACATTTTAACAATTGCATCTTCGAAACGCAACCACCAGAAAAGACTACCCATTTTACAATACCCATTCAACTCCCGAAACTTCCCTACAAAACCCAATCGGTAGATTCTCCAAACTTTTCAGAAGTAGCATATACAGCCCGTTCCCTACTAATAACTAATCAGTAGACATTGCGAGGCTACCTAACCCTGCCCGTTGACTAATATGGATCCACGTTAACGAGGAGACCGCGATTGGGATTTTCATTTCGTATTGTGTTTCCGCTTTGCTGTGCTACCCTAGCCCTGGCAATTACTCATTCTGAATGGATGGGATGTGCACTGGAATTAATTGGAGGGGGCTCTGAAAACCCTCCAATATGCAGTCTCGTTAATCTACGAGAGCAAGTGAGATTTGGAAAGGGTTCCTGCGATCCTCTTGTGCGAGTGTGCACATAATGCTTTCGTGTTACCTTGTCTTGTTCTATCTTTCTTCCCTTCTTTGATATTTTATGTATGAGACAGATATATACAAACGGAGTTGAGATATTTGACAAATATTTGTCCCGAATGATGATTTGTGTGTGTTAGAATGGAATTGTGTAGAAAAATATTTGATGCTGTTTATTACTTTTTTCATTTAAAAAATTGAACTTAAATTATTATACTGATTTTAAATTGAATGCCGTGACTAAAGAAAAGATAGAAAAGTACGTTATATATATGTTACCGTTAAAGTGTATAATTCAGTTATTTAATAGAATAACTAGTTATTTCATGAAATAACTAGACAAGTCAGTTAAAGTATATAAAAGATGAAATCTTTCATACTTCATTACCTAGTTATTTCATGAAATAACACGGCACACATCAAGTCGATAAGCAAGTTCATCCCAAAGTGTGTCTGAGGAAATTCTTGCAACAGCTGCTTCCATCCTGTGTCTTAAGTCTGAAAGGTCAGCTGGTAGCGGAGTAACGTACACACAATCTTTTATGAACCCCCACAGATAAAAGTCACATGCCTTCAGGTCGGGTGAACGTGGAGGCCATGCGGTAAAAGCTTTACCGTGAGGCCCTTTGCGGAAAATCCATTGGTCAAGTACAGTGATGTTCAACCAATCGCGTACTGAGAAATGACAGTGAGGCGGTGCACCATCTTGTTGCCAAATGAAGTTTTTTTTGTTCACTTTCTTCCAATTGAGGCCATAGTTCCAAAGAGCCATAGTTGTAGAGCATCAAGATAGGCAGAACCAGTTACAGTTGGTTACCTGTTACAGCCTTGATCGTCCCGTACTTTTCCCTTTACAGAGACAGCTGATGATACTACCTCAGAATGTTATTATCATTTGGAGGTCAATAACCGAACTTAATACGGAACGCTCGATGTACAGTAACAGCAGATTCTTTCTTTGCAAACTGGAGAACACAAAACGCTTTCTGTTTACATGTCGCCATTTTTCAACTACTACGTTGATTTGCAAGAAAAGGGGGAATATAAGCATGCGTTTCGCGTACACACGTACACATGCCAGCAAACGAAACTGTTTCAGCTAATCTTTCATTCGATGTATGAGTCATACTAATATGTTACATGTAATGAATACTATGAACGTTAAAACTCCTATATTCTTTTGGAAACACCCGGTATATTAAGTTGCTAAATCCTGACTGAATTCAAACTATCGAAGGGATATAGCAAAACGCACATTGGGGATAATAGAATGGGAACAGTAGTACAATAGTAAATTCTTAGACTTAGAATTAAGATTCTAAACTGTTTCGAGACGCCAATCTTCCCCTATATTTGCTATAATTGCTGGGCTGGAATAAGAAAAGAAAATACAATCTGAATTTTTTTTTTTTGTAAACCCTTTTAAAATTAATTTCTAAAAGTATAAATTCCATTATGTTCTAGACTATGAGATGGTAAACTACTTATAAGGATATTAGTAATTCGAAAGAACTACAACCAATTTGGCAATTGCAATCGTTAATAACTAAAACAGCAAACAAAGTATACCAACTTTCCAGTCAAAGCCAAAAAAAAAAATTGCAACCATAGGAAATCATATAAAAAATTGTTTTTTTGAATACACTGAACATTGATCAAAGAAAATATGAAAATTGTATATAAAATATTTCTTGGAAGGAACAAAAGTATGTATGATCTAAAAACAAAACTCACTTAGTTCAAAACTATTTAACAAGGTGTAATTGTTCATATCATATATTTTAAAATAGAATATTTATTAGATAATAGATTGTAGTTGAAGAATAACAAATATTCAATAACATCTGAATATAAAAGAAAAACCTATATATGTATCAAGGGATAAGAATTCATATTTAAAGTGGATAATGGATAGGGCATAAAATTAAGAGGAAATTGCATTTTTTTTTTCCAAAATTTCTATTATTATTAATCGTTTAATATTAACAAAATATGGTAATTATCATTCCTTTTTTTAAAAAATTTCTAATGGGGTGTAAATTGATCATTAACCATTGCAGACCTAGTACATCCCCGGAAGCTGGTATCCCTTTTTAGTGCGGTGCCCTATAGGCGGAAACTAATCACCGCAAGTAATTTTGACTCCCAGTTTCCTCCCTAGAGGGAGGAACCTGAGCTCTGACGATGCAAACATGTACCAGGATTTAATTTTGTCGAGAACATCCAAGCCAAACAGCTAACTCTAGGGATCTTTTACATGCCGTATAATTCTACGATATGGCCGCTGTCAATTTTCTGCATCCTGAAAATCCACCGACTTGAGCCGGGGTCGAACCCACAACCTTGAGTGCAGAAGGCCAGCAACAAGCCAACTACGCCACCCAGCCCGCATATTCTCCTTCATAAATATTTTGAAAAATATACCAAAACAATTTTCTAAAAATAATGCAATAAACCATACATTTTAGCTGTAGGATAAGAATTCTGTTTCTTACGGAGTGTAGATGTAAGTAATTTATCATTTCAAAAAGTAATTCATCATTCAAAAGGCAAGAAAAAAAAAAACACACAAAAGGAAATCTTGTCACTACTAATTCCTGAACATAAGAAATTAGGCAAAGAAAAAAAAATCATGAGTTACACATGAAATATGCTATTATTTTTCACTTTCTGACAGTAAATCTATACAATTGCGTAAAACTTCAACAATACTGCTATCACAAGAAATGTCTTAGTTTATTCTTTTCGAGCCCAATTGGTGAAATTCTTTTTGTAAGCTTATGAACAAAATTAGGATTAACTTCATGTGGTGCCAATGATTCGGTGGAATTAAGAAGGAATTCAGTAATTAATAAATGTGTTTGTGTATTTTTCACAAGGCCTATATAAAATATAAATACAGTTATTAATTCCACCCGAGGATGTCGTTTCCACAAAACTCGTTCTTAGCTTATCCTTACTCAACAAAAGAAACATGCTAGTGAAATTTCTAGTCATTAGGCTTAATATTTTCTGTTATCTCGTGTAAGTGTCTCTTTTTTTCTCCTATACGTACAAGTAATATATTTTTTTAAAGTCAATTTCTACTTCATTAGAGAAACGTATTGACACCGTCTGTCGCAGCTAGCTGTAACTACGACAAAAATAACGCAGAATAAATTTAAGATTGAGAAACAAAATTTAATTAATGAATTTGAAAAAATTGTATAAACATCAAGTGCCATCCCCTTCAAGTTTAAAAGAATGTATTTAAATTTGAATCGATGAACAGAAAGTATTTTATTAATGATTGAAAATTTGAACAAGATATATATATATATATAATGTTCAAATTTTAATATATATATATATATATATATATATATATGTAGGAAGAGAGTAAACTAATAGAACCAATTGAAAAAGACGAACTCCTCGATTTATTCGTACTCTGTCATTTATCGCGGGAATTTTGTTCAAAAATTTGTTCTTAATTTATTTTGATGAACTCCACGGTATATTTTTTTTCTACCAGACATTCAAAAATATTTTTTAATCTATTTATTTCTTATCTGTGATTATTACTCTTACCTACAATATATACACTGGTGTCCAAAAGTTAAGCATAAATCGTAAAATGCGAAAAACATGAAGTAAATATTCGTAAAATTATTCAAAATTTCTTGCGGATATTAATTGGGTGAAGAAGAAACATTGGGTTTAAGCAAAACTTTTCATTCGACTACATCCTGCTCGAAACACCAGCGTATGTCGGAACGCGGAGAAACTGATTCACGCATCATAGGCAGTTCGGGCAAGTTTCCTGCAACTGATGTGCGAAGGAATATTGTTAACCATCAAACAAGGTGAATGATGGCTTGAGTGAGTGAGTGAGTGAGTGAAGATTAACGTCGCTCTGTTCAGCTACACGAGGGCTTTTGGCGACGGACCACGTAATTTTCATGGCAAGTTGGACGACACCTGAGCTCTCTGCAACTACCCCACCACACCAACGGGAGGACGTTTCAGCTCTCGACAGATTTAGCGTGCATCACTGCCCTACACGGCGGGTCTTTAGTGGTACTGGGCTCGAACTCGTGACAAAGCCAGCCACGATCCGATGCCTATACCACTCGGCTACCGCGGCCACAAATGATGGCACAAAGACTCCAATTGGACATGTTTACGAAAGGAAGAATCGTTGGAATCCTGGAATCCTCACGATCACAAACCGAAGTGTCTCGAATTCTGAATGTGGACCAGTCTGTGATCGCAAGACTGTGGTAGAGGTTTCAAAGAACGGGAGATGTTACCCGACAACTAATATCAGGTCGACCAAGAGTCACAATCCCTCTCCAAGACCGATATCTGATAATAAGTGCGCGAAGTCAGAGGGGCAGTACTGCCAGAGCACTGGGTTCGGCGCTCACAGTTGCCACAGGAATACGAATTTCGAGACAAACTATTTACAGGAGACTCAATCATGAGGGCCCGTATGCCAGAAATCCAGCAGATTGCATTCCCCTCATGTCTGCGCATAAACGTGCTCGTTTGAACTGAAGTGTTTGAAACATCAACATTGAAGTGTGGGCCAATGTGATGTTCAGTGACGAGTCCTGGTTTAGTCTGAGTAGTGATTCTCGGCGGGTAGCGATAAGGAGAGAACGTGGAACACGTTTTGAACCAAGAAACATAACGGAAAGACATCATTTTCCCTCAAGGGCAGAATTGGTATGGGCAGGCATCATGATGGACGGCCGCACAGGTCTCCATTTCTTTGACACGGGGTCTGTGGCTGCTCAAAGATACAAAGACGAAGTTCTTGAGCCTTATGTTCGCTTGTTTCGAGGTGCTGTCGATCCTGACTTCATATTCATGGATTATAATGCGCCATGACACAGAGCGGTGCTGATTGATGACCTCCTTGAAATGGAAAACATCCAGCGCATGTCGTGGCCTGCGAACTCTCCTGATTTAAATCATATCGAGCATGCATGGGATATGCTCGGGAGACAAATTGCAACCTTTTCGCACCCACCAAGCTCCGTTACAGAACTGAAGAGAGCTCTCCAAGAAGCTTGGAACTGTTTGAGCACACAACTCATCTATCATCTCACAGCAAGTATGGTAAATCGCTGTGCAGCGTGCCTGGCTGTCAGAGGTGACCACACGCCTTATTAAACTGCAGCATCAGTATTTTATTTAATGTTTTCTTTTATTTTTTTCTTTAAAGTGCTAATCCTTGCTATTCTCAGTTTTCTTTCAAACTGCTACTTTGTATAATAAAATTAATCATTATCATTCTTTTGATTTGCTTCCTTATTTTATAACCATTTTACACTTGCATATCACGTTTCCCGCCATTCTGATTTACAGTTCCTTCGTTATTCACATAATTATCAATTATGCTTAACTTTTGGATACCAGTATATATATATATATATATATATATATATATATATATATATATATATATATATATATATATATATATATATATATATATATATATATATATGTATATATTAATAAATAATAATTAAAATATAAATTCTGATCTGGATGTGCGGATACAGACGATTTGTAAACCCAGCTCATTACAAACAATTCACTCAGCAACTTCAAGCATTAAAGAAAGAAAAATCGAACACATACTTCTTTCACTCTATTACAACAAACATCACCTCTCTCTCTCTCTCTCTCTTTTTCTGGTGAAAGTAATTCCACGCCATTTCTTTCTGGAGTGTTATCAACCCTCTCCCCTAATCGAGAATATTTCCTTCATTTTCCATGGGAAATTGTCGTGGGACATCGATATGTCTCGCGCCGACGCACTCTGTTATCTTATTGCCGTGACCATTGGTCAAGCAGGAAGGTAATCAGAACTGAGACATCCCTGAGAGGCATCTTCAATTGGCCTGACCATTTATCAGGCAGCACCGTCAGCTGGCATAGATGGCTCTTCCTCCCTGCCTCCCCAGGGTCCTGGCAGAAACTTTTATTGCTGTATCTTTCTAGTGTCAGGTGCATCACTGGAGACATATGCGATGTCTCTTTTGTGAGGCAATTAAAGATGGCTCTTGTGCCCGGGATATAGATTATCTCCAGACTCGTGATCAGTGGATGATTGGAAAAAAAATTAATGGGAGGGATTAATAGCGTTTTCAGACTGTTCCCGTAATTAATTAATACTGTAAGTGGTTTAAGGGAAAGTGCATGCGATATACTTTGAGTAAATTTATTAAAAATGCATATTCTTGTGAATTGTATTCTGTGAATGAATAAAATAAAGAAATATAAGTACACACATAACATATTTCTGAAAGATTTTAAAATTCAGATTAAATACATTGCAAATCTAGCGTTTACTAAACTGATGCTCAGTGTAAGACTAGAATATGCCAGTGTGAATGTTTAAGCCAGGGGTCGGCAACCTTTTAGCTCTGGCGTGCCAAGCCAATCTACCAATAGCATTCAGCGTGCCGCACAGTAGGATGTGTTTGAAACATTTCGAGTCCTGCAAAAATGCAAGCAGAGTTAGAGGATAGAGGTAAAAAATATCTATTTATAGTTTTATTATGAATTAATTATGCATCCCTTAAATGTCTTTCTTAACTTAAAAATAAGCAGCATAACATATATTATTTCTTCAACAAAAATTTAAAAAAAAAATAATTGTACATATATTAAGGTATCCGACTACGTTCAGAGCCTTAATTTTGCAAAAGCGTATAAATGGATAATACTTAGTGTCACTTAAATTATAAAATGTATATGAAATAGTTTTAGGAATAGTATTACGATAAAAAATTATTTAAGTACAATATTTTGACAAAAAATGAACATACCCATTCTCAAAATATTCTTTTGTGAAAACTGCTTCTATTATAATAATATTTTTCCTGTATATAGCTCAAACCTCTGTACAGACGCTCAACTAGAAGTTTTTAAATACATAACTTAGAAATGGGTTTATCCATGTTTTACGACAACAGAGGGGAGAAATTTTAAGAAAAAAATGCCGATAATTATTTCAATGGGTTGTTACTCTGAAAATAATGTGAACTTTTTAAAAATCATTGTAGAGTCTGTACAGAAGTCTGAGCTATATACAGGCGAAATATTCTTATAACAGAAGCATTTTTCACAAAAGGAGAACATTTTGAAAAAAAGGTTATTCTAAGTTAATTTTTTGCCGAAATATTGTATTTAAATAATTTTTTTTTGTCAAAATATCCTTAAAACTATTTTATGCATGTATTCTAATCTAAATGCCACTAAATATCATGAAAATTATCCATTTATTCGCCCTTTTAAAATCACGGTTCCGAACGTAGTTGGATACCTTAAGTACTTTTACACGTATTTATTAAAATAAGAGCTAAATAAATTGAAATGTTATTTTTTTTCATTATATTTTTTTAAAAAAGATAAATTAAAAGCTTTAATGTGAACCTAATGATTGCACAGCTTTATAGTTTCATATCCCCAAAATCGAGGGTATAATGTGACCTTCAAATTTGACACTACTCTGAGCATTCAGTTATTAAACGATTTTTTTTGAGCACTCGTAATATTTTTCATTTTTTTTACTCAGATATACCGAACCAAAAGCGGAAAGCAGAGTACATGCAATTTTTTCTCTTTAAATTATTAAATCTCGCCAGAAATGACATGCAATAATTTACAAAATATCTGCAAATTTATATCTTAAGAGTTATCTGTAAATGTCCTTAATTCTGAAGATATTTGTTATATAAGGTTCATTACAAATTTATCAATTTCCTACCACTCAAATATTTACAAATTTGTAAGGTAGTTCAAAGTGCCACTGAGAAATGTACCGTGTGCTCCATGTGGCACGCGTGCCATGGTTGCCAACCTCTAGTGTAAGACATTGTCATTTTTTGTATTGCTTTCAAAACGTATACCATTTAAATCGTCTGGGGTATTTTACATGAAATAAATACTGTTAGCATAGTTAGTGAAGCAGTTATTGATGGCATTTATGCTGTATGTCGTGTTTGTTGTTAAACTGAAATAAACTAAGGCAATTTATAATTTTTATTAAATCTTACAATAATATTTATTTATTAATGATAAATGCAGTAAAACCTGGAGTTACGTGATTTTCAAATCTTGTTGATTCGATTTTTGTTTGAAAAAAAAAATGATAAAATTGGTGAAATTGGTAACGTGATCGAAGGAGATGCCAATCTTGCCAGACAAATAAATTTAGAAATGGTTTGTGATGAAGTTGAAGAACTGTTGGATTCCTACAATCAAGAGATGACAATTGATGAGCTCATAGAAATGCATGAGCCAAAAGCAAGGAATTGTAGAACGTAATTCTTTAGACCCATTTAGTCAGAAGATGGAATGACAGTTGGTAATTTGACAGAAGGCCTATATTTATTTGAAGAGGGGGTCACCATTCTTAGAAAATAAAGATTCCAACGGAAAGCGTATTTTTTCAACAAGTAATAAAAAATATTAACTTGCTACAAGAAAATTTTGTGCAACCAAAAAAAAAATTGATTTGACAGATTATTTTGTTCGGTTTTATGAAACCCCCTACATCGAAATGACTCCGGTTTGTGATTTTGTATATTTAGGTTATCTAAGATTTTGTTAAACATATTTTCCCGAAATGATTTTTTTTTCGTCTTCGGCCAATTCGACTTCGGTTATCACTCAGTCCCACCTATCGCGTAAGTTCGAGTTACGACTGTATTTTACTATCGGTTATTTGTAAAACTATATCAAAACATCGAACTTTGTAATGTAATTAGAGTAGTTTGCAACATTTGATTTAAATTTTCTCTCTACATATATATCCTAGATGAGAGACAAAAAACATTTGGATACTCAAAAGATTTAAATTGAGAGTTTAAACTTTGGAACTAAAAGGGAATGATGCTGCAGTATTTATAAACATTGCAATCTGAGGACTGCTTTTTTTATAGGTTTACGCCAGTTTTGAGTTCAATAAACTTTAACCGTCTGCTTAAATAACTGAGCAAAATCCTATGAGGTATAATGGATAAATGGCAAATGAACTGAATATGTTATTAATAAAAAATGTTACATACAAAAAAAAGCATTGGAAAATGCTTCTATCAGTACTCAAATAAAAGAACAATAAACCAATTGTTGCTATATTCAGAAATCTAAATACAAATTTAAAGGTAGAAACAGACACATATTAGTAGCAAAATTGATAATTATAAAAAAAATCCGATTTTCTAGAGTAATTATAAACTAATATTAAGTAGAACTAAAATTATATCAATAATATTGATTTTCTTTGCAATTATAATATACTTATAAATATTTTATAAAGTGTACGCGTACTGTAAGTGTTGCATGTATGAACTACAGTACCCCTTGTGTGATACATATCTGATAACGTAACAATTTATTGAGTTAAAAATAAAAATAAAAATATTTTGTTTGAAAAAAATTCTCCTTTTCTGTGTTTTTCTGTTAATTTTCTAAAAATATTTCTTAGCATTTAAATTATGGATATGATTAAAAACACTAACATAATTTAAAGTAAATAAAACTTACACATTCTAGATGTTACCATTTATATAATTTTCTTTTTTACTTCCTCTGCCACTAGACTCGTTTTAATTATTCAGGAGGAATTAAAATCGCAAGTTATATTTTATTGAATAGAAGTGGAGCGAAAGAAAGAGAAAGATATTTTTAATTGTGAATAACATCCTTTGTAACGAATATTTTAAGCATTCTTCTTTCGGATGGGAGCATAATTCAGTTAATTACTTCACTTCTGTTCTTGACGTAAAATTGGGTGCGAGAATGGAAAACCGTTTTCCTCTGCAGTTGGGGTTGAACTTCTTTTTAAATCTCTCCGCTGGAGCAAAAATAATTCAACGTGTTATTGCCGTTTTCTTTTTAAATTAGCCTCATTACTTGGTTGATGCCCTGTGCGAGTCTTTATTCCGAGAAGTGTTTTCCCTGGATTTCGCACCCAGAAAACTTTAAAAAGATGTCGCTTTTCCTTCAATAAATTAATGAACAAGTGATATTCCTTAGCACGCATAAAAAAACTAGAAACTTAAGTGCTTATAAAAATTCTATGAAGTTTTCCCAAACAATTTATTAAATTGCTTCGGGATCAATTAAAAGTATTTTTCCGGAAGGGAATTATGAAATGTTTGTGAAATCATGAGCAGAAGCGTTTTAAGTAAAATATTTATTAAGGAAATTGGAGATTGATACAATAATCTTTCTTTATGGCTTGATAATTTAATGTGTGTGTTTATTCCAAATGATATTAGAATGATGAGAGAAAAGGTTGCAAGTAATCTCATTAATGGTAATACTTTAATACATGTAAAGTTACTTAACTAAAGCGTCTTTCTTCTTCCTTTAAATTAAATTTTTTGTTTTTATTTAAGCTTTCAAAAAATACTTATTATACTAGCAGATAAAACATGTCTCGTACTTGCGTTGCTTTGGTTGTTCATTAAATATTTTTTTTTCAAACAGTTTCATTGAAATTTTAATAAGTCTGTTTATATTTTATAAAATATTGTAGATTATGCCGTTTTGTAAGAAATTTTGAACTACTTTCAAGGCATAAAAAAGGCTTCAAATAACAAAATGAATTTAGTGAATTTATATAAGCTTGTTTGGCATACTTGTATTACATAAAATATTTCTTTGGTAATTCATTTTTAACTTTTAATATTATAATGTATACTTTAACTTCATGTTTTATTTTTTTCTACTTTATTAAAAAAAATTTGAAGTGTCATAAGTTCTATAAATGAGTGTTTCTCAAACTGTGGGGCGCGCCCCCTGGGGGGCGCGATAACCTTACGAGGGGGGCGCGAGCATATCGAACATAAAAGATTTAAAAAATAATTGAGTTACTGGAATGAATTAAAACACAAAAGACTTTCAGACATAATAAAAAATGCACTTTTACTATGATATAAGTTATAGGCGATATTAAGTCACCAAAAAAAAGAAACTTCTTCAATACTTGATTAGCTATCTTTGATCCTATAACCAAATAAAAAATATTTTATTTAATTTGCTGTAATCCCATGATGAGAGAGTTTTTATTACGTTTTCTTTTTTAAAACTAACATTCCACTCTTTCTGAGAAAAAACAGATCCCAGATCCAGAATCGAAAAAATTTAGGAACATAAAAAATTCATCACTGTCATTATTTTTGAAATACTGCACATTATAGCTGTAATTTGTTTGACCTTCTAAGTTATTGGTACAGTTAGTTATGACCCCTCTCTTATGCGTTTATTTCTCATTTAAGGAAGTTGTAAGTAATGTATTTCTCTGTTGCGCTTTTTTCCATGCAAAACAGTTTTATGATATTTGGAAAAAACCACGGAGAGCACACACACACTTTGATGGATTACTTTGCAAAGACTTAGACCAAGATGAGTATTTTCAAACATATAAAGCCTAACTATTGTTTTTAGCAGTAACATACATATTATCATAATGAATACACTGTTTACCCAGAAGTGATCGCGCGGGACACACAGATCACGAAATTGTTAATTCTGGCAAAACTGTTTATTTGTTAACAGAGAAAAATTTAAAAGTCCTTGAAAGTAGGTAAGTAAACTTTCTCTTAGTTAAATTATTCACTGCAATAACGATTTGTATCGTGTACAATAAAATAATTATAAAAAAAAAAGATTGGGGTGACTCAATAACCCCGCTCGACCGTATCGAGTGTGCGCCTGCTCCCAGGTTAAAACATGTTGAAGTCTTTTTGCTTTAAATATTGAAAATAATACAATTATTCTTCATCGTAATTTTATATTATTGTTCATTATTTAACATCAATTATAAATGCTAATTCTGTGAGGCTTATAATTAAAATTCGCTTAAAACTAATTATAATTTGAGCAATCATTTAAAAAAAACATTTTACATTTTTGTAAACATTGTCGCGCACTTTGCTTTACTCTCCTTACAATTCAGCTATTATATCAACAATGTTTTATTTTCTTATAAATGTGTGTGTGTGTGTGTGTGTGAACTCCTGCAAAGAGAGAGTACTTCGGGCGGTATACTTTTAATGTATCAGTGCTGCACAGTGTATTTTATAACGAATTAATTAATACTAAATTAAGAACAAGTTTAATAATTATTAGCGACTTCCATGGGCTTGTCTTGCAAAGCAAAGTTTTTATAAGGAATGCTTATGATTAGAAATCGACCCTCTGAGTTATTTTTCTATATTTAGCAGATATCCATATTTTGTCTTCTAAGCAGTCACCGCATTTTGCAATATGTTCAATTTAAAAATTAGAGAAAGGAAAAATAGCATAATGATTATCATATTACTTAATTAATTTTTTTGCTTAAAAGTAGTATTCAAAATTTAATACTTATGTTATTAATTTGTATGGCTTATAATTAAGATCTCGTATTGTAGCTTTAGCGTCAAAGTGCATTATTATTGCATTTAGTGCATTATTAATGTATAAGGGGGGCGCGATAAAAATTGTGATTGAAAAAGGGGGGCGCCAGTATTGAAAGTTTGAGAAGCACTGCTATAAATAATTCAGTTTAAAACCAGGTTAATACTCTTCAAATTAAAAGATTGCTTTGTTAATTGGTATCTGATAAGATCGCTTTTTTGTATTTGCTGTTTAATAAAACCACATATTTGATTATTTATGATCTAACAGAAAAAGAGGGAGAAGTTCATCATTAGTGCAATAAAGCAACATGAAATAAATGATTCTCTCTCATATAAAGGGTGAGTACAAATTATGGACGCGATTTTAAAAAATTCATACTGTAACGGGCCTATTCACGAACCTCCTACTAATCTTCTTGGGGAAAAACATTCTTTAACTATTATTCTGTTGAAAACTTTCTCCCGAAGAAGACGTGACTTATTCAAATAAAGGCTTATATTTAAGCATTAACTTTCAATTTTGAAAGAGAGAAAGGTTAGAAGCTAGATGATAGAAGCTAGGGATTAACGTAAAGTAATAGAAAGCTAGTCGAGGGTAATTCGTAATTATTTGTTTAATACTTAAAATTGAAGATTGACGATTTGGTCAATTAGATATCTAAATTGGAATAGTACCGGCTTGAAGTAGACTAACTTAAAACGTAATTCCAATTACTTGGAATGTGTATTGCTAAGACGTTCTAAGAGCAAGCGATTCTATTTATAATTAATTATCTCGTCTACCTCGCTTTTGCTCCCATATTTATTTAAAGGTGCATTTCATAACTTGGGTTGTTGAGATTTGTTACGTTGTTGAGAATTGCTAATAAATAGTATTTGTTTTGATTATGGCTAATCTTCCTTCGAATTATCGTACACTTATAGAAGTAAGAACCCATCCATCACAATATTATCAAAACCGCTGCACATATTACAATAAGTGATACATGAATGTAAAGAGAAATAAACTACGTTTTTTTTTCTTTTACAAATATTCGATGTATGATTCTTTTGTTACTCCATATCTGAGCGAAATTTTGATGCTTACAGGCATTTTTTTACTCCCATTGTGTCGTAAATTAAACTTCGACGCTCACAATCTATCTATATATATATAAATGGATGTTTGTGTATATGAAATCGCTTCACTCCACCGTTCTACCGATCACTATGAAAATTAGTATGTATATGTATTTCTTTGTGGAGAAGGTTTTTCTGACATCTTCTTTGTTTCAGATCCCCACCAGGAGGCGCTATAGCATGTCAACTTCTGAACCGTTTAATCGATCGCCAAGTTGCGAACAGGGTTACCATGGTTGCTTTATCACCAATATTTCGCTATGTTTCCAATGAACCACCATAATGTAATTAATGGCATTGCTTGCGAATATTACAATTTTAACTTAAAATAAATGCAAGAGAAGGAAATATTAACGTATTACACATCCGGGTATAAATTATTTTCATTATTTTAAGCATTCATTACACAAAATGTGTGACAATATGTCACTTTTCTGAGCAGAGACCAGCTTAGGAAGGTGTTTTCAAAAATCGACCCACAAGGAAGTTACGGAGGCGTAATAAAAAAATCATTTATATGTATCAACTATCAGACCTACAGTCTTGCATTTTAACAAAAATACTTTTTTGTTCAGCTGAGATCTATGCAAAATCTTTTTTTTTGTTTATTTTGCAATTCACGTAAAATTAACTCATTAAAAATTTCTTTATCCTTCAATATGAATTTTTTAATTTTTCATTTCACCCGTTCTTCGCAAGGGTATACCATCTAGTAATAATGCATTTTCTGTTTTATATGTTGCATTAATAATCCGTCTAGCATTATAATATGGAATACGAAATAAGGAACTCTTAAGTGATAATTAAAACAGAAAATATAAATGTAGAAAATTAACTAAGTTTTTCGTCACTTGAGAGGTTCAAAACTACGAAGTCGTCACCAATAGCCGTGTATTGCCCTAGAGTTTGATGTTTATGAAAATGAAATTAAAGTACTATTGATATATCAAAGTATAACTTGATATTAATATTTCATCAGTTTCTACCTAAAGCAGTATTTGGAATGTAAGCTGTATATTCTGCAGCACAGCATTTCTCAAATTGCGTGGCGCGCCCACTTTCGGGGGCGTGACAACTCTATGAGGAGGGCGCGAGCATATTGAAAAGTCGAAAACAAAAGATTATTTAAATAAAATTTTTAATTTACTGACATAATAAAGATATAAAATACACATTTACACTGATATATTACAATTATAAATATATCAGGGCTACATAATGTATTTTCTAATTAATTTAGCTAAACCAAGTTAAGAACAAGTTTAATAATTACCATTAACCCCATGGGCTTGTCATATATAAAACTATATACAAAAATTAACACTTATCTTGATAAATTGATCGGTTTATAATTAAACCCTTCACTGCCATTTAAAAGTTACTCTATTCGCTTCTCATTGCCAACCGTTTCAACGTAGGCGCTCGTTTGAGATGTATTGGGGGGAGCAGGAAAAGAAATAAAGAAGCAAATTATCTGAAATAAGTAAATTTTCCGCAAAGATTGTTAAGTTTCTTTATTGCCTTTCAAAAACTTCGGAGTAATTTTATGGATAGCAATTCACTGAAAAGATCGTTCTTCAGAAACACTTATATAAACGTCCAGGAAAATTAACGCTTTGGCTGAGCGACACGTTTGTATACGGCGGTGGTAATTAAGAGGTTAAAGTCGTATCGTAACTTTAGCGTCAAAGTATGATATTATTGAATTCAATGCATTGTTATTATATGAGGGGGGCGCGATGAAAATTATGATTGAATATTGGTTCACGAATATTGAATCTTTGAGAAGCACTGCTGTTGTAATGTAATAAAAATACAACAGCTATTCTTAAATTCAGCACATAAAATCATAACACTTTAATTATTAATTTACATTACAAAAAAACGAAAAAACTGCTACATAGAATACGCAAAAGCAATATAACAGAATACCTGACAGCGACAATCACAATCCATTAAATGGATACTAGTACATTTAGATCACGTGACCTGTTTATTCAATCCTCATCCAGTCCAGAGCATCTTGATCCGAGACGTTTCGTAATCACCGAAATTTCGGAGAGATCTGAAGTGAGCACAAACTCCCTAAAGCATCCAATTTTCCAGATGGATGCGGTTTAGAGCAGTTCATTCTAATCAAAGGTTTAAATTTAATTGCGGAATTATTCCAAATTGGGAAAGCACCCGGAATTTATGGACTGCAGGATTTGGCTGGTTTTTGGGTCCATAATCTGAAAGCAGACCTGCAGTAGGTGAGATAGAATTTCGATGCGTGCGGGTCAGTTCGTTCTCGTAGATTAAATTCTATTTTGAGAAATATTAAACGTAATTTAAGTGGCAGTATAAGTGGAACTTTAATTGATACTAAATTGGACTTCTTATTGATTTTGTAGGAGTGAAATTTTAATTAATTAATGAAGTTAAGTCTTAATTAAAAAAAATTAAGGATTTGTTTATAATTAGTTGGTACACCCGTTATTCGCACGGGTGAATTGAAACATTAAACAATACACATTGAAGTATAAAAAAGTTTTTCATGAGTTAATTTTATAGGAATTGTAAATTAAACAAAAAAAATCTTTTTGTACATCTCGGATGAACAAAAAAAGCCATATTTGTTACATTTTAAGTGTGTAGATCTAATAGCAGGTAAAAAAGGGATTTTTTATTTATAACACCCCTTAAATCTCTTGTGGATTGATTTTTGCAAACACCTCCCTAAGTTGGTCTTTGTTCAGCAAAAGGAACGCATTGTTACAAATTTTGTATAATGAACGCTTAAAGTGGTGTCAATATATTTATATCTGGATGTGCAATATGGTATTACTACTTTCTGTTGTATTTATTTTATGTTAAAATTGTAATATTCACAATCAACGCCTTTCCTTACTTTATAATGGCGATTCATTGGAAACATAACGAAATGTTGGCGATAGAGCCAAGTTGGCATCATTTTTGGTGACCATGTTCGAAGCTTGGGGATTGATTGATCGGTGCAGAAGTTGATATGCTGTAGCGCCACCTGGTAGGGAGATGAAACAAAGAGGAAAGCACAAAAACCTTCTCCAGAAAAAAATACATATACATGCGAATTTTCATAGTGATCGGTTGAACGATCTTGGAGTGAAGTGAAGTGAGATAATATCTACAAACATCCATTTATATATATATATATATATAGAGAGAGAGAGAGAGAGAGAGATTATTTATTAATAAAATTATAATAAGGCGGAAAGCTTTCAAAGTCATTATATTTGTAATCTCATTAAATACAAAAATTTATATTGACAAAGTGATGAAAATATTGAAAGAGTTTTGGGGAACTGATTATACATAAAATACGTATACCAGATTGCATTAATGGATATTCAATAACCAACTTTTTTTCCTCCAAAATTGGGCTTGTACTATAAAAGGAAACGGCTTTTATAAAAGACAGTAAGTTAATTACTTCTATTTTTTTACTTGTATTGTGTCTTACATCATTATGTTTTGTTTCAAAACTGCTTTAGAATACTTATTGAAAGGATTAAAATATATTCCAATAATTCACGAATATCAAATGAACTGGAAATTTAAAGTAATTTATCAAATCCTCGCGGACATTATGAACTCTTTAAAATGCTTAGGGCAGGGGTGGCGAACCTTTTTCGATCAACGTGCCATTTTTTCTTTAAGAAAATGTTAAAGGAGGTATAGACGTGCCGTGTCAAATAATTTTGACTAGTGATTATTGAGAAAATAATAAAACTAAATACTAACAACTCAAAACTCTTTAATTACACCGAAAAAATACATTTTGCACAGTATAATAATAATTGTTTTATTTATATGTGTAACTCAAATTCAAGTAACATTAGTGTGAATTCTGTTGTGGTAGATTAGATGACAAATAACTTTTATTAAGATTGCAAAATGTTACTTTTACCAGAATGCAAGCCGATTTGGAGTCATCTTCCTAAGAGTTAATGTTCCTAACTTAGACTTCTTAACTTAGACTCGCAATAAGCTCTTTAATAATATGACTCGCAGGCATAGGTATATGAAAATATGGTTAAAATAGCGCGAGCCAGTTTTTTCCAACAGCTGAATCAGTGCTTCTCAAACTTTCGATACGTTCGACTCGATTTTCAATAATAATTTTCATCGCGCCCCCTCCCTACCATAACTATGTATTAATTTCAAAATTAACGTACTAAAAGCTACATGCTAAAGCTACAATATCATTTTAATTATTAAGATAAGTATTAAATTTTGTGTATAATTTTGTATATGCCAATCCCATGTGAGTCCCTAGTAATTATTAATCTTGTTCCTAACTTAGTATTGATAAATTAATTATCAAATACATTATGCTGTACAGATGCATTTATAAGTATATTATATCAATGTAAAAGTGTATTTTACTTTTTAATTATGTCAGAATGTATTTTGTTTTTCTTCCGTTCAGTAACTTTGCAATTTTTTTAAATCTTTTATTTTGACTTTTCCATATGCTCGCGCCCCCCTTCTAAGGTTATCACATCCCCAAGGGGGCGCCCCCACAGTTTGAGAAACGCTGAGCTAAATGTATTTGCAATCGAATTCCATGTTTCCAAAATTTCATTACTAGCATTTTTACTTATATTGCTTGTTAATCTTTCTGTTTTAATCAATTCCAACTTTCTCCTTTTCCCAACAAAACTTTTTTATTCCATTTTGAATTAGACTGGAAATCAATCACAGTTGCATTTCAAAATTTTCAATTTACAACAAATAGGATTGGGAGAAATTCAGTTTAATAAACGTAGTCACATCGAAGTTCATAAAAAAACGAGCGTTTCCGGTAATTCTTTGAACTGAGAAAATCTCGCTGAAAACTGCGACCCATCACTCACGTTTCTCGTAATACTTTATATTGAACTTTGTTGTTTTGAGTTAAAATGAAAACCGTTTTGATCGGTGGCGTGCCCAAAATATTGTGTGCAACTGGTTCGCCATCCCTGGTTTAAGATAAATTGACAAAGATGAAAGTCTTCTTTTAGTTCACTTTTTTTTCAAGTTTAATAATAATAATAAACTTAGAATTTCAATAAACCTAACGAATTATTCACAGTTATTTCGCATAATAAGCTTAACTGGCATTGAAAATATAATAATATCAATGGCTATTATCAAGTATTTTATTTCTAGTGATATTGAAGTCAATACCATTATGCTCCCAACATCTATAAGCGATGTTAAATCACTGCCAAATTAAATCTGTGTCATGCTACCGTTTTGTGTCTTTACATTTTTATGTTATGTTAAACCAAGTTTTCTGGTTAAGCTATTTTTTTAATGTGTTATGCTATTTACGATTTCATGCTAGGGTTTTTCTGTTGTGTTATATACATAATCAGATGTATCTCTTAGTGGAGTATGCTATGTTATGTCTTCACAATATATGGATCACGTAATGTTTTATTTATACTGTACAAGCAGTTTGGTCGAATGTGCCATGAAATGCTCTAGATTAAAATTCAGCATTTCTAGGATAGTGTCAGTAGGTTGCAATAGTACACGGTCATGCACATCGGCCTTTTTCTTTAAACACACAATGCGCCGAACCATACGCTCTAGTGATACGCTCTCAGATATTTACTCAATCTTTTCTTTTAAAGAGAATTTTTGCGAAGGCGAATCATCTACACATTCAGGATTTGGACAAATACAAATCAAAGATACTGTTTAAGTTAGGATGGTGTTTTGTGCAGCTCTTTGATTTTCTTTCTCTGCTCTTAAATTTCTTACACGCATTGGTAGCAGACAATTGACTTTAATGCTTTGCATTTGGTTTTATTCCTTCTCCATGTTTTGCTGAAATTTCGTTGTGAATATTATTTCAAAGAAAAGTGCAAAATGAGTTCGTGAATCGTTCACTTCGAAAATACATATGTACTTTAAGCAGTAGCGCACACCGGAATTTTTGAAGTGAAGGGAAGGGGGCGGCTCCGGGGTTGAAAGTTCAACATGTTTGTATCATGCTTCTTTTGATTTTTTTTCGATTTTGGGAACAAAACACAGTAAAAAACTAATTATTGAATAAATAATTAGCATTAATTAATAAAATTAATCATTAATAACAAATACCTAGTTAAATTTTACGTACTACATACTTAGAATAATAATCAATCGGAAAAAAAAATCAACGGCTTTGGAGGGGGGGTCTGGACCCCCAGGACTCCTCCCCTTGTGTGCGCCACTGACTTTAAGATACGCTTTCACATCTTGTTATATTACACTATCATACAACCTCTCTGACAATAAAGTTCGGTGAATGAAGTCATAACGGCTGATCTACTAACACTGGCGAAACAAAACGCTGCACATGTGTAGCGGCCGGTGTTGACCACCAGTCCCCACAGTTGAGCGTCTTTTATGTTGCATGTAAAATTTGTTTTACAAAGTTCATGATGAGTGCGTTGGTTATTAACTGAGAGCAGTTAAATGAAGGAACAAAAGATCAATTTAAAGTTTTGTTTCAAGCTTGACAATGCACCCAAAGAAACTTATGCGAGATGCTGGTACGTTTTCAATAAGATCAAGCACTTTCCATGAAGTGTATGTACGTTTTCGAGGAGGCCGGAAAAGTGTTTGGGATAAAATCTGTAGCGGAAGACCCCCAACCTCCGTCAGTGACGAAAACATTGAGAAAGTGAGGAAATTAATCACGAAAGATGGTTGATGAACTGCAGATTTATTGTAAACCAGTATTTAGGAGTGACAAAAACGTGGGGGATACGTAGGGTACGAACCAAGTACGCACAACGAAGTTTATGGTTTTTTGCTCACGGCAATGCTCTCCCTCCTACAGCCAATATCGTCAAACAATTCCAGGCAAAAAAAAGAGGATGGTGCAAATTGAACATCCACCACAATCGCCAGATCTCAGTCCTCCAGACTTCTTCCTATTACCACGACTCAAACTCGCTTTGAAATGAAATAGATTTGACGATATTCCTGACGTCCAACTAAACGTGACGAGGCTTTTGACCTCATCCCAAGCGAAGACTTCTTGCAAAGTTTCCAGGACATGTATAGAAGATCTCAGTAGTGCATAGTTATGGGAGGTGACTAGTTTGAAGGACAGTATGGTAACTTTCGTTAATATTTCATCGATGTTAAGAGGACTTGGTACGCCAAAAATGACCAACCTGTCGTTTTTCAAAATTTTTTATTTAATCTTATTCTTTGCATTATTATGTTTCGATTGATATATCACTTGTGCAAATCGAAAGGTTAGAAATTGAATAAAACTTTATTTGAAAACAAATTAGCAAATCGGCCACGCCCCCTTTTTAGCAAAAAAGCTAAAAAAGCGTTTTGATTTAAAAAAAATCTATTTTATAAAGAGAAATAATAACTATAAAAAAGAATATTTTATCTATGAAGCAGAATATTTCCGAGGTAATGCAATAATGTATTTTTTTTTTCTTTGTGAAATGTGTACATGTAAAATTTTTGAATTAAGGCATTTTATATTAACAATTTCATAATTTCAGTTCTTATTCCTGATATGTTTTTCATACAAATGTAATACTTCAATATTATGTGAAGAAAAACACTAAACTTTCTGTCGTGACAAAAAAAAATGCAACATTTTTTTTTTTGAATTTTCTTGTGTGCAATTAATACCTTCTTAAAATTAATCATTTAAGAAATTGTATGGGTTGAAAAAATACGAAAATGCAGTTATTTTTAAAAAAATACATATAACAAATACCTTATAATGGTATTTTAAGTTTATTTAAGCTTATTATAACTTTTTTTTCATAATTATAAACTTTAAAGGGGTTTTTCTCAGTTTGTGTTTTTCGAAACATTAGTGCATTCAAAATGCTACTCCTTCCATAATTATTTACCAATCACTTCCATATTTTTCCTGTATGTTGCATATAAAGCATGTAAAAAAAATTAGGGATCCATTTTTCAGTAAACTGAATACTTTTTTTAAAAAAAATTTAAATGTGAGAGATATTGGCTTTTTCGTTGATTTTTAGCATGCATATCAACTTTTTAATTTTTTCTCAAAAATGAATTAGGTTATTTTAAAATCGATCCTTAAAGTTTATAACACCCATAAGAATATTACAAAAAAAGTTTAGGTCAAAAATTAATAATTACAAAAGGGGTAGAATTTTAAACTTTCCAAATTTTCTTCAAAAATTTAAATTTTTAAAATTGTGTGAATAATATGTGAACAATTTTATCTTGTATTATTTTCTTGAATAGAAACATTATATAAAATGCTAAAATACAATTTTTAAATACATAAAGAAAGTATTTCAAAGGGTTACTAAGTACACTTAATGTTACAGGACTATTCACGGAGCTTTATTTTCAGAGGTTGTATTATCAAATAACACATTTTTTCTATGACTTTATTATATCATTTTGCATTTCATATCACTTTATATCATTATACATTATGCTACCTTCTACTGCATACTAATGCAAAGTTTTAATACAGCATTTGCATTACATAACAAAGTTACAAAATATTCAAAGATTAAATTTAAATTACGGAAAGATTCGATGAATTCCGAATTAAATGGTTAATCATGTACGATGGACATGAAACAAGCATTTTGTCAGAGAAGTATTATTTTGAATTAGAATATTAAATTTTTAATGAAAAAAAAACATTTTTTCACTCATGTTATAAAACGCTTTCTATTACGTTGCATTAATATTTAAACTTTGTTTAATTTTATATATTTATACAAAAGAAATGACATAGATAAAAAAAACTTTATTGTCCAAGGAGTAAAAAACTCGCTACTCTGTAAACTCTTAATTTTGATACAAAAAATACACTCTTATTTATTTTTGAAAAATAAGCAATTGAATTCCAACGCTCTAACAAGATCAGGGAAGGGACTTATTCCAATATGAGTCGAAAGCAATGAAATGAAGCCCCAAGCACTATCTGTCAAAATGTCACTCCGCGCCGCATATTTCGAATAAATAGAACTAAGCCATTAAATTAGCAAAAGCAATCACCGTGAACTAATACATTTTGGGCTTCCAAGCGGGGAAGAATGTAATTAAATGCCCCACTTGAAGTGTGAATATTTCCCGAGAACACATTCAAAATTAACATGTCTTAAGGCAAAGAAAAGAAATTTATCATTGTAATTAATTTTTATGAATCGTTTGTGCTGTTATAATTACTGTTAGAAATAAGTGAAGATGAAGTATAAAAAAGATACATTTTTGTTATATTGAAAATGTATTTTGTATCGGGAAGGAGATGTTTGGGCTGTATAACGATAGATGTGAATACTATATTCCTTGATCCTCATTGATATCTTGTTATAATAATAGTGTTTAATATTAATTGATAAATCATTCTAGATTTTCCGATAATAAGAATAGCATCACATTGTTACGAATTTTGTGTCAAATAGTGTAAGAAATATGTATTTGGATGCGTAATGCCTTTATCTTGCTCTAAATTAGATTTAATTTTCGTTAAAATTGTAATATTCACAAGGAACGCCGTCCCTTACGTTATAATGGGTATTCAATGGGAACTTGGCGATAGAGCCAAGTAGGCGTCATTTTTGGCGACCAAGTTGGTGGCTTGACGATCATATTGGCGTTTTGGTGATCATGTTGGTGACCATTTTTTTGGCGAGTTCGGGACCCTCTGGGTTCATCTACAAATTAGTAGAGGAACCCACTAATTTCAAGACCTATGATGCAAGCGGGTTTTTCTTGAATTATCTGCGAAGGATATAAATAGAGAGATGCTCGCCGAAAGTCAGTTTGGTTTCGACTAATGATCAGTTAGAGTTGCTCTGATTGTTGAAGCGATTAGTGATTACTTCTGCTGTTGAACGAGCGATTGCTTATGAATAATATTTTATATATGTCTATTTTAGACACTCATAATTGTTTCTGAGTGCTGTTGAAGGTGTAAAGACCTTCTGAGATTTATTCTGCGAATATTGCTGCTGAATCTTGTATTTCAAGGATTGGATTTTCGACAATAAATTCTCATTGCTCTGAAGGTATCCGACTACGTTCGGAACCGTGATTTTGCAAAAACGTGAAAATGGATAATATTTATGATATTTAGTGTCACTTAAATTCGAAAATATATACAGAATTGTTTTAAGAATAGTATTACAATAAAAAATTATTTAAGTACAATATTTTGACAAAAAATGAACGTAGAGAATGACCCATTTTCAAAATATTATTTTTTTGTGAAAAATGCTTCTATTATAATAATATTTTGCTTGTATATAGCTCAAAACTCTGTACAGAGGCTCAACTAGAATTTTTAAAATATACAACTTAGAAGTGGGTTTATCTATGTTTTACGACAACAGAGGGGAGAAATTTTAAGAAAAAAACGCCGATAATTATTTCAATGGAATGTAACTCTGAAAATAATGTGAATTTTTCAAAAATCATAGTTGAGCCTCTGTACAGAGATCTGAGCTATATACAGACACAATATTATTATAATAAAAGCATTTTCCACAAAAGGAGAACATTTTGAAAAAAGGTTATTCTAAGTTAATTTTTTGCCAAAATATTGTATTCAACGACTGATTTGCATAAAGTCTTCGAACCCCGATCAACGTAACACTATATTCTTTGATCCTATTTGATATCTTGTAATAATAATAGCGTATAATATTAATTGATAAAGCCTTATAGATTGAAGTAAATAAATCGAAATGTTAAACAAGAATCACAAGAATCAAAATAGCATCACATCTAAAATATTCTATCCCATTACAATTATGTTCTGTAGAGGGGGCCGCGATAGAGTGGTCATGGCCACGAACTCGGGGCCGGCATTGTCGAATCGTGGGCTTGAGTTCAGATGCAACTGAAGACTCGCCACCTTGTAGAGGGGCGGATGCTCGTAAAATATGTCGTTGCTCAATGTGTCCTTACGTAGAATTGGTTTTTGGTTACTCTGGTGTCATTCTCTTCACTTGATTGCGGCTCAAAATTACGAGGTCCGTTATCTAAATCTCTTAAGAAACTGATTCATGTTCAATTTGTCGGGATCTAAACTTCCCACTTAAGCGTAGAGTGAAAGTTGGGAGAGTGGGGATCCACTAACAGCTCTGGTATCATTCTTGTTTCTAGACCTTGGTTTACAATTTCTAGATTCGTTGTCATGATCTGTTGTACAGCTTCAAAGACGATGTTAATAAACTTTATGTTAATTAGTCAGTCAATAACAACAAATTAGTTAATTGTAATCCTTTTTCATTCGTAGTAATTCTGTTTATTACAATTTAAACAATCCGTTAAACTATCTCAATTTGTGAAAGTTTTACAACCCCTTAGTTTAATACCACAGACGTATAAATGTTCCCTTTATTAATTAACCTTTTTTCTACAGTATTATGATGGGCTACAGTTTTTTTTCATGCAATATTTTTTTTAATCTTTACATTGAAAATTAAGGGATATACACAAACAAAATACTCAACTTTGAGAAATTTAATCCGTTAGAGCTAATTAATTGATTAAAGATATTCAACTGTAAATTTAATTATATGTACGCTGTTTACTTAAAATAAATATTCAAATTGTTTTCTAAGGTCTTCAATAACATGCAAAAAAAAAAAAAAAAGCATTTTGACATTGTCATTTTTTCCCGAAAAAATAGTTAATCTTCGCAATCCGCTGAAAACGCTGTCAGCTGAAAACGCAATATCTGCTATAAAACTATTCCCGTTCCCCACTAAAATACTCATTCTAGAACCCGTGCTGCCATATATCTTGGAAGAGTGGATTTAAAAAGAATATTCCTGCTAACTATCACCAGAGTATTCGTAAAAATGGTTATTATATGTCATTTTAAACTGAATGGTACTTATAAGCACCATAGGTAGATAAATGAATAAACCTTTCCATGTAAATAACAGAGCTTTTACTGCATGTTAAAACTAATCAAACTTCAGTCTACACATAGAGTGATGGGATATTTAGAGAATGACGTGCGGGGGGTTCTGTATTACCCAATGACGCTTCATTCAGAATCTAGAGTACTAGATTCATCATTAATAGTTCATTGCGTTTTCTTACAGCAAAGTTAATGTTAACATTAAAACAATCTAAGCACTGCTATGCTGCGTTATTCAAAAAGAGGGCTTCAAGCCTTTCGGAATAAACAAAATAATTGTAAAAAATCTTGGTATCTAAAAACCTATGCTCAAGGTACTCGCACATAAAGTTTTTTCAATGGATTCCTATCCATTACAGAATTTTGGTCAGTGGCCTGACACACTTGCTAAGAAGGGAATTTTGACAGAACACCACTTTTAAGCGACTTTTCTTTTCATATTGTTTTATTCGTTAATCTAACTCAGTGCTTCTCAAAGTTATATTACTCGCGACCCAATATTCAATCATTATTTTCCTCACGCCCCCCATACAATAACAATGTACTGAACTCAATAATACTATACTTTGACGCTAAAACTTACGATACGACTTTAACTTCTTAAGCACTCCCCGTGTATATAAACGTCTCGCTAAACCAAAGCTTTTATTTCTCCAGATTTATATATACGTCTTTCCCAAGTACCATTTTTTCTGTACACTGCTATCCGTAAAATTATTTCAAGACTTTGGAATACAATAAAAAGACCTTGACAATGTTTGCGAAGGATTTACTTATTCCAGATTATTTTTGTTCCTTTATTCCTCTCCCCTCCCCCAATACATCCCATACGCGTGCCTACGTGGGAAACGGTTGGCATTTGGAAGTGAATCGCGAAACTTATGATCGGCAGTCAAGGTTTAGTTATAAACCGTACAAATATTATCAAGATAAGTATCAATTTTTGTTTTGGATTATATATATGGCAAGCCCACGGGGTCACTGGTAATTAATAAACTTGATTTTAACTTAGAATTGTTGAATTAATTATAAAATACATTGTGTAGCCTTGATATATTTAAAAGTGTAATATATCAGTGTAAATGTGTATTTTATTTTTTATTATGTCAGAATGTATTTTGTTTGTTTACTTTCAGTAAATTAATAATTTTTAAAAAATCTTTTGTTCTCGACTTTTCAATATGCTCGCACTCCCCTTGTAGAGTTGTCATGCTTCCCAAGGGGGGACGCGCCCCACAGTTTGAGAAACACTGATCTAACTATTAAGAAAATATTTTAACTATGTATGATGCAACACACTATGGATAGGAAATGGAGGATCATGAAGAGAGATCTGCGGCTACAAAAAATCTGGCACGAGTAAAACAAATATACGTCGATGCTGTAATCATTTTTTTTTTACTATTTTTGATTGTAAATGTTCAGCAATCTTTAATAATTATTTTACATTCTTCTACAAATCATTCTTTTAAAAGAATGCTGCATAACAAATGTATTAAATGGCACGGATGACGACTTCGTGTGAGAAAATGGCAACACCAATTTCGAAATTAGCTATTACAATAGGAGTGACGAATGATTTTTAAAATATGGTACTGATGGTTAAAATAATTATACGTTCATGTATGTATTTGAAAGTTCTTAATACTGGTAAAATAAATAAATTATTAATGTCTTATTATTTCTCATTAAATTTTTTCTTTTTAAATTTCGTAAGTATAGGATATTGATGGACCTTTACACAATTTTTTAATATTTTTTCCCCAAAAACGTGTAAAGAATTGGGGGTGCGGCTTAGAATCGCTGGAGGTTTAGATTCGAGTAAATGCGGTAATGTTAAGGTGACCAGATTTTTACAGTGAAAAGGAGGACGGAAAATTTAAGAAAAATGTTATAACGTAAATATATGAAACATTTTATTAATTCAAACAAAAATACGCTAATTATGCTTACATCCCTTTTAATTATTTACTTAATGAGTATCTCTCATTGAATGAATTTGTTTGTCAATATATATTATTTTCTAATATACCGGAAATTTCGGAGCAAAAAATATTCTTAATCTTTACTGTAAGTCTTTCAGCTAAAATATCAACATTCAATCTTGATTTTTCTCTTGTCCAAAAATACCAGCTGAAAAGACTCTTTCAACTGGTGCATTAGTTCCAGGGCAGCACACTGCAAATTAAAAAAGAATAAATTTACATTTGGAATGTGTTCATGATTGAAAACCATTTAAATAAATAATGGTTAAGTTTTTCAACCCATCTTATCAATTTCAGCGTGTTGATTTTCCAATTGTTTCAATTTTATTATAATTTAAATATGCATCCAGTCTTCCGTTTTCTTCAAACAGACCATTGCCAATGATTTTAATATTAGGCATTTCTTTTGATAAAAAATCAACAGTTTCCTATATCTGCCCAATTTAAATCAGCTTAAGCACCATTATAATCAACCTTTTAGCTTATGCAAGTCCAGTATGGGGTTACGCTGCTAAAACAAATATCAATATTTTAGACAATCTGCAAAATTCTTTAATACGTATGATTGTCAAAGCCACAAGATATATGCGCAATGATGACATACGTAAAGCATTAAAAATTACCAGTTTTAAAGCCCATATTCAGAAAATTGCCATTAACTTCTTTGATGATCTGCCAGAAACCAACAACTATAATATGCAAAACTTAATTCCATACATTCCTAATGATAATTCTAAAAGACCAAGAAGAATACTTCTTGATTCGTACAATCCTCCTTAACTTTAATTTTCGTGCAATATTTTTATTGCACCTCATTTTACTAAAATTTTACTCTCTTTAAATATTTTTGTCACTATTTTTCTCTTGCCTTCCCCACTGGACTTGCGCCTTCCCATTTCTTAAACCCCAGTCCCCAGGGCAGCCAATTGGAGTCAATGTTCACTGTTCCCAGCAACCAATCAGAGAGCAGTCACCTGGGCCTCTTCTTAGAAGTTCTCTAACTCAGCCAAGTGGACCAAAAAAACATTTCCAAATTCACCATCCAGTCGAAGCACTGAAGATTCTTCGTACGCCAGAAACAGTGTTTTCCCGGATCCCATCGATCATCCAATCGCCGTCATGCCTCCTAGCAGAATGTAAAACCCCACTCTCGTCATGCTACTCATGCACTCATGAACTGTGAACCATCATCAAAGACTTGTCCAGATATGGCCTCCGTCCCTCTTTGCCATTCATTTGAGGACTGTCCGTTCACAGTCCAGAAGATCCCATCCCAAAAAGCAACGCCTATTCAACTTGCCAGATATGGGATTATTCCAGAAGCCCAAAAAAGCAACGCCTATTCTATTATAATCAACCTAGAGATCTATTGGAAATTCAACTCCACTACATTTCTAACAGTTCCTATGCTAAAATTTTACTTTATTACATCTGGAAGTAATGGATTAGAAATTAGAAATACAATTTATACAAACTGTATTCTTAGATTTAAATAATAAATAAAAAATACACAAAGAGTATCTGATAATATCCAGTAAATATTATCGGTAGTGTTTGCTTTAATGGGGACAATTTTGCTTGCTTTCTGAAAACAATTTTTCTTTGAACAATCGATTTGCTTAAAATGAATTCCAGCTGGAAATCTTTGTTGGATCCTGGCAGGAACATAAACTCTATGTACCGAGTGAGGATCCGTTCTGCATACCAATAACTATAATGTATATGCATACACATTAGCCACTAGCTCAAAAAAATAGGTTAATATCCATAAATTTTAGTACGATCTTAATTGGATGAGTTTATACTTAATTTAATTACTGCTTTCTAAATAAAAATGTTTGTTTTCTTAGGGAGACTATAAGTCAAAAATTTCTGCATTTTTTTGTGAGTTTTAAAAGTATTTACACACATTTATAATTGTTATTTTTCCCCTCCCTATTTGGTCGAATATAACGTTAATTACCAAAGACTCATTTGACTTAGTGTCAGAACCAATGATTCAAATTAATACTGTTTGTGCGGTCCACTAAAATGAATTCATTACATAAAAATGCTTACTTTTTATTACCTTAACTTAAGTATTTGCACACATTTATAAGTGTTATTTTTCCCTCCATATTTGGTCGAATATAACGTTAATTACTAAAGACTATTTTGACTTATTGTCAGAAATAATTATTCAAATTAATTATGTGTACGGTCCACGAAAATTAATTCGTTACAAAAAAAATGTTTAAATTTTATTACCTTAACTTATAAAAAAAATTAACACCGGGTAGTTTTTAAAAAATCGTAATGAATGAATTTACACAAGCCTCGTAACTCGCCTTTACTTAAGGCATTTCCAATTTTTCCACTGTGATCGCTTTTCCTACGTCATAAAACAGAGAAAATTTATACGACTAGAGTGTTTGAATTTAATTTGAATTTTGAGGTAATAATCATGCCCTGGGGGAAAATAAACATCATCACAAATGAGTAGTAAAACTCTTAATTCCAGTATTCCTTCTTGAATTCTTCTAGTGTTTGTCGTTATTAAAAAAAAGCCAGTAGAATGCGCATTAGCGTTAAACTCTCTATCTAGGAATAATGAAATTACTTTATTAGAATTTTCTGACATGTTGTCATTAATTAAGTTTAATGAGAAAGTATATTTAACGCCTTGTTTTTTAAAAGGGCTCGTTAAACAGCTATTTACGAGAGAAATGTGTATACGGTTCTCAAGATAAAAACACTTTAGAAAATACTAAAAAGATAAAAATAATAATTAAAAAAACGAAGGAAGCACAAATAAAAAAATACAGTGGAAAAATTCGGAAATGCAAACATTTTAAGGCTGAATATGCCGGGAAATACATTTATGTGCCTTAATAGAGCTATTTTTTACCCATGCATTCAAATTCGAGTTTTGCGTTGTTATTAATGCGTGTATAAATGAGCTTTTTCTTCTCAAATTAATTATGTTCCTTTTGTCTGATATTATAAAAGCTTTAAGAGTTTTTCACTTAAAGAGTTTTATGGTGGATTTTAAGGAAAGGAAGTGTGTGAAAGGAAAATGGGTATATCTTTTTTATTTCTTTTATTTTTCTGCGCGATTAAATGAAGTTTTAATTGGTTTTGGAAAGTCATTGTATCATGCAGCTGTTTTAATTTTAAACGCCTTAAGATACATTGCATTTTGTGCAAATGTAACTCCATTAAAATGGGGCAAATTTAGTTGTTCTATTAGGATAAAGTTGTTGATGAAAATGGCTCTTTTTATGAAATTGGGTTGCTTGAATAAAATGGTGCTCACTCCATCAAATCCTGTAATTTCTTCGTTTATCGATCGATTTTTGTGAAAACTACGATATTTTTTGAATGCAAAAGAGTTTAAAATAAGATTAACAACGCTCAAAAGATTATCTCTTACTTTTAGAATATTTATATTTTACAGATCTTGGAACTTTCTTCATCTTTTGTAAGATCTACAAGGATTATTTTGATAGGAATATTTGCTTTAATCATAAACATCAGAGTTAAGTTGATTTAGTTTTGTTTTTCTTAGCAATCAACTGCATCACTGAAACTTTATAACGGTTTCTTATCGTGATTCTTACGAATCTTAACAATGCCTAGGGCAATGGTCCTCAAAATGTGTTCCACGGAACCCTAGGGTTCCACGAGGCATACCTAGGGGTTCCCTAAATCACAATAAAAATCGGAAAGAAAACTAAAAATGCGTTTGCCAACTGATTCACATCTCTATGAAGTTTGTATAATCATAACTTTTAAAGCTCATCCCAGTCATTAAAACTGAAAATTTTATTTTTATGCACGATAACTTCACTTTATAATACTTTTTTAAAAAATTTCATTATGACATAAAGATTATTAAAACGTATCATCTTTATATGAGTAGATTGTGAATATTCCATTGTTTACTATCTAGAGTTCCACGAAACAATTTTACATTCATTAGTACAATGTTTTACAAAACTAAATAATTCAAAATGACAAAACATGAAACTAAAATGCCCCTTTTTTCATTTATGAAAAAAAAACACTTAAAATGAAGGCCAAGAAACAACTTATCGACATACTTTATATTCGACATTAAAATCTAAGTTTAAGCAAGAACAGCTTCTAAACTTTTGTTTGCAAATTGATGCAAAATGCACAATAATTCTACCCTGAGCTAAAAAACATTTTATTGACAATCAGAACAAGATATTTCAGTGAAAAATGTTTCTCAACGTGAGTGTCTAAAAAATAATATAGAAGCAAATTATACGTTTAGAATTTGAAATGCGGATGCAGATCATATCAATAGACCTAGACTTCGACAGTTAATGTAAAAAATTACAAGCGCATATCCCAGGTATTAAATATAATGCAAGGAAAGATGACACTTGGATCACAAATCAATATGTGTTAATCATATTAAATTTACATTTTAAAATTCTTCAATAACAATACAATAGTTTTTACTATATATAAAGTACCTATAACATAATTGATCTGCTCAAAATATTATTTAAGATATATTAAGTGTGTGCGGAATGGGATTCCCCGAAAACACCTTTTAGCTCTAAGGGTTCCGTGAATCTAAAAAGTTTGAAGACCACTGGTCTAGGGAAAATACCTTTTAAACTTTGTATGATCATAAAGCCATTTTATGTAAAGAA
Source organism: Trichonephila clavipes (assembly GCA_019973935.1). Classification (NCBI taxonomy): domain Eukaryota; kingdom Metazoa; phylum Arthropoda; class Arachnida; order Araneae; family Nephilidae; genus Trichonephila; species Trichonephila clavipes. Next base: position 305,081 of record BMAU01001551.1, read on the forward strand.
AATGCGATGCATATATGTGTAATAATTCCCTCTATTATCCTTTTTGTTAACTCTCTGTATTAATATTTAAACAAACTTTAATTCTTTAGTTTAAAAATAACACTGTAATCTTAATCGTAATCGGCTAGTCCGAAATCCCTGTCCCGCGCATTCTATCCAATCATAACTACTATTACGTAATAACCACTGCCTGTATAAAAGCAAAGATCTTGTGTAATCGCTCTTTTTTTTTTGGCTATCTGCCTTCATCTTGTAATCAGCCTGCTGCAACGCTTTCTATGTTTGTCTTTGTGTTTGTGCTATGATGTTTGCTTCTTGTATGTGTAATGCCGTCCCTAGTGGATCTTTATGTGTTTCCAGATGTGAATAAAAGGAATAACGTTTTACATGAGTGCCTCTTCGATAATACCGTACTCGACCATGCTCCACGTAACACAGAAAATCACATCCACTCTCGCCACTCTGCTTACAAAATTATTTACTACTCTCCAATATTATTAAAAAAATATTTCATATATATATATATATACATATTAATGAGATTTGCTGTTTAAAGTCAAGTGAAATGGGGAGATTGATGATTGTCGTCATAGGAATCTACGGAGTTAGAGATATAATAGTTGTAGCTACCGGGTTTCAAGAAAAAAGACCACCGATGTCAGTTAGTATTGCTGTAGATCTAATTGCCCTGATAAACATTGAATTTATTATTATAGATATTTAAACTAATAGTTATGAATCTGACGTCTCCTGTAGCTTAGGTCGAAGTTAAATAGTGATTTGATTGTCATAAGAAAAGTGTTTGTTTTATGAATGCCTCTTCCTTTGTGGGTCATCCGCACACTTCCGCGGACGAGAGTTCGTGACAACTTTTGGAAAATATTTTACTAAATAATATGTTGTAGACAGTAGCGCACACATGAATTTTTCAAGGAAGGGGGGGGGAGGGGGCCCGGGGTCGAAAGTTCACCATTCTTGTATCATGCTCCTATTGATTTTGTCGATTTTCGGTAACAAAACACAGTAAAAAACTAATTATTGAATAAATAATTAGCATTAATTAATAAAATTAATCATTAATAACAAATACTTAATAAAATTTTACGTACTTTATACTTAGAATTATAAACAATTGGAAAAAAATCAAGGTCTTTGGGGGGTCCGGACCCCTAGGAACCCCCCTTGTGTGCGCCACTGGTTGTAGAACATTCTGCTTTTGCCTCCTCTAGCTTTCTTATATGTAAAAACTGCTCCAGAGTCTGTCTGAGTACTCTAAGGAAATCGTCTTGCAGTGGATACCTGGACACTGCGGTGTAACTGGTAATGAGTTAGCGGACCACCTAGCAAACAAGAGACCTTCCATTCAACAGACAAGAAGTAAAGCTCCCCCTTTTACCAATGCCAAGTGCACTATTAGGAAAAAAGGTTAATGATATGACTTCAATTCAATACAGAGAGAAATTGCAATAAGATCTGGTGGAATAATCTTAAAAATTTACCCGTGGGACCAAGACGTAAATTAGTTGCCGGGTGTCGTCGGGCCATTGAACTCGACTGTTTCCTCAAACATCTTCATCGATTTCATGTTGCACAAGCCCCTTTCTGCACGCTCTGTGCTATTTGAGAGGTCATGGATGCTGACCACGTTCGCCGCTACCCAGCAGTAAAGAGCGTCTCTTTGTGCTATCTTAAATTAGCAAGCTAGGGACTTATTGGGTTCATAGACGTTTCTCGCCATATTGTTATTTTCCTACTTTGTTTTGTCTGTTTTTGTTTTTGTTCCAACCCCCTTGGGGTGTAGCTGTCTTTTGTAACCCTGGCCATTGAAAATAAATAAAAATGTTGTAGAACTGTTTTTCACTTGTAGTTTAAAAATATGTTCTTAAGTACGCTACTTAATATTTTTTATTAATTCTTAAATTGATTTCATAGGTTATTTTAATAGTTTTCTAAATTTATTACTTCCGGACTTCGGTGATAAATATATACAGAGTGTTTTTTTTTCAGGTATAGAAGTTTAAGTTGGCATTACTTTCCAAGATGGCGACCTATTTAACAGCTGTCAAGTGATTTATTCTCAGATTGGTTTGGCAATTCATCATGAATAGACTCACGTCTGAACAACGCTTTCAAATTGTGCAATTTTATTTCGAAAATAATGGTCGATTTTCATAAGCGAATTTTGTTTAGCGATGAAGCGCACTTCTGGTTGAATGGCTACGTCAACAAAGAAACTGCCGCATTTGGAGTGAAGCTAATCCACAAGTGTATGTCGAAACACCGTTACATCGAGAAAAACTGACTGTTTGGTGCTCTTTATGGGCTGGTGGGATCATTGGTCCGTACTTCTTCAAAAACGATGAAGGCCACAACGTTACAGTCAATGGTGATCGGTATAGAGCCTGTAAGATCGTCTTGTAGTTGAATTAATCAGCTCTAATAAACCGGATTTACCGTTTTATTTATTTCCTTCAAAACACATCATTATATTAATATTTTCATTTACGATTAAAAGTCACATAGGGAACTACATGCAGCTTCCTAAATTTTTTGTTCGAGACTCTTCTTCTCTCCTTCCCGCTCAAAGGCCCAAAACAGTTCACAGCAGCGCCCTCTTTCTAGTCTATCGTGTGCTATGTGTCAAGCCTCCTAGTGTACTATGTGCCACGCCGTTACAGTCTAATTATTTCCTCCCATCCCGGAGAAAACTTTTCACGATAGTTGAGTGGAAAATTTTACTGTGATACCTGAAAAATACTTGACATACGATCAGTTTATGCAGCAGTAGAGAGTTTTCTTGAATTCCTTTTCTTTTAAAAGAGCTAAAAATATTTTAAAAAAAATAACGTGCAAGTACCTGTTCTATCCGAAATTAGTACCTTATTTTAAGGAAGGCATTTAACCTTGAGAACTTCTGAAACGTAATAAGTCAGCTTTTTTTTCCTCTCAGTGAAAGAGAAGTCATAAATATTTCATTGACTCAGCAAAATTAAAATTATTTCTACTTAAATATACACTTTATATATATATTTTTTCACTGCACCTTCAAATCGTGCTATAATCACAATTTTCATAAGTTATTTATCATTCACTCTTCACAAATTCTTAATATTGTTTCTACAATACAGATTTTTTTTAAAAACACCGTTGAGAGAATCTTTTAATTTATATCTCACACACACATAGAAAACACGGTTTTAAATCAGAATACACTAACTAAAACTAATAAAAAAGCGCAATTTTATATACTCAATTCAACCACAGACAAAATCAATTTTCTTCCTTTTTATAGGATAAATTTTTGTTTTTATTTAAAAACAAATAATAAATTAACGAGAATAGCAGGGATAAGTAAAAGGCTTTAAAATAATCAAAATCCAGCATTTAATACAAAGAGTGAATTAAGAATGATTTCTGTATTTAATTTGTACTTATATTTTAATACAAAAATTGAGATCAAATTTAAAATACGCCCGAAAGTACTTTCAGATAGAAAAAGTACTTAATCCAACTATTTCTTTTGTTGTTAAAGACACCGTTTTTAGTTTCATCGAGCCATCGCTGCCACCAGTCTGTAAGATCGTCTTGTAGTTGAATTAATCAGCTCTAATTAACCGGATTTACCGTTTTATTTATTTCCTTCAAAACACATCACTATATTAATATTTTCATTTACAATTAAAAGTCACATAGGGAACTACAGGCAGCTTCCTCCAGTTTTTGTTCGAGACTCTTCTTCTCTCCTTCCCGCTCAAAGGCCCAAAACAGTTCACAGCAGCGCCCTCTTTCTAGTCTATCGTTTGCTATGTATCAAGCCTCCTAGTGTACTATGTGACACGCCGTTACAAGCCATGATTACTAACTTTTTCATTCCTGAATTGAACAATCATGATGTCCAGGAGCTGTAGTTCCAACAAGACGGCGCAACATGTCACACAGCTCGTGCCACAATCGATTTATTGAAAGACACGTTGGGTGACCGCCTAATTTCACGTTTTGGACCTGTGAATTGGCCTCCAAGATCTTGTGATTTAACACCGCTAGACTATTTTCTGTGGGGCTATGTAAAGTCATTGGTCTATGCGGATAAGCCACAAACGCTTGACCATTTGGAAGACAACATTCGCCGTGTTATTGCCGATATACGGCCACAAATGTTGGAAAAAGTCATCGAAAATTGGACGTCCAGATTGGACTACATCCGAGCCAGCTGTGCCAGTCCTATGCCAGAAATCATATTTAAAATGTAATGCCACAAAATTATCTTTCGAATAAAAAAAAATTCATGTCAATCGAATAATACATCGTTGTTTTATTGCAATTTTAAAGTCTATACCTCTCAAAAAAACACCCTTTACTATTACCTCTACCACCAGATTTATATATGAAGAGAAATAAAACTATACAAATATTTTCTGCATGTTTAGGAATATTTATATTTTTAATAATTTGAATAATCGACAAATTTCTCTTACTCTGCTAACAATGGTGATAAGAATACTTTTGTTTTAACGTATCCATAGACGTAAGCATACTAAACATTGTGAAGGATTCAGATTATTATTTTTTGACTCTCGGAAAGGTTTCGTTTCATTTAGAATATACTTAATTTCGAATAAGAACTTGTTGTGACCCGAATGTCACAGACAAGGTTCGGGGAAGAAACACATATGATTTTAAAAACAGATACTTTTATTTTTTATTGAACACTTTAAGAATAATTTATAATTTTATTGCTTATCCCTGTGGGAACAATCCTAAATCATAATCCTTAATCTAACTTATAAGATTATTCAAAAGGACTCAAGTTGTAGCCTTTTGTCACAGTCTTCGAACCACGATAGTTTGGTACAGCTCCAATGCTACTTTCTTCCACAACTCCCTGTGAATTCTAAGATGAATACTAATTTCAGGCCGCACAACTTCCCAATAATAATTCACTTTACATTATTCCTAGTCTTCACGATAAACCTCACTCCCCCTAACGTCAGGGTTTAAATAGTACTTACATTTGTATAAAAATCAAATCTTTTCTATGGAAATTGGTTTTACGCTAAAATCACAATTAAATAATAATTTCCCAAAAAGAATTAGGTGAAGAACCACGGATAGAACCCGCGTTACACTAACTCACTTAAATAAACTTTTAAAAATTCCTATTTAAAAAAAACATTTTTTTACTTCTTCGCCATGTAAAATACTTATATTTATTTCAAGTTCAGTTTATATTTCATATCAAATTTCACTCATACTCATTTTATGGGTTCATTTTTTTTCATTTAAAGTATCTTCATATATATATTTCGTGTTCCTTTAATATTTCATAGAAAATATCACTTAAATTGATATTTTTTGTTGTACATGGTATCTTGTCCAAATAGAAAGTGTCCCAACCGTGAAATCGTTATTGACAAAGTTGCTTTTTATAGCTAATTTGAAATTTGTAGAAGAATTTTTTTTTAAATTCGAGCTAGAATGTACTTGAATCGAATTCATCTACTTTTTTTTTAAAAAATAAAAACTTCGTGAGTAATTAAAACGTGCACCATATATATGAGCAATTTAAAATGAAAGTATTAATTTTAAAATATATTAAATGTTATATATATATTAGTATCATATATCTTAACTGTAATATGTATTAATGTCTATGAACAACCTAAATTTTATACTTTGAATCAAATTATTTAGGGTAGATATCCCACTATATTTCTTGAAGATTTCATAACAAAATCATGGATTTTGAAAAATTGACGGTAATTTTGTACTGAGTTCAAATAATGTGAGATTATGCATATATATGGTCACATACGAGAGATTTTTAAAATTTACTAGCAGTGAGAGTAAATGATTCGGTTTTGTAAAATTTTTCTGAAATGAGACTATTAAAACTTAATGAAGATTGCTACAAAAAATTCTAATATAGGAAAAATCGAATATTTCATTTTTATAATGAGAGCATAAATTCAGAATTTAAAATTAATATCAGAACAAGTGTAACTGTATATTAAATTTGCTTTGAATCAATTTTAAGCAACACACTTCTGGCAATATAAAAATTTAATTATTCATTTTGCTTATTGAAATTATGTTTTACCGCAATGGAGTTGTCAATGCGACACACACACACACAAAAAACTGAGACTGGTTTAGTAATTCATTGTGAACGCACAGAATCAGTTCTCCGTGACGTTATCATATTCAAAGAAGTTCTCTTCAGCATTCACACACTTCTGCATTCGGTGCTGTAATTGATAGTAAAAATTCTAGAACGAGGTTTTTGGAAGGCCCTGCAGGAAATTCTCCATTTTTGCGTAAACCTCTTCAATTGAGGTAAAATGGGTTCCCTTTAAGCAAGATTTAACTGTAGGAAATAAAAAAAAAGTCGCATGGGGTCAAATCAGGAGAATAGGGAAAATGTTATGTTCCATCACAGTATTTTTTGGGTCAAAAACGGCTTGACAAATAGAACTGTGAGAGCGGGTGCATTGTAGTGGTGCAAAAGACCTCCATCACTCCATAATTCTGGTCTTTTTTTTCTAATTTTTTCATGAAGCTTTTTTATTACTTCAATGTAGTAGTGTGGATTAAGAGTCTGACCGCTGATGTGAGTAAGAAGCCACTCATATCACGAATTTTGGCAATGTTTCGCTGACTGTAATCGCTGACTTTGGGTGCCTAGTACGTTTATCATCTTCAACATCCTTCCCCCTGAAAACCGACTGCCCACATGGGTAGAGGAGGTACGTATGTCATCAAAATAGTTGTTCACAATTCTACTCTTTTTTCAAGTTACACATTCAGTCTCGTTTTTTTGTGTCCCAACTTGTATGTTCAATGTTATTAAACTTTTGTATTAAGCCATTTTTCTAAATTCTGCACAATCCTTTTGCAATCGAAAATTTATTATATCCTAAATAAGAAAGAAAAATCTTACCTAAATTATATAATATTATATAAACCCTAGATAAAAAAAAATTCAATTTTGTAAAGTAATGTTATCTATAGTAAGTCAACAATAAAATAGAATAGTGCTTTGCAGTAATTTTCCTATGCAATGTAATTATAAAAATAATATGATTTTATAAACTTTGTAATCTTTAAAATATGTCAAAAACTTATTTCATACAGCATTCTTTTTAATAGAAAATAAAAAAATCGTGTAATTGTCACTATAGTTAATTATACGCTTACATTTACTTCATACCTACAATTTAATTCACTCTTCGAAAAGTGTAAAACATTCATGGTCCATGTTACTACTCAAGCAACTTTTCAAAACGACAGTTACAAATAATTACTGTTAATTATGTCTAGTTACTTCTCGAGCACGTAGTTAACCGAAAAGTTCTAATACAGCAGAAAACTTTCAATGGGGGGGTTAGTTGTGGTTAAAAATAGAATTCCCAATTCAACTCTTTAAAATGTTTTTGATTTATATCCATTTATTCAGACATATATCGAGCGCAAAGAGGCATAGTTAGCTCTGTTTTAAATTGGATCCAAATATAATTTGGTTTATATCGCAAAATATTTTATCGCTGTGTATGAAATGAAGAGAGGACAATTACTGAATTGAGTTCTGAAATTATTCAACCTTCTTACGATTTTATAGAAACTCATAAAAACATGAACTACTAATTTATAAATAACATATACTTAGAACAAACTTTTTTTATTCTATAAATATTTTTTTTAGTAAATTATGTTAAATTAATTATTTTTTGTAATATATATGTATATATATATATATATATATATATATATATATATATATATATATATATATATATATACATATATATATGCATACAAAACCTAATATAATATGTAGATGTTTTTAATTGAAATATTTGTATATGTCTGTAGCAGCTTTTAGATAAATTCTACCTTCAAATATCTCGACTTACGTTACTCCGACCTACCCGTAGTTACGCGATTTTCAAATTTCATCGATTCGTCTTTTTTTTTATCAGACCCTGAGGAAATTGGTAATTAGATTGCAGTTGTCAATCTTACCATGCAAATAAATGTAGAAGTGGATAGTGATGACGCTAAAAAAAATGCTGGCATTTCACAATCAGGAATTGACAATCGATGAGTTTGTGGAAATGAATGAGCAAGAGCATGACATGGATAAACGAGTCCTTATACCGAACTCAATCAGAAGATCAAATGGCGGTTGATAATTATAATTTGACAGGAGGCATCAGTTTAAATGGAAAAGGGTTACGTATATACACACACAAACACACACACATTTTTGAAAACACTTCCTTCAACAAAGAGCGTATTTTTTCACCAAACCGAGGAATAAAAAAGAAATTTTTAGGGAGAAAAAAAATTGAGCCGGTAGTGTGTGTTGTGTGTTTATTTTGTTAGATTTTATGAGAACTTCTGCATCAAAAAACTTGGATTTGAGATTTTGTATTTGTGTTATCTAATATTTTATTAAACGTTTTTCCCTAAATTACTAGGTATATTCAGAAACTAAGTTCCGTTTGGTAATAAAAATAAATTGTATACAGATACAGAAAAAACATTTATTGGACAAAAATGTAAAACTCTTAAACTACCTTTCCACATAACTGCCGAAATTTTATGTGTCATATCGTGGCACAAGTTTTCTATGCCTTCTTCATAGAAGGTTGCCGCCTGTGTCTTCAACCAGTTGGAAACATTTTTTTCAGCTCTTTGACATTGTTGAAGTGTTACCGGCAAGGAAAGACTTGAGATAAAAAAGATGAAAATCACGTGAGGTCAGGGGCTGTACGAAGGATGACCAAACACGTCCCAGCCAAAAGGGTTTGTCCGTAAATTACAAATTTGCCGATAAATTTCGATTGGTTTCATTTTCTTAGCATTCAGAAAACGAATTACACTGGTTTCACTTTCTTAGCATTCAGAAAACGAATTACACATCTGATTTCGCACGCAGCGGATTTTCAATCAACACCGACATTGTAAACAAGCACAACAAAGCGTACGTGGCTGACAGTGATCTAAAAATGATATTTGCTTTTCCTTGATACTAAGCGTCTGTCGGGCATGCGCGGAACTGCGATCGCTGCGCTGGAGCGGATATAAATAGAAACGGAACTTATAGTTTCTGGATATGCCTCGTATTTTCTTTCGTCTCTGGCCCAATCTAGAGGTAATTTTCATACGTATTTATATGGGAAATTATGCCCCTACTTACGCGAATTTCTCAGTCCCACCGATCGCGTAATGACAGGTTAATACTGTAATTACTCATTTGATCTTCGACCAGAAATTTTTCATAAAACGTATATTGACATTTATTCAAACGTTGATATATATTTGCTTTTCCATAAAAAAAGCCATTGAACAAGATTGTAAACAAGCGCTTCTCAAACTGTGTGACATGCCCCCCCTAGGGAGGCGTGATAACCTTATAAAGGGGGCATATCGAAAAGTCACAGATAAAATATTTAAAAAAATTACAAATTTACTGAAAAGAAGCAAAAAAAACACTCTGGCATAATAAAAGTAAAACACACATTTACTCTATACACATTACACCAGTGGTTCTCAAACTGTGGGGCGCGCCTCCCTGGGGGGCGCGTTAACCCTGCCAGGGGGCACGAGCATATTGAAAATAAAGGGTTTTAAAAAGTAATTTTTTGGAATGAAGTAAAACAAAATGCTTCTGACATAATACAAAATACACATTTACACTGATATAATTTATTTTTATCATCTGGTGATCATCAAAAATAAAAGATTCCACTTCAAACTCTCATTAGCCATCTTTGATCCTATAACCAAATTTAAAAAATATTTTGTTTGCTTTGCGGTCAATATGAGAGCGAAGATATATTTTTTTTTGACGTTTCTTTTAACGATATCAAACGATGAGAGGTTTTTTATTACGTTTCTCTTAACCTAAAATATTACTTTAGCTGACCTTTGAACTTACTGGACGGTTATCTCCGTCTTTTTTTAGGGAAGTTGTAAATATATATAATATATGTCTGTTTCATCTTTTTCCATATGAAAGAGTTTTATGATATATGGATAAGCATGAGTATTTTGAAACATATAATGCTTCATGAAAAACGTTTTACACAATTATTTTTTACAACATGCTACACTTTCCCCATGAACAATTTTGTAGTTTTGATTGCTGTGTTGTATGACTTATTATGGTTTATAAATGTAAATAAGCAGAATATTTAAAAAATGGGCATCTGTGATCCCTATTGAAGGAAGTTGAAACTGATCAAGCAATTGAAGAACCTACTGAAATAATGCATATTAATCAAGATATATATATATATATATATATATATATATATATATATATATATATATATATATATATATATATATATATATATATATATATATATAATATATATATAGCAAAGTAAATATCAGAAAAGCGTTAGACATGAAACGTTTGAGTTTATTTGAAATTTTCAAATGCTGCCTAAAGATCTCTATGAAGAAAACTAAGAAGCCATAATGTAGCACTTTGCCTTGTCAAAAAGACATAAGGAAGAAAAAGTTCAAAATGCTATTTGTAGATCATCAAACAACAAAAAAACTACAAAAACGCGAACAAAATATGACAGTTTAGCTGGAAAATAACGTTACTGTGTTGTTAGCGAAAAGTGTCTGTGATTTATGTCCTTTATTAAGGACACGCACATTTGGAACATTTTCTTTAGTTTTATTGGATTTTTTCTCAAACTTTCTAAGAAAAATTGAAAAGTTCTTGAAAGTAGGTAAGTAGGTATATTTTCTATTAATTAAATTATTCACTGGAATTGTGATTTTTATCGTGTATAGTAAAAGCAACTATAAAATAAATTATAGTTTTAAAACAAACTAAAAAACATGCTTTTATAGTGAATCGAACTAAAAAAAGTAATATATATATATATTACTTAAAAGTAATATATATACAAAATTTAATACTTATCTTGTTAATTTGTACTTGTAATAATTTGTACGGTTTATAATTATGATCGTATTGTAGCTTTAGCGCCAAAGTGTATCATTATTGCATTCAATACATTATTTTTTTCAGGGGGGCGCGATAAAAATTATGATTGAAAATTGGGTCGCCAGTAGTGAAAGTTTGAGAACCACTGCATTACACTTAAGAATACATCAGTACTGCACAATGTATTTGATAATTAATTTATCAAAACCAAGTTAAGAACAAGATTAATAATTACTAGCGATTCCCATGAGTTTGTCATACATAAAATTGTGTACAAAATTTAATACTTATCTTGATATTTTGAATGGTTTATAATTAAAATCGTGTTATAAGTATTACGTCAAATTCTTTATTATTGAATTTAATGCTTCAATACATTGCTATTATATGGAAGGGGACGCAAAGAAAATTACGATTGAAAATTTCAGAACCACTATTGTAAGCATATAATATTTTAATCCATGTATTTTATATTTAAAGTATACTTAGTAGTTATTTTTTTAGATATTTTTTAGTAACCTACATCATATGAATTAAACGTGGTGTTGACTTTATATGTAGCTTGTGTATTGACGCTTAAAAATGACACCTTTTAGTTTTTGAGAGGGGAAAAATATTTTACCACAAAACAAAGAGAAAAAGGTACTTTATAATTCGTACCATATTGTTAAATTATATTTCATGTATGAATTTTATGTGCCGGTGAATGATTTCAAAGCAATTTTACTTGACAGATGAGAGATGAGATGTTTTTGTGTGGCGTTTGTTTGGGTGGAGGGTTAAACAGTTTAGATGAACAAAATTGGCTAGTGTCACAGGCCACTATGAGGATATTTCAAAGCCAAGTTAGCCTCCTTTTTCGAAACACTTGAAACCACCTCTCTTTCATTTCACACCCCTTTTTAATCTCGCCTGTGCGGCTGGTGTTTCCATATTTTGTTCATTCTCAGAAAGAAAATATTTTCGTGTTAAGCAATTTTCGTTTTTTGCTAAGGAGGGAAAAAATACATAAAAATGCATAGAAGTTTGTTGGGACAATTGTATTATTTCGCCTTAAGCGTTTTCTCGTTAAACGTATTTCACGATAATTCTTGCCAGTGAATTTCAAATGTACCATACGCATTCAAAAGTCAACTGAATCCTCACAATTTAGGCCATTCCAATGTTGATTATTAATAATAGTTGTAGCTCTAATATTTATTGTGAGTACTGCTGGGAATAAGAAATTATCAATCAAGATGTGAACAAAGCTATTCTTCTTTTTTTCTACATGTTACCTTCAACGTACTACTTTTACTGGTTGCCATATGCTCTTATAAAAAAACTGAGTTCTACCATGCTTTAAAGTTTGCGGTGAGTTCTAAGACACTACCTAAATAGAATTTTTAATTAAAAAATAAGTAAACTTTTTTCAAAAGTTTTCAATATTGATCGTTATTAAATTATGGCTCCCTTATTTTGGCTCAACTTTCCTTCTATTAAAAGCTATCGTTTTTTGTAAGGTAAAAAAAAACAATATTTTACGTTCTCTTTAATTATTCCATTTCGAGGATCAATGTTTTAAAATTAAATTTTTAATATGTTTTAGATTTTAGAGATTTTTTTACGTGCAACATGATAAGTAATTTCCAAAACAGCGTATACCATATAAAAGATAAAATATCTAAAACAAGTGAGCAAATAAAAATTAAACACAAGATATTTAATTTTTTTACATTAAATTTGAAGCTTTTAAAAAGTTAAGATTATACGCCTGATACTTGATTTACTTATGAGTTTAAAAAATTAGGAAATGTTTCAATCCTTGACAATAAAGGACACTGATGCTAACTAAATATTTTATTAGATGTTAACTTGGTTGAATTAAAGCTTCTCTGGAGTAGTAATAGAACTAGTGTACTGTATTTCTTTTCTAGAAAGTAACATAATAACATATTTATTAGCAGAATATTTATCTAATTTATTTTGTGGATTATCTTTAAGAACTTTTACTATACCAGAGTGACTGTTCCTATATATATATCCTATTCTAAACATTTTTTTGGAATAAATCGCATATTCTTTAGACTCTTTCTTTTGATCGTTCATGTTGTACATTCATCAGTTTACTCTATGAAGAACATTATTTTTTTTCTTAGCATATTTCATGATTCTAATAAAAATCATAACGTTCGTTTTGTTCAATACTTGGGTTATTATTATTAAGCGTTATATACTTGCATAATTGCGCATACAACATTCTCTCGACCTACTCATTTCTTATTTTTCTTCTCTCTACTTTTTTCTCATCGTTCTCCTCCCCTCTCTTTTCTCTTTCTATTCATCTTTGTCATCGTTCTCCTTTCTTCTCTTTCTTCTCACTCTTTTTTAATTTTCTTCTCTCCTCCCTTCTCTTTCTTTTCACTCTTTCTTACCTTTCTCCTCTCCTCCTTTCTCTTTCTTCTCACTCTTTTATTGTCTTTTTTCTCTCATCTCTTTCTTCTCAGTCTTTCTCATTTTTCTCCTCTTTTCTCTTCTCGTTCTTCTCAGTCTTTCTCCATTTTCTCCTCTCTTTTCCCATCTTTTTCTCACTCTTTCTCACCTTTCACCTCTCCTCTCTATTCTGTCTTCTGTTTCTCTTCTAAACTATATACCTTATATTTCTCCACTTCTGTCTATTCTCTTCTCTGTTTATCTTCCCTAATTTATATCTTCTATTCTTTCTCTTTTCTTTCCTCTGTCTTCTCATTCTTTTTCCTCTCCTCTCTTCTATTTTTTCTCACTCTTTCTCATTTTTCTTCTATCTTCTCTCATTCTTTCTCCCATTTCACCTCTCTTTTGCTTCTATTCTCTAATTTACATCTTCACCTTTCTTTTTTCTTTCTTCTTACTATTTTTCACCTTTCTCGTTTCTTTCTTTTGTTTCTCTTCTCTATTTTATATCTTCTATTTTTCCACTTTTCTTTCCTCTTTCTTCTCATTCTTTTTCCTCTCCTCTTCTATTTTTTTCTCACTCTTTCTCATTTTTCTTTATCTTCCCTAATTTATATCTTCTATTTTTTCTTTCTTCTTACTATTTTTCACCTTTCTCGTTTCTTTCTTTTTTTTGTTTCTCTTCTCTATTTTATATCTTCTATTTTTCCTTTTCTTTCCTCTTTCTTCTCATTCTTTTTCCTCTCCTCTCTTCTATTTTTTCTCACTCTTTCTCATTTTTCTTCTATCTTCTCTCATTCTTTCTCCCATTTCACCTCTCTTTTGCTTCTATTCTCTAATTTACATCTTCTATTTCTTCTCTCCTCTTTTTTTTCTTTCTTCTTACTATTTTTCACCTTTCTCGTTTCTTTCTTTTGTTTCTCTTCTCTATTTTATATCTTCTATTTTTCCTCTTTTCTTTCCTCTTTCTTCTCATTCTTTTTCCTCTCCTCTCTTCTATTTTTTCTCATTCTTTCTCATTTTTCTTCTATCTTCTCTCCTTCTTTCTCCCATTTCACCTCTCTTTTGCTTCTACTCTCTAATTTACATCTTCTATTTCTTCTCTCCTCTTTTCTCTTTCTTCTTACCATTTTTCACCTTTCTCATTTCTTTCCTTTGTTTATCTTCTCTATTTTATATCTCCTTTCTCGTACAACTATTTCTTCTATCCTTTCCAGTACCTTGTTATCTTTCCCTTCCTTTCTCTTCATCCAACTCCTGTCTTTCTCTAAGTGTATGCGTGTTTTTCTTTATTTTCATTAGAAACGCAGACATTTTTTTTCGAATACGTTTATTCCAACCTCACTTCAAGCAAGAAACAAAATCCTGCTCGTCACTGTTCGAAAAATTCCAACCCTACAACAAAGCAACGGGGGTAATAAATATTTACAAGTTGTGGAAGAGACTTCTCCACAAAGCCAAATGTGCTTAGTTTATTTATCCTGGCCCGAATGAATAAGTTATACCCTTTATCTATCGCCAGAATGAAAAGAAACAATCATTTATTCTGCTCTAACAAAACAACTAATCCCCCGACTGCAACTTCATTAGGAGAAAACTTGTTTAAGCGTTTCTTAGGCACAACGCCGACCTAAATTGCACCTCGTTACGAAAGTGACAAGAGGGGTTTGGAGGTTTTGGTTTTAATCTTAAATGACACGAGTGATTAGTTACTCCTGTGACGTGCTACTCTAGGGGGTTACTGATATAAAGATTTATAGTGCATCAATCTCTGTATGGTATACAGAGAGGTTGGGCGGAATGGCTTATGATTTATTTATGGTTATATCTTCAGATTAAGGAAAACAGAAGTTTGACAGGGCAAAAACTGATCATTATGACGTCGAAGCAAAACTCACTTTCATAATTTTTTGTACGTGGTTTTTTATTTTTTTGAAATTTTGTTATTTTTTGTCACAATTCTTAACATTTTTTGTAAGATGTGTTGAATCTTTAAAAATATAAACAAGAAAACTCAAATATAAGCTACCTTAGAATGGTAAGACCCTCCAATTTGAAGAGAGAAAAATTTGGTGAATTTGAAATTCATCAATACAAAAAAAAGCATATTGCTTCTTGTTTAAAAAATATAATAAACAATACACAAGCTTCACAGCGTTAAATTTTATTTAAAAAAAGAATATTGATGCATTTTATAGTTAATTATTTAAAAACATTTGATGAATGAGTATTTTTTTAAAAATAGGCCTCTTGACAAAAAAGAAAATTTTAGTTTAAAAAACTAACTTAAAATTTCAATTAAGTACATTTTATTTTCTTATTATAATATATGTTTCATATGTTTTTTCGCTGATGTTTCACTTGCAATCATGTAGTATTATACAAAAATAAGGTTAGTTATAATATGAATACCAAACCTTAAACTTCGTAGTATAGGCTTTGAAATACATATCCATATAATGATACAAATCTGATGTAATTTTATATTAATGAATTTCATTTCTAACTTTCGATTCCTTAAAAATTTATCTCTTAATTTCATT
Source organism: Trichonephila clavipes (assembly GCA_019973935.1). Classification (NCBI taxonomy): domain Eukaryota; kingdom Metazoa; phylum Arthropoda; class Arachnida; order Araneae; family Nephilidae; genus Trichonephila; species Trichonephila clavipes. The sequence continues at coordinate 321,008 of BMAU01001551.1, forward strand.
TACTTATAATTGACGTAAATGTGAAAGTACGGGTCAGAAATTTTATTTTCCTCTATAAAAATCATATTCTGTTTGTATATTAATATGCACTTTTTATATTTCTGTTATTTTTATGCTCTTCATCTAGAACTACTTAAAAATTTTCCCATTTTTTTTAAACTTAGCACACGTGTGGCTGCTCTAAAAATTTTAAGCATTAGTTATATTCAATCATTTCAAAATATTTAATTTCTCTTAGCAAGAAATTTCCAAAAAGTAAGACCTGAATTGTAACATTATTATGATATTAATAAAGCTTGAAAATCAAATAAACCACTGTAAATATTAAAACAGTACTCTAAGAAATACGGAAAGAACTTCAAATGTAAAAACTTTCGAGAAACAATTTTTCTATCAATTAAAAAAAATGCTTTTGAACTAAGAATCGTTAAATTATTAACAGTTCTTTTGAAAAACAAATGTATAATGCAGTGTTTCTCAAACTGTGGGGCACGCCCCCTAGGGGGGGCATGATAACCTTACAAGGGGGTGAGAGTATATCGGAAAGGCGAAAACAAAAGATTATTTAAAAAAAATTATTAATTTGCTGAAAAAAAGCAAACAAAATACATTCTGACCTAATAAAAAAATACTCATTTACACTGATATAATACACTTATAAATGTATCAGTAATGTACAATGTATATTTAATTATTAATTTAACAATACTAAGTTAAGAACAGGTTTAAAAATGGTCAATGACCCTATATTTATGTTATAAAATTATATACAAAATTTAATACTTATCTTGATAATTTGTACCGTTTATAATTAAAGTCATTTTGTAGCTTAACGTTAAAGTGTATTAATATTGAATTCAATACATTGTCATGGATGGATGGGCGCGATGAAAATTATGTTTGTGGGCCGATGAAAATTATGAAATTTTTTTATAATTTTTAAGGACGAAAAAAAAAATCGGTGAATATTTCAATATAAAAACAGTGTAAACCTTAATTCAAAAAGTTCTTTATTTAATATTCACGCACTGTACATCAAGTTATGGTACAAATAAAATGGAATAAATACAGAACAGAACACATGTTTAGTATGAAAAATTGTACAACAGAAGATTAAATATAAAAATGCTGTAAGTATTTTTTTTGCAAGTAGTTGTATTGTCTCCAAGTTTGAATTCATGTGGCAACGTCCTTCTTATCGTTTGTCTCGTCGTCATCCTCCTCCATTGGTTGAGTCATTATGTTGTCATCAGTAATTCGGCTGTTTCCCCGTCTTCTTAAAACAGATGCTTTGCCAACATTAAACTCTGTAGCCAATTTTGTCACACCTTCACCTTTTATCTTAGAACCTCTAGTTTCTCTTTGAAGTGTTGAGTGTTTTTAATCTGTTTGTACACTTATCGCAGATAAATGTCCAAACACACAACAAACTGTTTTCACTTAGAATATCACACTGTAACACTGTTATTAACACAGACAAAAGCGGACGAGTTAGAACGAGCGCGGAAACTGACGGCCAACAGTACGGACACACGCACACGCAACACTAAGTTAGGAGTGGTGGAGGGAGGACACGCGTCGAGGAGTGGGAGTACAGTCCACGCGGCAAAAAAGCGGGCACGTACGCTCACATTACCACAAAATACATAGACACAATAGACCTGTACTCCCGGTTCAAATAGTGATTTTTGAACAATCACGTAATCCGAACAATCGGGACTGTACTGTAAGTTTGAGAAGCATTGGTATAATGAGATGAAACAAGTAAATTAAAATTAAAAATGCTTAAATTGAAGTAGTCGCGGTCTTTACAAATAAGTTTGTCTTTTGAATTCTAAAGGATTATTTGTTGATTTATGTTATACTATGGTATTAATTTAGTTTAAAAAGAGACTTGTAGTTATACTATATCTATTAGATTTAATTGTTTATGAAGTAGTTTTTCTTTTTAATTGCGTATTTCACAACTTTACAGTTGAACATTAGTCAAATTGTATGTTCATTTTAAGCACGTAATTTATAATTAATAGATTTAACTAAGATTAAGAATGACAATTTTCCAGAATATTACACAATACCTAACTGACATTTGGAGAAAGAAAAGTTTTCTATTCATATTTACAATCGTTTCTAATCAGAAACACTTTCTATTCCCAAATGAGTAATTGAAACGAAACGGAGAACAAAAGTTTACCTCGTTTTGAACAATGGTTTAAAATATTTTGCATTTAAATTGAAAATTTCTATTGTAAGAAATCTCCATTGTAAGTAAAAACCAATACCATTTTGCAATTTCAGTCACAGAAATCTCTCATTTAATAACTCCATTGATCAGTTACATTTGAAAACTATCAGAGAAATTCTACGGCATTAAAAGTACGAAATTACACTCTATTTTCCCTCTATTCATGTTCCTTTATTTCCAATAACTACTTACGCTCGATTCATCAAAGAACATTAGAATGAATGCCGATTCCTGCAAAACCCCACGATAAACATTTTAGAAAACACGTACTAATGTTCCTGGCGTCCATTAATACTTTCTTGTAAGATTATTCAAACAAAAGATTGAAACTAATGCACAGCCAGATATTTCTCTTTTAAAGCTGCCAATGCAAATGAGTGAGACTGCTAATTCAAAAATCGATTTCAACCATTTCTGTGAGGGAAAACGGAAATTCTTAAAAGAAAATTATTCTCCTAAGAAACTAACCGCATGTGGAAACACATTAGGAGGGGCCTCAAACCGAAACATATTCGTCTATCCTATCTCTCATTCCTCTCTTTTACACCCTTTTATATCTTAAAAGAATCTTTGAAAGAAAAATCAGAATCATATCCCCTCGCCACGTAATGAATACAGAACGATTGGAATGTGTAAAGTAGGAAGAAAAGAAAAGCAATGCGCTGTTCCACGCTCGAAATGTTAATTCTTTTAAAGTCTTTAGAGGACATAATGTCCTGTAACATATTCATTATCGGGACAAACATCATTAATTTCCAGCCAGGCGAGTACCAGCATTTCAAACCGGATGGTGTTACGCTTTATGGCATTTCGGCGTTCTTGCCCGATAATGGTTTGGGGACCGTTTTAGAATCTGCAGGGTCTCGTATCAAAAGGCTGAGTGGTCCTCAGAGAGTGTTAGATCGTGTTTTTGTCGAATTATTTTGATTAAAATGGGGCCGTCTGCTCATGTCGAAATATACGTATGTTCTTTTAAATGCATTTTCTGTGTTTTTGAGTAATTAACAGGTGCGGTTTTGTTTGTTTTTGTGATTTGTGATTTACCTTTTCGGTCTGTGAGATGGGTAAAAGCAAGAGTCGTAAAAAATGCATCTATTTTCACTGTTTGATGTTTGTATTGGTATATTATTAAGGAGGAGTTTGAAAGTTATATGTGATGGAAAGTTTAATATTTAGGTAGTACTTTTAACAAGTTTAGAAGATTTTTTAGTGTAAAAAGTACTCGGTAAAAAAGTTTAATATCAGATTTATAGCTTTCTTGAAACAAATTCTACATAAAAACATCTTACTTATTGTCTTTTGTTCTGTATTAATAAATTAAAAAAATAATTTTAACTTTTCAAATGCCTATAAAGTACAAAAATTAAATATTTTAAAAACAATTCATTTTTTATAATAGAATAACTTATTTGCTTAACAAAATATTGATAAAATAATTTTCCTCGTCTAGTCCCTATTATTAATGTTATTTTTGAAACACAGAGATATTTATTTGTTGGGTGTGGCCCATTGCGAATTTTTAATGAGCTTAGCGATAATTTTTAGGAGAATAATGTCATGTATGGAATTTTCTGTGAATTATTTTTTTAGATATAAAAGGTAACCTGCAATGACTGTTTCAGATGTACTACGTTACGATTATCAAGAGCTGAAATTTCGAGTCGAATAGTAACTATGCAAAGAGTGCCAAAAATGACTGATGTTTTTCATGCAAGGACACAGATTAGCTAAACTTTGTTATAGAAGTATGTAATTGTTACATGAAGTTATAGTTCTCCTCAACATATTTACATACACAAAAGTTATAAAGCTCTACAATGCTATTAGCTTGAAGAATACTTAGTTATATTTGATTCTCACGTTTCTTATTTTAAAAAAACGCATTTTACTAATTTTAAATTGCTAAAGTTGTGAAGGTCCCTTGGGACCTCACTTTGAGAACGAGAATAATTTTGAGTCACAAAAGAACCAGTAGCCATTTTTATAAATAACTTTCTTTATTTGGTTATCTTTCCCAAATAGAATCAAAGACTTATTAACAATTATTTCTACTAATATTATGAGGTTTTAAAGATAATATCCTTTAAATTAACTTAATTAATTAATGATCTAATTAATTAATTTATTAAATAACGATCACGCAGAAATTACCACGATAAGAGATCCCAGAATTATATTTAATAATGTTCTTATTGAACATTTAACTTTAATCTCACTCTTAAAACTTTAATGAGACTTTAAATACAATTCCATATTTACCGCTCGGAATCTCAATTCTTCATGAGATTAAATTATCTCCAACAATAAAACTTCAATTCAAATTCACTATAACTTTATGTTTCAATATCTATCTCCTACTGCTCTAACTTTACTATTTCGTTTGACTTAAATACTGAATCTAATCTGCATAACAAGGAATCCTGTCCGCTTTTTGGAGTTGATTGGAAATAGGTAGGGAATTAAATTTGCCTAAAAAGATCGACTCAGAAGGTTAGTGATAAAGTTCCGTATAGATTCGTCACAAAGTAATAAAAAATATTTTAGAGCTTAAAGTAGATATGCTCCACACACACAAATTAAGTTTTTGAGTATAACTTAAAATTAGGAAAACTCCTTCTCATGGTTAACTATAGTTTTTAATGTTATTTTAAAGTCTGTCTGTCTGCCTGCCTGTCTCTCTTAGATCAAAACAAGTTTATTGATATTATAATCTCTGAACCAGTGAATGAAATTTCTACAACTAAAATTGAAGGGAAAGTTTAGAATGTTGTACAACTCTGAGATATTGCCTTTTGCTATCTATTCATAAATCTTATTTTGAATATTTTACTGAATTGTTTGAATAATCCAAAAATTAGGCATAAATAATTAAGCATAATCAAGATGAATTAAATTTAACGACAATTTCCATCGTTTCCTTCTAGATAACGAGTTGTTTTGTATAGAATAAAATTTCAAATTTCGATTGATTTTCTATACCTAATATTCTTTTTTGTAAGTAAATTACTTTAACATAGTTATCTCATAAAACAATTTTTTTGCTCTATATGAAATGAAGTATATTTCGATGTTTGAGACAAATTAAATAATCATTTGATTGCCTTTTTCACAAAATATTATTCTTGTTTAGTGATTGAAAATGGTACTAAATCTTTTAACACGATTTTAAGTATCTGACTTTGAAAGAATAAAGCCGCATTCACGAAAAGATTGCAACTAATAGTATTTGCTTTATCAACTCAAGTAAAATAACATTTTGTACATAAGTCGACAGGAACATGAATACACATAACCACCCCAACACAGCTATCGTGTTGCTTTAAAGTGTAACATAAATTAAAAGCAGCCAATTTGCTTTTGAAACTAACTCGGATTTTACATTATTACAGATTTTATAACTATATATTTCTTACAAAGAGAACTTATGTTAATGAGATTATATCAGTGCTTCTCAAACTTCCAATGTTTGCGACCCAATATTCAATCACAATTTGCATCACTCCCCCCTCCACACACACACACACAATAGCGGAGTATTAAATTCAAAAATACTATGACATTAAACATGCAATACGACTCAAACTTCCTAAGCCCCCAACGTATATAAGCGTCTCGCTCAGCCACTACGTTTATTGCCCTCAGACGTATATCTACGTCTTTCCGAAGTTATATCTTTTCACTGAACTCGTATCGATAAAATTATTCCGAAGGCTTTAGAAAACAATGAAATGACATTGACAGTGTTTGCGAAGGATTCACTTATATCAGAGGATTTGTTTATTTACTCCTTATCTACCACCCACCCCCTCAATACAACACATACGCTTACCTGCGTGCTAAACAGGGGCATTGAAGAGCGAATCGGCGAATTTTTAATCGGCATTTAAGAGATTAATTATAAACCGTACAAATTATCAAGATAAGTGTTAACGTTGGCATATAATTTTATATATGACAGATCCATAGAGTTATTGGTAATTATTAAACTTGTGTCCTTAATTTTGTATTGTTAAGTTACTTATAAAATAGATTGTGCACTACTGATACATTTATAAGTGTATTATATTGTAAATGAGTATTTTATTTTTTATTATGTCAGAATGTATTTGTTTGTTTACTTTCAGTAAGTTAATAATTTTTAAAAGAATTTTTTTTCAACTTTTCGAGAGGCTCGCTCCCACCTCATAGGGTTATGACGCTCCCTAGGGGGGGGGCGCCCCACAGTTTGAGAAACACACACTCGATTGTATAACAAATTACAGTAGAGAGGAAGGAAGTAATAATAAACAGCTGATATATATATATAGTGGAGAGGCTGTGACAATCAGCCAGAATTATGTAACTTATTTCAACCAATTCTAGTGATTGTTTTTATAGAAAAAAGTTTCTATAAAGATTTATTAATTTAAAGAAATGTTGTGTCTGTATCCTATAATACTATTTTGTTCCAGTTGGGTTACGTTCTTGCTACTTCTGTCAGATAAACACCGTTGATTATTTATTTGCTTTCGTGCGTCTCATCATAATCTAAAGTTGCTTCATTAATAAATTAATTTAGTAAACTCTGTTCTTTGTGTGATTTGTTATGACTGTTATACACTCTACTGCATTGAGTTTGATAGGAGATTTTTTTAAGAAAAGGAATCCTCAGAGTTACCAAACACTCCGGGCTTACTGTCACAACTTGATCTGTGTGTGTAGTTGATCTTTCTTGTCTTCCGTAGCACATCTCTTGATTAAAGACTGAAATAATTCATATCTATTGGATGGAAGGGAAATTTTTGTAGATTTTTTTTCTGAAGAAATCATAAACCTTTTTTTTCACTTCTGATTTAAAATTTAATTTAAAATATAATGTTTTTGTTAGTTACAACTGTCTACCAGCGTTCTGTCTGCTTATCTAACTTTATATATATAAAAAAAACCCTCTGTTTTGGAGACAAAGTTTCTTCCACTGCCATTGAACACCCTCATAATTTATATATTTATTTCCATCAAGAAAATTTTGTAGTGACCTGAACTAGTGAAATGGGGCAATATGAGGAATATATTCTGGCTGAGATAAAGTTTCCCAACCCTACTATGCGTTTTTTTATGCGGTGTTTCTTGCTACTTGTATTCTAGCGTTGCCGTGATGAAGAATCACACCCTTTTGGTTGATCAAAGATGGAGGTTTATGTTAAATTTCTTTATTTCAAATATCAGGTTGCGAACAGTCATGCTAATTTAATTTTCTTCTGCAACTCATAGTGCACTATACCTTTACTGCCTCTCCAACAACACAGCATAACTTTCTTCTGATGCACGCCAGCTTTGGATGTGTATAGCGATGTCTTCCTTTTGTAAACATGTGCAATTTTTCTAATTACCTTTTTGTACACCATCCACTTTTCATCTCCAGTCGCCAAGTGGTCCAAATCCGGTTCCCTTTTGTGATGAGCGGTTTTGAGGAACATACAGAAATTACGTCCATCAAATATTTTCCATTAGTTCGTGTGGCACCCAGACAAAGAGTTCAGACATGAAACCAAGTCTTTTAATGTAATCCAAAACAGTAATCTGATGAATATCAAGCTTGAAGTCAATTTCTATGCAAGTTAACGTGGTATTTGTTTTGATCATACTGCGTAAAACTTCTTCACCAACACATTTGATGTCCTTCCTGATATGGGCTTATCTTTCAAAGAAAAATCATCCAAGCGAAATTTCACAATCCATCTTTGTCATGTTCGAGCTGTTACTGCTTCCTCTCCAAACACGCCACACTAGTTTCTTTTTACTTCCATCGTGTTAATCCCGTTTTGGAACTAAAAGAATGTACCATGTTTTAATTCCTTTTTTCTTCACTGATGCTGACAGCCTTACAAATTTAAAAAACTGGCTTAAATGCAAAAAAAAATGTGTATAAAACATCAATAGTTTTCTAATCTAACAGCTTTTACCAATTTCAGTTGCATCCGAATGCTTGCTAAGGATCGACAACGCATAAAAATGTGCTTGTTAAAAAACGACAGAACTTTTCCTTATACGCAATAATTAATGTTGTAATTTCTGGTAGAACGAAGATTCTACAACACATGAAGTGCCCATCTCTGGCAACGGATTCTTGATTTATGTAGTGACCTATAAACTTTTTATATGATATGAGATAGTACACTTGAAATCATAATTTTGTTCTTTGTTTCTTAAAATTATTCGAAGACACATTTGTTACTAATATTTAAACATTTTTACTACCATCTTGTTAGTTTAATACTCGAATCAAATAATATGATTTTGTAAATCCTATCTAATAATAAATCTGTATTTGTTTTATAGAGTAATTAAAACTCACTGTTACAACTTATTTAAAAATCACAATACCTCAACATTAATGATATAAAATTTTTATGAATATCGCACTAATTGAACATAATAATCCCAACAATAAATAAATTAACTATCAAAATAACTCCGTTCTAATTGAAAAGAGTTACTATAATTATATATTAATTAATTCAACACAGTACGTTTCATATTTGTTAAATTTAGAAGTACCCTTTAAAAATATTCTTACATATTTTGCACCAATATTGTCTCGTATAGTAAATAAAGCATGTCTGTTGCTGTATATTTGATTGCTTATTTCAGCGTTGGTTTTATTTTGAAACACTCCTTTTGTTCTGAATTTAATGAAGCACGAACAATAAAATATAAGCCTTCACAAATAAGTTTTCTATTTTCTTAAGAATTTTCTCTCAGTAATTTGCATGAAGACAGAAGTATTAAAATTATTACTACTTTGTGAAAAAGTATTATAATGGCAGTATATTTTTTTCTTGCGAATAACTTTATTTTTGTTAAAAATAAGTTTAATTTAAAACAGGTCATTTGATGTATATAATTTGTTTCGTTTACTTCAGTGGAATTGTTTCAAAATGTGTATTCAATATGTGTAACTAACATGTTTGTTTTAACACAATATTTAATTATAATTTGATTCCTTGTATAAAAGGAATGAAAATAATTCATCATCGATATAAGTTTCCTTTGCTGCACTACGCTTAATCTAAAATATGTTGAAACAAGATTAGAAATATGTTCGAGACATAATTTTCTAAATTTTAAAGAGGATATGTTTAATAGATTAAAAACCCTTCTCCCTCCAAAACACAGAAACACCTCACCACAAATCAGTAGCGCACTCAGGAATTTTTCAAGAAGGGGGGCGGGGTCGAAAGTTCACCATTCTTGTATCATGTTCCTTTTGATTTTGTCAATTTTCGGGAATAAAACACAGTAAAAAACTAATTGTTGAATAAATAATTAGCATTAATTAATAAAAATTTACGTATTATATGCTTAGAATAATAATCAATCGGAAAAAAATATCAAAGGCTTTGGGGGGGCGTCTGGACCCTCAGGAACCCCCTTGTGTGTGCCACTGCCACAGGTCGTTCCCACAACCGCAGGTGTGGGAACGACGCGAACTCCTAAAGAATCTACCGCTAAAAAGTAGTCAGACTACAGTGGACTTACCAAAATTACAAGTTGACATACTTTTATTCGCATTTCCCAGCTCTTCGCAGAATATGCCCAGAAATAACATTTGACGTTTAAGACATTCGAATCATGATCTTATGGAGAACGAGACGAGGCTCTAGGCCCAGTTGACCCATACCTTAAAAAGTCCCTATGTGTAGAGTTATACATTTATATCTGCACACAAAAATGTGTTAATCGGATTGTGTTTGTAGAAAGAGAAAGCAAAGTTTTTATATACTTCTTCAAATAACGTAAAAATGTGTTGTGAAATCCTTTAGAAAAGAATGGACATATTTCTAACATTTGTCAATATATTGGAACCAATAAACATGTCGAATTTCGCTGAAATATAATGAACAGCGGAGATATAAGGACAGTTCTCAACTAAATGCAAATGATAATTTTGGTTTCTTCGAAAGCAAAAGCATTACAAAATAAATGAAAATGAGTGGAAAGTTCTGCAGAAAATTCGAATATACTTCTTTTTGGATTATTGATCATGGAATTGATATATTAAATGTCTCTTGAGAACCACAAACGTAATAAATGTTGTCGAAAATTCAAAACACTGTTCTAATGGCAACCATGAAAGCTTTTGTATAATTCTTATACAAGACATGCTCAACGAATAAGCCTACGACCAGAAGAAAAAAATATAAGAAATGATTCAGTAATAATGGTAATTTTACTTACGATGATTATTGGAATCATTAATCGGAGAAATAAATGCTGAAATAAGACAGAGATCTACTTTATACTGTCAAATAAGTGAATATTTGTTCATCGAGGCATGCGTAACAGATGAAACAATCCATCACTGCCAAGTGGCGCTTAAATGTGAAAGGTAAATTGGAATTCTTTGCAGTGATTGAGAGTTATTTGTCATAGGCGCAGAGAACAAAAGGCAATGTGTGACCTCTTCATGAAGTGCGGGGTCATTTGGAGCACGAAGGAAATTGAGACATTTATCACCAAGACGAGAAAATGATGGCAACAGATGCGTCTTTTCGATTTCAGGGATCGATGCCAAAGTAAAGGTTGCCTCGCCATTTCCTTTTTTGTGTGAGATGAAGCGAGAATGTTCAGACAATGGTGATTATGAAATTCTGTGCGAGATATTATTTAGAAAAGAAAGCGTTTATGTGTCATTTGTAAAACTGTAATTAAGGAAAGAGTGGAAGTCTTGATAATGTGGGATTTTAGTATGTTGAGCAAAAATATTTCTTATATCAAAATATATTTTTGGAAACTGTACAGCAAAATAAATAAGTAAAAATAAATTGATAATCTGCATTGTATTAAATAGATTTAAAAGTCCGATTCTATTTCGATCAGTGCCATTATGGGTTTCAGTATTAACAATTTTGTAAAAGAATGAGTTAATTACTTTCTTTTGTTTCAGGTAATCTTAAGTTCAATATATATCATTAAACATTTTTGTGCTTTATTGGTTTATAATTATTATATACAATTCGTATTATATATTGCATATAAATTTCACAATTTTATAATGAATATTTGTTTTGAAGTCCAATGGCTGTGTGGTTAGTGCATCACGCTTCCACACCACAGGTCCGAGGTTCAAACCCGGTCTGGGCAAGGTTGACTTAGCCTTTCATCTCTTCAGTAGGTCGATAAAATGAGTACCCAGCTGCTTGGGAATTTAACACTGGGGTTTCACGTCAGACTGACCACCTGATCGGAACATCTGCTCATTCACCTCAGGGCCCATGGTCGCGTATACTGAGTTGGGAAGAGTAGGCCTTGGCTCTCATGGACTGTCACGCCACTGAGTTAAGTTATTTTTTATTCTAACTTCAACTCCAAGAATTTTTGGAAATTTAAAGTGTTTTGGTTTATTTCAGCATGTTAAAGTGTCAACAATATGACGATATTTCAGTTTCAATTTCAACATTTTAAGCTGTTTTTAGGTTATGACTTCTTTTAAAATATTGAAAGTAAACCTCTGATTTCATTTGGGCCATTGCTAATATGGTTTCCAACATTAACTATTTTGTAAAAGCATGTGTTTCGCATTTTTAAAAAATAGTTAAAATCCGTTTTAGTCAATCTTAACTTCATTTTATTATTAGATATATTCATTATCAGTTACCATTTCTAATCATTACTAATACATTTTGTATTATCCATTGCATATTAATTTCAACAATTTTGTAATGATTAATATTTTTTTAACTTCATCTAATTTTGCTAATTTTCAGTACTTTGGGCTATTTTAGCGTTTTCTAATGTCCAGTCATGTAATTTTCAGTAATTTAAATTTTTTATAGAATGTGAACTTTTTTTAATTCTACGTGTAAACTTTTGAGAGCACACAGATTAATGCTGTACAACATATCATATTCATAAACAATTCATTAAAGTTAACAAAAGCGTATTTTAATCGATATAATTTCAAAATTATGTTATATAATGGGCAGAGCAAAAATCATTAAAAAAATTCGGGGAACACTTTTTCGGTACATAATTTTGATACTTTTATTATTAATGATAATACATTTTTAAAGCTGAAAATTTCGGTAGTAAAAAGTTTTTTTACTAATATTTTAAAGATTTTTTTCGAAAAATATTAAAAATTTTCTTTTTCATAGAAAATTTTTTTTTTGTTACATAGCCACTTACAACAATTTAACTTAAAATTATTCTGAAAATTAAATGCATCATTGTTGTTATTTATAGCTCAAAAATATTTTGCAGTTTTAAAAGTAAATTAAATTTTAAAAAAAATATGAATGTTTTTGTATACGCATTACTTATCACTATGCATAGTAGGTACAGCAAAAATCTGTTGCGATACAACTTCACTTCAGTCTTTAAGAAAAAAAAAAGAGTATACTATTTTTAAGAATTATAATTGATAACAGCATGTATTCAATTTTTTAACAACAGTTATTAGTAGGTTTCAGAGGGAAAAAGAAAACGCTTCTTTTAAAAATATTTACTTCTTTCTTTTGTTTCTGATCATCATTTTGTAACCGTTTTTCCCCAAGAATATCAGTAAATAAAGTAAACTTCTAATAATAAAAGTGAAAGCATTTGAACAACAAAAATTATACGAGTTATCTTAAACATATTTTCATCAAGTTTAATTAAATTTACATTCTGAAAAAGAAATTATTTCTTTAAAAAATAAAATTATAAAATGCATAAAAATAAAAATTTTATAAACAAAGCATTCTAGAAAAAAAAGTCCAAAACAAACTACACTAGAATTCAATTATAATTTTAAAATATGCACTGCAATTTTGAGAAATAAAATGTAAACAACACACATAATTTATTTTCCCTTACTAAACAAACGCACTAAAAGTGTTTTAAACTACAGGGGATTCTAATAAAACCTTTTCCAGTCGAATAGTGCGTAATGGTAAAAATTGCTCTTAAATTATTTGTCCCTTCATTTACATTTTTGTGTTTTTGTATCTTAAAATAAATTTTACTTCCAACACGAAGCTTACGAAATATATGGAAAGCACTTTTTATGCTTACTGAAATCATTAGTCCTTAGAGTTTGAAATTTGAATATAAATGGGATAGACAGTCATATATTTGAATCCTAACCGTATTCTATTCCCGCCCCAGTGTTTCATCTGCCCTGAAGCCGCTTAAAGAAAGAAAAAAGAAATTGTCCATTTGATTTTCTTTGGTAGACTAAACAAACCCTTTGAAATTATACTTTCCCCCTAGAATACTACGACTCATCTTTCTTTGTAGGATTGCCGAAAGCTTACTGCGTTTGAGGTTTTCAGATGTAGATAGGATCTGATATGTTATTTTTGGAAAAGAAAGTTCTTTAACAAAATAAAGAAGAAAACGAGATGTTTAACGAAGCTTCGAGTTTTTTGCATGCTCTGTTACATAATTCACCCAGAAGAACATAATACATAGCGATCCATTGGTCTGGTTATATTATCTAATAATAGCTATAAAAACTGTAGTTGAAACATTTTGTGTATTCAATGATTCTGATATCGAATAGCTGATTTATAAAAACATATTATCCATAAATGTAAATTTGCATTATTTAAGGGACTTAAAAACATAACTGTAGGAATAACAACACACAGATACACACGCAGCAGGTTTGAATTAAACAACATGGGAAACCCATATGCAGTCGAATTCTCGAGGCCCTGTAGCCCAATAATTTTATTACACACCATTTTCAGAATATATTTCATTGTACAAACAAAATGAAAAATTATCACCAAATTTTTTAAAAAATATAACTAAATAATTATTTATTAGAATCTGTAATTAAAAACTAACTCTTGCAATAAAAAAATAGCTAAATGTTTGGTTTTCTCAATTTTTTTGGAGCTCCTAAAAAGCGTGGGGCCCATCGGCAATCGCCTACTCCGCCTAATGAGTAATCCGGCACTGGCATGCAGACTCTAATGCTATTTGTGTCAATATTCATATGGACTGTATTTTTAAGCAGTATTAAAGCACGCTCTGTAAATGCAATGTATGATGCAATTAGATATGCTGATTCAATTGTCGATAATTATTGGTCTTATGGAAGTTCTTCTCAAACCTTCAATATTGGCGACTCACTTTTCAATCATAATTTTCATCGCATACCCTTTCCTCAAGCAATGACAACGGCTTGAATGCAACAATAACGTACATTAACGCTAAACCTACATTATGTGCATTTAATTATAATTCGTACAAATAAACAATACAACAGTACTTCTCAAAATTTCAATAATTGTGACTCAATTTCTAATCATAATTTTCATCGCACTCTATACAATAATAATGTATTAAATAAAATAATAATGTACTTTGATGCTAATGCTGCGATAGGACTTTAATTATAAGCCGTACAAATTATGAACAAAAGAATAAAATTTTGTAAATAATTTTGTAAATGATAAGCCCATGGGGTCACGAATAAGTATTAAACCTGTTCTTAACTTGGTATTGATGAATTAATGGTGAAATACATTGTACAATACTTATACACTTATAAGTATATTATACAAGTGTAAGTATGTATTTATTTTTTATTATATCATAATGTATTTTGTTTTGCTTCCTTTCAATAAGTTAATATTTTTTTAAAAAAATCCTTTATTTTTTACATCCCTACGTACCTCTTGTACTATTATCGCGCCCTCCTGGGAGGGGGGGAGAGAACGCCCCCACAGTTTGAGAAACGCTGCAATACAAGTATTAAATTTCGTATATATTACTTTTAAGTAATAACTATTTTAAGTAATAGGATAAGAATACTATGTTACTTTTTATAGTTCAGAATATACTTTGTTTTGTTTCCTTTCAATAAGTTAACAATTTTTTTAATTTATCTCTGACTTTTCAAAATGTTCACGCCCCCTTAGGGGGTGCGCCCCTCAGTTTGAGAAACGCTGTTTTATGGCGATTCAACATGGATGAAGGGAACGCGCGCGCATTTGCTAATTACAAATAAATTAAATTCAAGAAAAGTGGGAAACACTGTGGTATCATGACTGTACTAGCATATTCTTTTAAAAGGAATTTTTCTTTCTAAATGGACTGATAAAAAATTCAGATACGAATTTCAACTTTTCTGAATGTACTTATTTTAATGTATAGATCGAAACGAGATTAATTATTAGTTATATCTAATCTATATATCCTTCCACAATCAAAACAACAACTAAATTGTATGAGCTTTATTCATTAACTAAACAAAATGATGAAAACTCACCAAAGATTGAAGCAAAGTAGAAACTTAAAATTGCACTTCTACAATTAAATTTGAACAAAACTCCTGTCTTGAAATTAACATATTCACTAAAAAATTGTTTATTGCGAGACAATTGTAGTGGTTTCACTGAATGTATAAGGCTGTTTCTTTTTCTTTTTTTCTTCTAGATTCAGGGACATCTTAAGACCCTGAGCTCTTACGTAAAAATAGGCCCCAACTGTACAGCAGGAATTGGCACCTGTAGCATGCTGTACAATTCTCATTGGCATTCTCCACTACTCTTCAAATTTGCCCATTTTTAAGTGGTTGCAGGTTGATAAGTTTTTAACATTCTCAAATGAAATTACAGTCGGGCCATGGGTAGCCTAGTGGTTAGAGCATCGAACTCCAGACCGGATGGCCTGGGATCGATGCCCGATGCCATCAAATACCCTCCGAGTACACACGGAGTACGTGCTCGTTAAATAAGTGGGTTCGAAAGTCTTGTGGGCTGAATTACGAGTGTAGGGGACTAGAGAATATTTCTCTCCCTTTTAGTTCCATGCCTAAATTGTGGAGGTGGAACTCGGTGGTGTCGCCATCTATAGTCACTTTGGGGAATTTCGCCGAGCTAATTTGTACTGTCACCTGTATGGTGCTCAAGGCCAACGACAGCCGTACTTCTAGCCCCTTGCCACAATGAATTTCGTAGGCCTCGATCTGACTACGTCAGACAGGTGACATTAGAAACAACAGCAACAGTCGGACTTCTATATAACGAAGTCGCTAAATCCTGAAAAAAGTTCGTTATATAGCAAATTCGTCATATAGAAGTTCACCTTTACATATACTTCAAAAGCCAGATAAAACAAATTTTAAGTTCGTAAACATTTTAAAAAAAGTAATTAATTAATATCTTTTTGTAACTTACTATATATTTATTTTTTATATCTTAACTATCAAAAAAAAAGAAAGAAAAATTGCAAGGGAAGTTTCTTGACGCATTTATCCACTTCCTGAAGATTTAAATGTATTTCTTGGATGATCAAGCTCTTACGTTTTAACGTTTTTAGTTACAAGAAACAAAGTTACCAGTACGACTGATCAACACTACAAATAAATGAAGACTGATTCAAGAACACGAGTACACAAGACAACTCCACTGAGGCTGAAAAGTGACATCGAAGATGTTTCTAGTGAACTGGACAATGAGGGTCAAAGGTTCAACTTATTGGATAAAACACCCAGAATTCTATTGTTCTCGGCAAATTAGGCACCTAATAAAAACCAGTTCAAAAGTTATGATCGCCATAAAATGTGTTAAAAGAGAGAATAACTTGAAATATCCAGAAATACTTTAAACATAGGGAGAAAAAAAATTGAATCACAAGAGAAAATGTTCGTTATATAGAAAATGCACTTCGCTATAGAGAGGTTATTTTACGAAGAAAATCGTGAAATGTTGTTGGTTTCGGGAAAAAGTTTGCTATATATAAAAATTCGCGATATGGAGGTTCGTTATATTAAAGTGACCATTTTTTGCAATGAAAAGGAGGACGAAAAACTTAAGAAAAAATTACAAGTTAAATATATGAAACGTTGTATTAATTCTTACAAAAATACGCTAATTACGCTTACATTCTTTTTATTTAGTATCTTAAGGGAGTATTTTTTCATTGAATGAATTTTTTTGTCAACGTATCATTTTTTAATATATTGGAAAGTTCGGGCAAAAAATATCCTTCATACTAAAATTTACGGTAAGCACTGTAGCTAAAATATCAACATTCAATTTTGATTTCTCACTAGTCACTACACAAAAATCATTACCAACTAAAAAAAAAAACTCTTTCAACTTCTGCATTATTTCCAGGGCAGCACAACGTAAATTCAACAAGAATAATTGCATTTTCATATGTTCATTTTTGAAATGGTTTAAGTAATTTCAGCCCAATTTTGCCACTTTCTAAGCATGTTGACTTTCCAATTGTTCTAATTTATTAGAATTTACATTCAGTCTTCTTTCTACTTCAAACAGACAATTGTCATTGATTTTAATATCAGGCATTTCTTTCGATAAAAACTCAACGTATTTTTTTATATCTTCCCAATTTACATGCGACGAAGTAAAAAAATACCATAGAAAACTGTTATTTCCTGTGATATTTGTTTCAGACCATTCTTCGACATTTTGGAAATATGTTTGGTTCATCTCTGAAAATAGAGATTAACAGATCAGTTTTAAAATATTGAAAAGGAGGACACTTTCTGAGGAAGGACAGTACCTGTAAAAGGAGGACTGCCCTCCCAAAAGGAGGATGGTTGGTCACATTATTATATAGAGACTCGACTGTATTTTAAAGAATTCATATGAATCATACTGTTATATGATGGAAGGTATTTTTAGCAGCGAATAGAGTAGATCCATACCATATAATATTATCCTTATTATTCTTTCAGGCTTACTTTTCTGAAACATCAAATATTTATTTAATCTAGAGATTACATAATAACCACGTACTACCGCAAAATCTATTTTTACACACTTCTTGAAAAGCGACACCTTAGCTTAATATTCAAGTACAATAGTACTTGTTATTCTTGCACCAAAAAGATCCGAAATTGCGCTTAGATCACTTTCGAGAAGTCTTGTCTGGTGGGAAGAGACTCTTCAATTTCTGCTGGACTGATTCTCTCTCAAAGATATTAAATTGAATTCTGCTAAGTAAATTCTGACTCCCCGGAGGGCTCTTGAAGCACGCTCCTACCCCTTGACTCGCGATTCTGGAACATGTACTTAGCGCTTAGGGTTCATGCAAACAAATTCGAGAGTGGTTTTGCTAACAATGGTATTTCGAATCTAATGCTTGATGGGGTGCAGGAAAAAGAAACTGAGCATGGAAGTATTTGCAGGAAAGTAATATTGTTAAGAAACTCAGAGATTCGCAGAGTTTTGATGTGGTTATATAAGTTTATTGGGTGATGATTTTAAATTGGAGTTAATTTGTTAGAATGTCTAAGCTAGCTAAACCAGCTTTTCTTAAACTGTGGGGCCCGCCCTTCTGAGGGGCGCGAGTACAAAATATTATTTAAAAAAATATTAATTTACTGAAAGTAAACAAATTATATTCTGACATAATGAAATACAAGTAATATAATAAATAAAAATTTACGTCAATTCCTACTTAGATCGATAAAGAAAATTTTATTTTAACTACTATTTATTAAATAGTTACAATTAATATAAATATGTATATACATATGACAGAATCACAACATTAAAAGGTGATTAATTTTTATTAATTATCATGAAAGTATCGTATTGTCATCCAAAACATTCGTGTATGTAAAATTTCAGTTCAAGTGAATGCTTTAAAACGTGGGGAAAAAAATACCTTTTCAAGTTTTGTCACAAGTCACCTAAAGTGTCACTAAGTCGCCAAAAATGATGCCAAAGTGGCTGTATTTGTAATTCTTTAAATAATTAGTTTTAATCAATTAATTTTTATTAATTATAATTAAATTATTGTATTGTCATCCAAAATAATCATGTATATAAAATTTCAGCTCAATTGAGCGCTTTAAAATATATTTTATTAACGCGATTGAAAATTCCACCAAGATAAATAAATAAATAAATAGAGAGTGTGAGCTAATAGTAGGAATTGCATAAATACACATTTCCATTGATGTAATAAATGTATCAATACGGCACAATATATTTTATAATTAATTTAACAATATTCAGTTAACTGTAGAAAGTCATAACTAATCTTGGAAAAAGAAAAGATGAAAATGTCCGTAATTAGTTTTCGTTATTTTACGCAGTACGTTTAAGTCTCATGGTTCTTTGGCTTTAATGTCCTGAGCAAAAAAGTGAAACAATAATTTTCTCTTTAAAATGGTGCAGTCCTTATTACTTTCTTAACTTACATATTTTGAATCTTTTTCATTTGGCCGAAGTTCAAAATTACAAGGATCGTAACTAGTAGTCTTGAAGTTCAGCTTCAAAGAAGAAATCAGAAGTAAAGCAATCGAAACATACTTATATTTCGAGGAGAGACAAAGAAAAAAAAAGAATTAATTCGAAAATTATTTAAATTAGTTAAAAAAAAAGAAACTAGTGTAAAAAACTTGATGCAAAAAAATATTTGAATTTTCCACTCTCTCATACATATATTCATTACACATTGTATCTTTAAAATATTTATACAATCACTAAATACGCAATTCAATAGACATTAAAATATAAAAATTGAAATACAGAATGTGAATGTTTGGCTTAAACAGAAATTTGTAATATATTTTAACATATAACTTTACACGGATGGCTTTAATTTTAATTATAGAGCATTTGAAAGCAATCCTATTTGATTTGAAATACTAAATATGGATTTTAAAAACTCTGAAAGAGATTTTCGTACTAAATCTCTTAAAATTTAACTTATTATCAATAAATACATCTCAATAATAGCTCTGCAATCATGTAATCATAGCTTTTTCGTTAAAAACGAACTTAATGCCCCGTGAATAATTTATCAGATATACTTTTCTTTATCAAGAACACTTAATAACGTCGCCATACGCACAAATCTTAGCAAGACAAATGCTTCTTCGTATCGTTTTCAATCTGTGACTTCGGAAAGATCTACAGCACCAGTTTCTCGTGTATGCTGAAGATAAAACGTCTTAAACCGCCATTGAAAGTGCAATTCTTTTATGGCAGCTTAAGCCGTCACTTATACTTCAGCCTGCGATAAAGTTTTTGGTGCGCATATTGCCCTTTCAAAATAAATTTCCCGAGACGCCGTCGCGTTCTCCGTAGACTGCCATAAAAGGTTGAACATTCTGCTGCCACAAATATCATAGCTTATCCTGGAGAACTTTTGAAAAGGGAAAAGGGAGATGAGAGGGAAATAAAAAGGGAAAAACGAAAATCCCGCAGCGTTTCGCGCGCCATGAATTTCTTAACTTTCAACCGGGTTGCTCGCTAACCGTGACCGCGCCTAAAGAAACAATAAGCAAGGGGCGAAAAGCGGTGACGTGAAAATTTGAGAATCGAGTTAGGACATGCAGAAAGGAGTTAAAGTTGCAGTTTAAAAATGAAAAATGTCAAGTGTCGATTTTTTTTCCTTTTTGTTTGCTACTTTTGTAACGGGCTCTTTTTGGAACAAGAACGATAAATTAAATAATAAAAATATTGATGTTATGTGTTCATTCCCAGTTTAAGAGGGAAAAGGTCTTAAGAGGGAAATTGGATACGAAAGTCTTTGCGATAATGCTGCTGTCTCTTATATTTCCTTTGAATGACTTATTTATTTTAGATAGTGCGAAAAAAATAATTTATTGTATATTAAACAGATGTGCAACGCGTAAGAAATGTAACATCTAATAATATTTTAATAGGAAACAGAAAAGAAAAAATTACCATTGACGTAAGTTAGTTCTGTACATTACATTCAACGACGAATATAATTCATTTGTTACTTCTTTTTGCGACAAATTAAGAGATATTTTATATTTCTTGTGTGTCTTCAATGTATGTTAGTTCACACCATATAATAATTTAAAAGTAAATATTTATTAGCTGTCAATCATGTTAAAAATACCATATACTCCAACGTGTAGCACGAACTTTTCACACAAAAAAATAAGATCACTATTTATGGGTAAGTGTTACTCTGCGGATATAAAAGAGGGATGAGAGTAAAAAAAACGTAGATGTCTATATATTTCTAATAATGTTTAAAAAGTGAAACACTGTAACATTTCCCGCCACACAGCTATAAATCGGCTTCTTTTTGTGGATATAATCACCACGTGCAATTAACATCTGCACCCTTAAAATATTGCCTGGTCTTGTCTTGGATATCGCTTAGGCAACCTTTGACCCCACGAGGACCCCTACTTCACACATGAGCCGGATGTAGCTCGAGGATAAAGGTGCCACTCGCTCCCATTTAAAAAAGACCCTAGAGAGGGCAGAGAGGAGACGGTTGGAAATTTTTTGCATAGAGACTAAACGTGACCTCCTCCCTCATAAACAACCGAGAATTTGGAATTTAAGAACATCTAATATATATTATAAATGCGAAAGTTTGTGAAAATCTTTGTTGGTCGTCTTTCACGCAAAAACTACTGAGAATGGATTTTAATAAAACTTTACAGTAATATAGCTTATACATCAGAATAGCACATAGGCTATAATTTATAGCATAAACTATAATTTATAAAGATATTGTATGAAGTGTCCAAAATATAACGATATTTGTCAAGTAAGTAGGAAAAAATTCTGTCATCTGCTAGCAATTCTGGCATGCGCTGCAAAAAAAAACCACGTCTGCATATATCTATCTTTTGTTTGTGAAAAACCATTTTTGTTTTGGCTTACCAAGGTGCTCGCTTCTAATTAATTCCTCTGATATAATGTCTATTTTTTTTATTCCAGAATCAAACTAAGTTTTGAAGGGAGAGGTTGTTATAAATCTCTCTTTATTTTAATGTTTTTTTTAACATTTTATTATGCATATTTGGTAGTAAGAAATTGATCTTTTTTTCCAAAAAAATGCTTTTATCAGTTCTGATACTTAAAGTAAATAAGCTTTCTCTTTCACACTGCATCATTTGGACAAATTTTCAAAATTTGTTTGGGGTTAGTAGTTAATTATAACGCTATAATTTTAATTGAATAGGCAGATATTGCATTTTTAAGTATAAAAATAATTAAAACTACTGTACTATATCTTTTGGAACGAGTAAATATTAACGTCGCACTGTTCAGCTACACGAGGGCTTTTGGCAACGGACCACGTAATTTTGAACCATGGTCAAGTGACGTGGACGACACCTGATCTGGCACCCTCTTCTCCTAACTACCACACCATACCAACTTAGAAGGAATATTCTACCAATACTTAGCAGGAATATTCTTTGAAATCCACTCTTCCAAGATATATAGCAGCACGGGTTCCATGATGAGTATTTTAGCGGAAAAAATAGTTTGTCAAAATTTAAGTGTCTTATTTTTTGTATGTTAATGAAGACCTTAGAAAATTATTTGACTACTTATTTTAAGTGAACGGTATATATAATTAATTTTACACAGTGGAATATCTTTAATTAATTTATTAGCTCTAACGGATTAAATTTTCCAAAGTGGAGTATTTTGTTTATGTATATCCCTTAATTTTAAATGTAGTGATCCAAAAAAAAAATATTTTATGAAAAATGCAGTAAATCATAATGCGGTTGGATAAAGTATTAACGTGCATTTCTCCCTACACGGCGGGTCTTACAAAGCCCTAATAAAGCTCGAGTTATGAAAGTAGCTAGGCATTTGCCAACTTTACTCTATCGTTAACATTTCGCTATGTTTTTATTGAATCGTCATTATAATTTAATAAACGGCGTTGCTTGCGAATATTACAATTTTAACATAAAATAAATATTACAGAAAGTAATATTAATGTATTATACTTTCAGATAAAAATTATTTACACTATTTTAAGCGTTCATTACACAAAACTTTTAACAATGTGTTTCTTTTGCTGAGCAGAGATCAGCTTAGGATGGTATTTTCAAAAATCGACCCTCAAGAGTGTTAGGGGAGTTATAAAAAAAAAAAATATATCCTTTTTATCAGCTATTAGATCTACATACTTAATATTAACATAGGTGTTTTTTTTATTTCTCTCTTTTTTTGTTTTGCTGAGCTACGCAAAAAAAGCTTTTTTTGTTTAATTTGCAATTCACGTAAAATTAACTCATTATAAACTTCTTTATCCTTCAATCTGTGTTGTTTAATTTTTCAGTTCACCCGTGCGAAGAACGGGAATACCAGCTGGTAAGCAATATTTTTGATAACTTCAATGTATATATTTTAATTAATAGATGTGATGTAAATGAGCTAAATACTTAAATTAATAAATATCACTCTACCATTGCCTCAAACGTCACAATACCTTACGAGCTTTCGTAATAGGAATAGCAGGAAAAGTTTATTATATTCGTCTACCGAAATATCTTCAAGCATATCATCGAATTCTGTTGTTTCTTCCGGCCATCACTGTATCTTTGATCCGTAAATAAATAATAATCTTTCATTCCACCTAAATTGTTAGATGTACTCTCTGCATTTCAAATAACTTTTTAATTATTTCATTATTTCTAAACTGGCACAACTCATTGAGCTCGTTTTGTAAATATTTCTTCTACCTTCTAACATCAACATACTTTTTAGCTCCTTTCTCATAGCTCTTCGGGGTTTTAAATCTAGAAGTATGTCATTGTTCAAAAGCCTTGTATAATACTTCGAATGTAAATGACTTCAAAAGATAAAATCACTACATTTCAGGTTCCTTCGTAAGGAAAAGGGCAAATATACCTAAAAATTAATAAATGTTTGAAAATATAGGTGAGGCTAATACTCTGGAATAATACAGTAAATTAATTATTTTCCGATAGATGTTATTTTTTAATAATTATAACTCTGAAATATTTGCAGACTTTAGCATTTTGTTCTGAATAAAATTTAACTCCCCGATGTTTCATTTTTACATATTTAATAAAACATATCTCACATCATATAAAATGTAACATTTAATCACAGAAAAATGAACGACTTAGTGAAATATTCGCAAACATTAATTAAAAATGTTAATATCCAAGCAAAATATATTTAGTTGTATTATTTTATTTTATTAAGCATCAAATTTTAATTTTATGACATCTAAATTTCAGAATTGAAAAGCTACAAATCATATTCATTACTACTTTGCAATTTAAAAGTGTATTTTTAAGTGCTTTTTTCTTTTCAGAATCTACGTAAAATTAGTTTATCATTTAAACACAATATTTTTTTTAGTTTACTTCAAATAAAATACGTAAATATGCAGAATGTGGTATATGCATATTCGAAAATGTCAAAGGAAAAAGTTCTCTAAAATAAAAATACTTTTTTTCTCAAAATATTTACATCTTTATTTGGTTTATAAGTATAATTTCAGGCCAGCTATGTATTTCCTCCCTCAACCAAGGCTCAAAATTCTGAGGTTTATCTCCAATAGCTCTCGTGTAGCCTCAAACTGAGTTTTCAATAAACATCCAATAACACAATCTCCATTGTTTATTTCTCGACTATATACAGTCATTAAACTTCTGAAGTTTAACTCGGTGTTTCTCAAATTTTCAGTTTTTGCGAACCAATATTCAATCATAATTTTCATATTGCACCTCCCTACATACAATAATAACGTATTGAATTCAATAATACTATACTTTGACACTAAAGCTACAATATACGACTTTAGCATCTTGAGTTCCGCCAGCACATATAAACGTCTCACCCAGTCAGTGGCGCACACAAAAGGAGGGGGTGGGGTCTGGACCTCCCCAAAGCCCTTGATTTTTTTTCCGATTGATTATAATTCTAAGTATATAGTACGTAATATTTAATTATGTATTTGTTATTAATGATTAATTCTATTAATTAATGCTAATTATTTAATCAATAATTAGTTCTTTACTGTGCTTTGTTCCCGAAAATCGACAAAATCAAAAGGAGCATGGTACAGTATTGGTGAACTTTCGACCCCGCCGCCCCCCCTTGAAAAATTCCTGTGTGCCAAAGTGTTAATTGCCCCGAGCATACATATACGTATATACGTCTTTCCGAAGTATGATCTCCTAAGAGAGCACCGCTATCTTAAAAATATTCCAAGAAATTATTCCAAAGGCTTTGAAGTGCAATAAAAAAATCTTGATAGAGTTTGTGAAGGATTTACTTATTTCAGAGAAAATTTTACTTCTTCCTTTTACCCCCAAAAAAAACACATCACATACGTGTGCCTACGTAGAAAATGGTGTCATTAGGGAGCGAATCACGTAATTTTCTAATCGGCAATTAAGAAATTAATTATAAACCGTACAATTTGTGAAGATAAGTATTAATTTTTATGTATAATTTTTATAAATGACAAGCCCATGGGTTCACTGGTAATTATTAAACTTGTTCTTAAGTACTGCATCAATTTTCCCTAAGAGTAAGATGTTTCAGAATTTTCCTTACACAGGGTATTCGAACAAGGTCATGTATATATATCTCAAAAAATACTGAAGACGCGAAACAAAATTAAAATTCGAAACAATCACATTAAAATATTTTAAATTTATTTGTGTGTGTGTGTGATTTAGGTAAAAAATAATAATTTTTTTTTAGTTTTTACACATTATAATTAGTTTGGCGCCATTATTTGTGATATTTTAAAATTATTTTAGTTTCAAAATGTAATTAACTTTTGTTTTACATTGTATAGTACATCATCTCATTTTGTATTATGCAGTACCTTTCACCTAATATGGAGTTCAAAATCAAAATTTCTCCTTTCCATGGATGTAAAATTAATTTTTGATAGTTTCCATGATTAACTAAATTATCAACTGATTAATTCTAATTCAGAGTCCAATTAAGGTGTGTTCTGGGAACATCATGGAAAGTTGTACTATTATGAAAATTAAACGTTCAAAGTTTTTTACTTTTTGTAGAATACATGTTGAATTAGAACAGCGTTTCTTAAACTGCGGTCCGTGGACCCTTTTCGGGTACACAGCGTTTTTCTAGAGCAGGGGTGTCCAACTCGCGGCCCGCCAGCCCGTAAGTTGCTGCCCACCGACTCTTTTTTAAAAATATTTTAAATATCAGGATTTTAAAGTT
Source organism: Trichonephila clavipes (assembly GCA_019973935.1). Classification (NCBI taxonomy): domain Eukaryota; kingdom Metazoa; phylum Arthropoda; class Arachnida; order Araneae; family Nephilidae; genus Trichonephila; species Trichonephila clavipes. Next base: position 347,186 of record BMAU01001551.1, read on the forward strand.
TTTTTCATTTTGAAATTTATTTGAGGTGAAATTTATATATATATATATACACTGGTGTGCAAAAATTAAGGACGAGACGGTTTTTTCAATATAACTTTGTACAAAAGCTTTCCAAATCAACACATTTAATACCGTAAGATCCCCAATACGTAAGGACATGTGTAATGTAAGCAACACTTACTAAAAGAGAAATCAGAGGGATAAAAAGAAGCTTGATTGAAAAAGTAGCATGGAGCGCAATGCGACTGAAGGCCGAAACATCCCTGTGATGGGGGTCCAGCAAGAAACATCCGGTCTTTAGTAGGGGATGTGATCACCCCTGACTGCTAGACAGGTTTCACAGCGCCTGCCCATGCTGAGAATGAGGGTGTCAATGAGTTGTTGAGGCATTGCTGCCCATTCGTCTTGCAGCGCCAATCGAAGCTCCCGAATCGTTACTGGTGGTAAGGTACGAGCTGCCAAGCGTCTGCCTAGAAAATCCCATACATGCTCGATGGGATTGAGATCCGGAGATCGTGCCAGCCAATCCATACGTTCAATATCCTCACTCTCTAAGAGTTGTTCGGCAGCTACTGTGCGATGACATGGTGCATTGTCATCCATGAAAAGGAACTGCAGACCCATAGCGCCTCTAAAAAGACGCACATATGGAAGAAGAATCTCGTTACAATAACGGGTCCCGTTGACTGAACCTGCGTCGAATATATGAAGGTCTGTACGACTACCAAGCATGATGCTCCCCAAACGAGAACACCGCGACCTCCATACCTGTCCCTTTCAATGATGTTCGAGGGATGATTGCGGCTTCACCGCTCTCTCCAGATGAGTATGCGATGAGAATCACTACTCAAACTGAATCTGCTCTCATCTATAAAGAGTACTCGTCCCCATTCATTGTCTCCCCAATTCCGGTGTTCCCGGTACCACAGAGAACGCCTTCTCCGATGGGCAGGCGTTAAAGGTACACACCGTACAGGGCGTCGTGCAAACAGACCACCACCGTGCAGTCTTCTGGCCAAGGTAAAACGCGATATCGTTCGTCCAGTCGCCTGTGTCGTGTGTCTAGCGATTTCTCCCGCTATCTGCCGCCTGTTTCTTCTGGCTTGTAAGGCAATGTACCGGTCATCTTCGGGTGTGGTTCCTCGTGGACTACCACTACTGAACCCCCGGATAGCTGTTCCTGTAGTTTGAAATTGTCTCCAAAGTCGTGAAACGATGCTGTGAGCAATTCCGAACTCTGAAGCCACACTTGTCACATTGCGGCCTTCCTCCACCTTCCCAATGATTCGACCTCGGGTAAAAGCATCCAGATGTCGTCTAACATATTGATTATTCGCCATTTCTCGCTGAGGCAGCAACTCGGTGGGATTTTAACTTCTATACGGCGTGCAATCTCTTTGCCAGAAATACTGATCTTACACCGACAACATGCTTTATACTACTCAGACACTCCCCCATTACGTCTACCTGCATATCTGCGCATGTGCTACCGTACATCACCTTACTTAATCTCCTGATTGGTCTTTCTGTCCGCTCTGCCTCTTCGTTCAGCTGATGTGCTAATTTTTCGACTTCGTCCTTAATTTTTGCACACCAGTGTATATATATATATATATATATATATATATATATATATATATATATATATATATATATATGTATTTTATATCAAAAACAAGAAATAATAGATAATGAACATAACAAGAAATATCATAATAAAAATATAAAAGCTGAACATGAAGAACAAAATTATAGAGAAATAAAAAAAACTACAAAAAAGAAGAAAAACCTAGCGAGTCAGAAAGCAATTTCGGACTTAGGACCGAATAAGTGGGGTTAAACTAGTTTGAAGGCGCCAACCTTCCCCCTTTGCAACTCGGTAGGAAAAACCAAATAAAATAAAATAAACAAAAATTCAGAGTATGTAAAAACTCAGAGAGTATGATAAAACCACTCACTACTATTATGTAACAAACTCTTCCAAACTCTTAATGCAGAAAAATCGCAAAACAAATACGTAAGAAAAGGAGAAAAATCCTAAAACACTTACATATGATAAGTATTTTTCAAAAAATAATTTAACAAAATTTCTTTACTTACAGAGCTTTTACGAAGAGAATCAAGCATCTTGACATCAATGAAAATCGATTATTCACCAAGTTAAAAAAATCGAATATACATAAACACATCTTTTGAGCTAACTTTTAAACCAGCCAGCAAAGACAGATATCAAAAAAGAAGACAATCAAATATGGTACAATTTGAATTGGTTGATTGCCAAAAATGTAAATTTGCTAGGCTCTAATTTGGTTGGTTGTCAACAATGTGTAAGATGTTCAAGATGTGTGTGGCAAAAATGTAAACTGTGATATGAGTGTTATAATATAATCTTCACAGCAAGACCACTAACATGCTGACTTTGAAATCCTATTGTTGTGTGGTGGTTTTGGAATTAGAAGTAGTAAGACGGTTAATGTATTTGTGATGAATATAAGTTCTTAAGAAATTAAAAGGGTATTCACATGATCTAAACAACATTGAAAATTTTTTTTGATATTATTGTATTTATCTTTTTTGTGGGTAGTTAAGTTATCATTTCTAAATAAAAAATTCAAAATGATATTTCTGTAAATTGATATATGCAAGTTACTATTCCATACAGGAATTTTAATTTTATGGAACTTAAACGAATCTCTTTTGTCAAAAATGTTACTGACTACATTATTGTTAATAAGATGCAAGTCTAAATCCAAGAATTCCACCATATTAGAGCATATAATATATATATATATATATATATATATATATATATATATATATATATATATATATATATATATATATATATATATATATATATATATATATATATATATATATATATATATATACACAATGTATTTGCCTGTTGCCTGTTCTTGTTTTAAAATAAATCCTTTTTGCTAATAGAAATATCCTGTAAAATTAAAATAAATTTATATTTTATCAAACAGCTACATTTGATTTTACTGTAATATAAATTACTTTTTTTTATAAATTCGAAATTGCATTATGTGCATATCCTTTACTATGGATGGAACATGATTCTCTGTGTGTGCGACTTTCATTTCTCAACCTCCTTTTCGGTTTGGAGAGTAAAAAGCAAGAGGCAGTCAGAGATGTTTTTTAAAGTTTAAAAAAGTATTCAGGACGGTTAAGAGGTCTCAGGGGTGTTAAATTTCTCTAGAGGTCTGAGAATATAAACGATTTTCAAGCGGGTATAATTCTTTTAAATTTAAATTAAATGATTCGAATCTTTTACACATTATTGATAATAGAATGGGGATTCAGAAAAAAGTATAAAATGTTTAAAATATGATAATAATTTTAAAAGTCATAAGCATATAAATATTCTATAATAAATATTAAGTAGTTTTTGCTTTGCGCACTCTATTTTCTAAAATATTAGCCTCTGATGTATAACACTTTATAGACTTATACACAATGCATCATACTCTTTAAACCCTACCTAATTTTTGTATTATATATATTTTATATTTCAAAATATTTGTAAAATATTGCAATTTTTTTAATGTTTTTATGAATGTATTTTTCTTACGGATTAAAATATGTAATTATATAAAAGTAGCTACAGTGTAATAAGAATACATTTATCTTTTATAAATCAACTTTTAGCTAGTAATTAAAACTACTATTTTAGAAAATAGCACATGCGCGACGTAAAACTTAATAAATATTTCTTATAGAAAAGTTTATTTTCATATGCTTATAATTTTTAAAATTATGATTATGTTTTAAACAGTTTATACTTTTCTGAAGCCCCATTTCTTTATAAATAATGTGTAAAAGATTCGAATTATTTAATTTAAATTTAAAGAAATTATACCTGTTTGAAAATTATTTATATTTTCAAACCTCTAGAGAAGTTCAACACACCTGAGACCTCTTAAGATAAAGGGCAATGTATACTTAATCGTTTGTGAATGACAGCAAAATCAAATTTCAACAATGAGTAACGAAAGATCAATTCAAAAGGAACACCGTAATTTTCAAGAAAATGGCAACCGCGTAATATTTTAAACATTATTTGATGATTGCATTATTATATTATATAAACATTATTACATTATCTACGTCTGTATACATGAAAAATAATGGAAACAATAATAATAATTCATTCTATTGTAAATTTTCACTTCAATAAATGTTTTTTTGTTTTCAAATCTGATATAAAGGTACATATTTTTATGTGCAGCCCGCAAGATTGTAATGTTTTCTGAAGTGACCCGCAAAGTCATTTGAGTTGGATACCCCTGTTCTAGAGGGTCCACGAAGACCTCATTTAAGGGGTCTTGGGGGTGTTAACTTTGTCTCGAGGGCTGAAAATATAAACAATTTTCAAGTTGATATAATTCTTTGAAATTAAAATTAAATAATTGGAATCTCTTACACAATATTTATAAGGGAATAAGGCTTTAAAATATTGTAAAATGTTTAAAATTTAATCGTAATTTTAAAAATTATAAGCATATGAAAATAAGAAACATTTCTGCGTGTGTGTGTAAAAAAAGTAAATTTTATGTTGCGCACGTTTTCTAAAATAGTAGCTCTAATAACAAGCAATGAGTTTGTTTTTAAAGTTAAATATATCCTTATACTCTGTAGCTATTTTTACATAAATAGAATAATAAATTATAATATTTGAAAAATAAAAAAATATATTACATTTTTAAATTATTTTTTTTTAAATTTTAATATTTTTTAAATATTTTGAAATACAAAAGATGTGTGTGTAACACTAAAATTAGGTATAGTTTAAAGAGTATGGTGCATTTTATAATTCTATAAATTTTTATTCATCAAAGGCTATTGTTTTAGAATATAACATGCCCAACAAAATTATTTAATATTTATTACAGACATGTTTTTTAAAAATTTTTTAAATTATCATTATATTTTAAACATTTTGTACTTTTTTGAAACCTCATTTCTTTATAAATAATGTGTAAAGGATTAGAATTATTTAATTTTAATTTCAACGATTTGTTTCTATTTGAAAAGTATTTATATTTTCAGACTTCGAGACAAAATTAACACCCCTGAGATCACTAATGTTCCGATTTACAGCGAATTTACAGACTCTGAAATGCCTAGTAAAAAAATTGAAACAAGTGCCATCCTAGACCAGATCACTTAATTGCTGCCATTGAAAAATTGTACTAGAACATGTATTTCGACCAAGAATATTAGTTCATGGAAGGGTGGTCAAATTGTACGAGGTCTGCGATGTCAGGCTAATATATAAAGGGAAAACGTGATGATCGACAGTTTAAGAACTGCTGAATTAGAGGATTGCCAAAAAATATCAAAAACTGAAGGATAATAATTGCTGTTCTTTTTTAGTCGTCATGTATAGACGATAGTGCTAAGACTAGTGCTAATATAAACTCCAATATTCATGAAAAATTCTTAAAACAAAATCTCGCTTACAATAAGTAAAATGTGGTACGGAAAGTAAATTTCATTTTATGGGTTTGAATCAATTTTGTAGAAGCTGAAATTCACCTCTTGTAGTGAGGTGCATTATTTTTAAAATTTGTTTTTTTAAAGAATGTGAGGGTTGTGGGAGTATTGTTACTAATAATTTATCAATGTATGAACATTTTTAAAAGCTTTTTTCGACATAAAAAGAAGGGAATTTTTCTATGATGGATAAGCCTATTGTGTGCATACACATATATTAAGTCATCTCTTCCTAACGCTTAGTGTAGTAAACATAAACTTCAAAGCAGTATTTCAACATAGATGTATGCTAATCATCTGAGAAAAGGTTGCCTGGAAGGGTACTTAAAAGATAATTTAAAACATATTCAGTAATATTGTGATTTTGATTTGTTTTTATATAATTTGCGAGTATTTGATTGTTCATAAGGAAATGAAAACTCGAGTTCATTTTCAGCAGAATGCTGAAAACGCTTTAGCACTCCGTCCTTTTCTTTAAAAAAAAACATTTTTTGTTTTGTTCTCAATATTTTGACTTATTCATTTTAATCAAAGCTGGCTGTTTAGGAGTTTTGGAGCATTTTTGTTAAAATTTTATCAGAATTTCTATATTAGGCAAGGTGACATAAATCAAATCTACAGTAAGCACAAAAGTGTATAAATTTTTGAATGCATACTTTTAGGTATATGCTACAACCATCCAAGGGGGAGAATAATTATTAAAAAAGAATAAAAAACTTATATATAAATAACTTAGGAATGCGTTCGATCTTCATTTAAAAATCAAGGAATACATACAAAGTATTTTCTACACCAGCATACATTTTTTTTCTTTCGTTTTCAACTTGATTCGAATGCTGTATTGTAAATCTAGAGTTAAAATATATTTCGTTTCGTCGAGATGAGATGAGTTCATAAAGAAATAGCACAAACTATTTTTCTCTATTTAGTGGAATTATAATTATTTGTTACGTTAAAATCGTGATTTCAGTTTTCATTATCATAGCACAATTTAAAAATCTTTATCAAAATTACTAAGTGAATTTTGTACACAGAATTCCTTGCATCAGAAATTATTTTTTTCTGTATCTCTTTCTTCTAATGAAATACTGTTATGTTCCGTCCGCATTTCCATTCTTAATCTTTAACTGTCATTCCTGAGAGAATCTTGATCCGGCACTAGAGCCTCAAAATGGCCCACCCGAGTATTATAAAGGGTAATTTTTTTAGTGCATCTTATTGTTTTATACCCGAATAAATATCGGGAGAAGTTCATTTCGGTTTCATCTCTTACTCTGTTGCTTAATGGAGACAATTTATGTATCCAAATCATCAAAATAACTTGACAGTTAAGGGGTTACAATATTTTGCAACTCACTCAAATTCTTTATAGCGAAGTTTCTTAAAACGGAAATAACATAAGCAATAAAAATAAATAATGCAGCCTCAATAACAATTCGAGCTAAAAAGCATAGTATATTATCTAAAATCTTAACCCTTATCGGTAGACCATAATATAGAGAAAAATCAAATAGGATATTATCCAAGTGCCAATAATAAAGTTTATTAAAATTCAAATGTTTTTGAGTGATTGTACTTAAGTTTTTAAGCATAGTACCATAATAATTTTTACTTGTAGTAAATTAAAAACAAGACTTAGAAGTATAATACAACATTTATTTAATATGAAAATGTCACAAAAATAATTATATCTGAAGTAAACTATTTTTTTATGATATGTTCGAAGTTTTTAGCTTAACGTCAATAGCAAGATTTTTGATATTAGGCCTGTATGTTATTGATTGCAAGTAATTTCACTTCGCTGAGTCATCCTCTGTCTATCTGTTTGTAGCATTTGACAGTACAAGATTTAGTACCGAAATAGGCTTTAAGGGGTATCCGACTACTTTCGGAACCGTGATTTTCAAAAGCGCATAAATGAATAATTTTCATGATATTTAGTGTCACTTAGATTAGAATATGTGTATAAAATTGTTTTAAGGACATTGGGACAAAAAAAATTTAAATACAATATTTTGGCAAAAAATTAACTTAGAATAATCTTTTTTCCAAATGTTCTCCTTTTGTGAACAATGCTTCTATTAGAATAATATTTTGCCTGTATATAGCTCAGACCCCTGTTCAGAGGCTCAACTAGAATTTTTGAAATATATAACTTATAAGTGGGTTTATTAATATTTTACGACAACAGAGGAGACCAATTTTCAGAAAAAAACGCGGATAATTATTTCAATTGGTGGTAATTCGGAAAAATAATGTGAATTTTTCAAAAATTCTAGTTGAGCTTCTGTAGAGAGGTCTGAGCTATATACAGGCAATATATTATTATAATAGAAACATTTTTCACAAAAAAGGAACATTTGGAAAAAATATTATTCTAAGTTAATTTTTTGCCAAAATATTTTATTTAAATAATGTTTTTTTGTCAAAATGTTTTTAAAACAATTTTATGCATGTATTCTAATCTGAGTGACACTAAATATCATGAAAATTATCCATTTATGCGCTTTTTTAAAAAATCACGGTTCCGAACGTAGTCGGATACCTTAACAAAATAATTGGAAGTGAAAATTATTACCAACGTGATTCTTAGTTTTTAAGTAGAAGCAAAGACATATTGCATACTATTCCACCCTTCATGTATTGAGTTTCCAATAAGGAATTCAAATTCTGCATCGTTTAACAACTAACAACGCTCCAATTTTTTGTTCAAGTAAGACTACAATGCAGATAGATCTATATTCTCCATTTCTAAATTTTCCAACTCCATCTGATTAATGAGGTTATTATCAAAATTCTTTACGTGGAATAAAAATATGAATAGTTTAAACCTTTCAATGACCTTCAACTCTTTTGTGTTCTTTAAATCTGTTTGAAAGCTGTCATGAAACTGTCTGTTATTAATGTACCCCTCGATCATTACTTACAGACTATTTTCATTATTATGATTTGCTGTATAAATTATAAAAGTATCTTAATTTTCGTTAAAGAGCTAAAATGTTTCGAAGTAAATAGTACCTTGATTAATTCATATATTATTTGTTTAGTTAAAATTCAACTAGATAAATATCAGTAGTTAACACTTCGTATATTATTCAATACAATAGAATTATTTAATCTACTTTTTTATCTTGCAAAAAGTGAAGGTTTCTTTTTTTCTTGAGTTTAACAAGAGATTATTTTTGTTAATGTTACTTCCCTCCTTTTAATCTGCTAATACATTCTGGAATCTGGAATGTATACTCAGAACAATTTAAAAATGTTCTCTTAGTAAATTAATGATTCTCGAATATATACTTGGTGTATGTAAGACCTGGCTGCACTTTCAAATCTTAATTACAAATAAACTGACGGTCTCTTTATGTTCCCTAAAGAAAATAACAAAGTTTTTACAGTGTTTTATTACATGATTTCAATGTACACATCATTAGTTGCGCATAACAAATCGAGTCTATAACAGTAAAGTTTCTCATCTTCTGATAAAGCGGCCTGATTTTGTTTTTGACAATACGCTACCTATCTTTATATATCTTTCATGCCACTTATAAATTCGGGATATTAAAAGTGGGCTTCGTTTATAAGTTGTCTGGAGCTTACGCTGTGCATGTATTGTAGACTTAAATAGAGTAAACCATGCTACAACTTGCCCTTGCTCTTGCGGTGAAGCCATTTTGAAACGAGAATGTTACAGAACATGGGCTTTCTGCCATCTAGCTTGAGCTTCATTAAACAGAAACGTTAAATTTTCTTTTAAGGAGCTTAAAAAACACCTTATAAGTGAAAATCTTTATTTAAAATTCCTTTTTGAAGTCTAGACATACTTTTAGGACACTCTATATTAACTAATCAAATCAAAAACGTTAAATGGAATAACAAGTTAGAACTGAAAGGAATTAAACTAGATTAAAGCAGAAATTATTATTTTTATTAGCATCTAATTATGATATCGCAGAAGTCTTTTGGGGAACGATCAATGCATTTCCAATCGCATTAACCTTCTGACAAAGAAAACAATTTGTAATTTGTTTTAGATAATCAATTCTCGTCTCGCTGGGCAAGATCCAGTTAGCGCACGGTTCACTGGACATTTAGCTCGAGTAATAACATTACTCCTAAATATCAGGCAGGTTACCGAAGAGTTAATTTCTGTCCCAAATTGCAATGCTGACAGTAATTCAACTATAAAGTTGCATCGTAACCTTATTTTTGTAATTACACAACCGACTCCACTTTGTTAGAGTATCGAATTTTGTTGCATTAAAGAGTATGAGTTTGTATTTTGTTTTGACGTTTTAAGCATCCTATATTGGAATGTTATCCTTTATTTTAAGTACTGTTGTACGTTCGTCGAGAGTTAAATTTCAAAAATCTTGAATATTTTTGAAAATACGGGAAATCAAACCATTATTAGTAATAGTACAGAAAATTACTTTCGTGTAAAATAATTCAATGAAAATATACAGGATCTTCCTTTCTCGACAGTTAAAGATGTATTTATTAAGGTATCCGACTACGTTTGGAACCGTGATTTTGCAAAAGTGCATGGATGGATAATATTTATATTATCACTTTGATTAGAAAATGTATATAAAAATTGTTTTAAGAATAGTATTATAATAAAAAATTATTTAAGTACATTATTTTGACAAAAATGAACATAGAATGACCAATTTTCAAAATATTCTCCTTTTGTGAAAACTGCTTCTACTAATATAATATTTTGCGTGTGTATAGCTCAGACCTCTGTACAGAGACTCAATTAGATTTTTTGAAATATATAACTCAGAAGTGGGTTTATCCATGTTTTACGGCAATAGAGGGGAGAAATTTTAAGAAAAAAAAAACGCCGATAATTATTTCAATTGGTTGTAACACTAAAAATAATGGGAATTTTTCAAAAATCGTAGTTGAGCCTCTGTAAAGAGGTCTGATGTATATACAGGCAAAATATTATTATAATAGAAGAATATTTTACAAAAGGAGAACATTTGGAAAAAGGTAATTCTGAGTTAATTTTTTGCCGAAATATTGTATTTAGATATTTTTTTTGTCACAATGTCCTTAAAAGAATTTTATACACGTATTCTAATCTAAGTGGCACTAAATATCATGAAAATAATCCTTTTTTGTGAATTTTAAAATCACGGTCCCGAACATAGTCGGGTATCTTAATGTATCGTAAAACAGTAGTAAATAAATTCAGAACATTTTGTCAGTTCTAAAAATACCACAACAGTAACAATACTTTGACATCGCTATCTCGTAGAACAGCGATTACCAACTTTTTTGATCAGGTACTCCTTAGATGAAAATAATTATAAGCTGTACCCTTCGAAAATGTATATGCATCACTTCACAGATCACATTCGAAATATTTTTCACAAACACTTTACTTGTAAATCCAATTTTAAAGCTAAATTAGAGCTTGAGAAAACGAGTTTAATTAATTTATTTTTAATCACTTAATTATAATTGACGAGTATTCTCGTCGTTCGAGTAATGTAAATGCCGATTGTTTGATTTTATAACAATGTGCTCGCATTGGAGTAGTGGCCACTGGCATAGGTCCTATATCAAAATTCCTTCGGAGCTTTTTTTAGATATGAGAACCTTGTCAGTGGGACTGTAGTTACACATGTGGGGGCCCCTGTAGCTTGGAAGCCCCGTATCTTTAATGCGGCGGTAACTACGCCCCTGGTAGTGCCCTAATGCTGTGCTGCCTAAGGAATAGTTATTTTAAAGGGGTGAGTAAAGCAAGAATGCTTCCTGGTAAGAGGACCTACTCCAGAACTCCCTTAGTGTCAAGATAGGTAGAAAATATTCTGTCAGTAAAGAAGAAAGTAAAACAGTGTGTGCTTAGATCTCTCAAGCCGGGAACTTTGACGGTCACTAAAATTCATAAATATCCATAAAAATTTACGGTCTAAGGGATCATGGACCTCACAAACCGACAACCAAGTTAAATTAGTTTATAGCAGTTCTTCTTAAACTTTCAGTATTTGCGACCCAATATTCAATCATAATTTGCATCGCCCCCTTCTATACAATTACAATGTATTGAATGCTATACTTAGACGAAACTTGAACTTCTTAAGTGCCTCCGGGTAAATAAACGTCTCATTCAGCCAAAGCGTTAATTAACCCGGACGTATATATACGTCTTTCTGAAGTACTATCTTTTCTGTGCACTGCCATTCATAAAATTATTTCAAAGTCTTTGGAATGCAGCAAAAGGTCTTTGACAATATTTACGAAGGATTTACTTATTTCATAGGATTTGCTTATTTATTCCTTTTCTCCCCATCCCCTCCAATACATCACATACACACGCTTGCGTGGAAGACGGTAGCGTTGGCGAATGAATCACGGATCTTTTAATCAGTCGTAAAGGAATTAATTATAACCGTTCAAATTACCAAGATAAGTGTTAATTTTTGTATATAATTTTATTTATGCTAAGCCCATGGGGTCAATGGTAATTATTAAAAACTTATTCTTAACTTAATATTTCGAAATTAAATGTAAAATATAGTGTGCAGTACTGATACATTTATTAAAGTATTATATCAGTGTAAACGTGTATTTATTTCTTATTGTGTCAGAATGCATTTTGTTTGTTTACTTTCAATAAATTAATATTTTTTTAAAAATAATCTTGTGTTTTTGACTTTTCAATATGCTCGCGCCCCTTTCGCAGAGTTATCACGCCCCCTGGGGAGCATGCCCCATAGTTTGAGAAACGCTGTTTTATAGATTTGTATTGAGTGACCAACCGAACACACACACACGCGCACACACACACCCTGTACCGAGTGACTTATTGACCAAGTGACCAACAGCTTGAAAAACTGTAGGTTGTCCCTTTTTATTGTTGTAACGTACTACCGTGCCAAGCGCTTTACATCCCCACTTCGATACCCTTGAAGTCGACACCTACGAGTAATGTATGTTTATCTTAACCAAATAAAAAAGTGTTATTAATAAAATATAGGCAATTTTATAAAATAAACCCATTTTTTTAACCTTTAACTGCCGAGGAAAAGTTGCGAATTTCACCCCCTCAGTGCCACCGTTTTTGCCCACATGCACGCATTTTACGTGGTTTATCGGGGGAAAGGGGAAAGGCGTGTTTCTCTACCTAAAAATTATCTGCTTTCACTTTGAAAACGAAAGAAAAGAAAACGATAAAATAGTAAAATTTGAAAAATTAAATTCTAGAGTTACAATATAATAACAAATAAACTATAACCAGTGGCGCACACAAGGGGATGGTCCTGGGTGTCCAGAGCCCCCTCCCCAAAGCCCTTGATTTTTTTCCGATTGATTATATTTCTAAGTACATAGTACGTAAAATTTGATTAAGTATTTGTTATTAATGATTAATTTTATTAATTAATGCTAATTTTTTATTCAATAATTAGTTTTTTACTGTGTTTTGTTCCCGAAAATCGACAAAATCAAAAGGAGCATGATACAAGAATGGTCAACTTTCGACTCCGGATCCCCCACACACACACACTTGAAAAATTCCTGTGTGCGCTACTGATTATAACGTATCTGTTCTGTGATATATCCTGAAACCTGGTTGAACACATAAACGAGTATCAAATAGTCGGTACATTCGTACAAAAAATTAAAAAGCTCTTATTACGCACGGTAAGTGAAACTGACAGCAAATGAATAATAGAAAAGAGCGCACTCAAACGAAAAAAAAGAAAAAATGCCTAGCTATGAGAGAATTCCTGGAATATACCCTTTCAATTTCTTTCTCCACCTCTTCTCTGAAATAAGTGAATTCTTTAGCAGCAATGTAAAACCCATGTTATTGTATTTCAAAGCCATGGGGTTAGTTTTAAACAGAGCAGCACAATACAAATAGTCTTCCTTTGGAAGGACGTGTATACACACGCCAGGGGCACTGAAGGGATAATTCATTATTTTAACAGAGACACTTTTACTCTGTGATTGACGAGTATACTCGTCATCACTCGATTTCCGTGACACTCACAGTTATACGCTCTTAAACGGGGGCATCACTGTCACCTGGTTAAAAGTGATTCACGTCAAAGAAAATAATAATCACTTGCCTGTAATCTCTTGAGTAATGAAATGTTTTTAACTTTGTAGGATATTTTCGAAATATTCTCTTTTCTCTCATTGCTAGATTTTTTTCAGTATTTAAATATTCAATTTATCTACTTGAAGAGCCATTATTGTACGATCACCCTATTCTTACTTATTTGCATATTATTTTATATGGGTTATTGCTCCATATTAAAGATAATTTTAACTAAGTGGTAGGGGAATAGTGTAACATGCATGCGAATTGTAATTTAAGCATAAAAGGAAATTTATAAAACAATTTTTTAAGCAATAAATAATTACTATATATTTATCAGATCTTGGATTTGTTTGGATCATACGCTACAATTCTATGAAGAATAAATACCTAAAAAGAAAAATTTGTATTTTTTTCTATACATTCTAACACTTAAGATTCATAATTTAATAAAAGAGCATATAAATGGCGTTGGCTTCAATATAGAATAACATAAATACAAGCATTAATCCTTTAACTACCGATTTAAAGTTACGTAATTCGCATCCCGGTGCTGCTGTTTACATAGCGGCGTGTTCGCGGTGTATTGGGAGAATAGAAAAAACACAACTAAGCGAATTTTTTTTCTGAAATATATAAAATCTTCGCAAACACTGTCAAGGTTATTTTATTGTATTCCTCACCCTTCGGAAATTTTTTACTAATAGAAGCTCAAAGAAAATAATCGTATTTTTGCAGGGCGTATATATACGTCCGGGACACTTATTGTATCGGTTGAGCGAGACGGATATATACGACGGTGACGCAGTTAAGGGGTTAAACAAAAATTACTTGAAATACTAAAATGACGGATAAAATCATTGGCATGTTTCCAACCACCCCAGATTAGCAAAGGCGATTATTTAGAAAAAAAACACTTAAAAGAATGATTTTCACCGACCTCTAAATAATCACACAAAATAATCCTATAAAATACTCCCATCATAACTCAAAATTGATAAAATACCCAACCTTAATCTCTCCCAAGCAACTAAACGACCACAACCCTGTAATCCTCCTAAAAATAATAGGTTTAATTCTTCATCCAATAAATTTATATTTTTCCAACCTTTGTTACGCAGTGAAAGGGATGAGAAATGTGGCATTAATTTTACGCAGAAACTGTCTCGGGATATTGTTATTTGGATATTCTATGGGTAGGTTTTTTTCATACCAAAGGGATAGAAAGCAATAAGACCGGAATTTATGTCTCGGTATAAATCAAGAGCTGCTTTATGCGGAATGCCTGATGAGAGCGCTGGAAGTAAAATTTCGAGAAATAACATATATACCGTTTTACGTTTCCGAGTTGGCTTATGCCAGAACACGCATGTTGGCCATAAAATAAGATTTTTGGCGTCGTTCAGGCAAGATTCAAGAAACGCCAATGTTCCTCCAACGCCAGATTCGAATGAAATACGGGTTGTGAAACACTGTTATGACCCACCTTTTTCTGGGAGAGAAAGACATTTGGTTCGCGGAGAAAGATTCTTAGTCCTTTGTATGAATTTAAATTCGGTTAAAAATGGGAATTTGCGCTCCCATTTTTAACCGAAGGGAGGGATGTTTCCGGTACTTTCTGTTAAGATGAAAAGTAAAATACGCCCGGGTTAAGTAGTTTGGAATATAAGTGTGGCATGGAGTTTTATGTTATTGCATTTGTGGGCTTCAATTTTAGAGATCTTCTCCCTCTCTATTGTATTACTGTTGATCTTGTATGATGTAATTTAAATAAATTGCAGGTATTATGAAATACAATGAATCTACGCTGAAGGTTCTTAAGAAAAATTAATTTGATAGGTAATGTAACACCTTTATATTATTGATATCAAAAAGTACGCTTTATTGTTAAAATTACAAGGGATAGTATTATTATACAGATAAATTTTACAGAGTCAATTTATTGTTTATTACCGCCTCACAACGAAGCTATACAAAAGTTACTGGCGATGAATCTCGAACAGTTTATAAGGAATAAAGTTACTATAGGCCTTTTTAACTACTATGGGACTTTTACCTACTACAGGACTTTTTAGTTATTACAAGACTTTTTAGTTACTACAAGACTTTTAAGTTACTACAGGACTTTTTAGTTACTACAGGACTTTATAGTTACTGCAGGACTTTATAGTTACTATAGGACTTTTTAGTTATTATAGGATACTAGAGTAGCTAGTCCTGAGTGGGCCCTGTATCAAAATTCCTTGAAGGCCTTTTTTGGGTTCCCTTAACATTTTATGGTATTTTACAATGCTGGGGCCCTTGTAGCTAAGGGGGGCATATCATAGATACAGCTGATATAGCGGTAGCTGCACTCCTGTTATAGGACCCCAGTTAAGTGAGAGGAAGACATCAGGGCTGGTATACCTCTCTCCAAACTTCCAAACAGTCGACAGATTTATCAGCCGCTGTAGCTTAGTGGTTAGGGCTTAACACTTGTGACCTGCTAGTCTGGAGATCAAGCCCTTGTGCGCCTGAAAAACCACCATAGAGAGGAACTTAGGGCTATGGCCTACTGTGCCTAAATATCTCTGTATGCGTAACCTTTGTGCGCTGGGGTGTATGAGCAAGTTTCCCGATAAAGTGGGCAAGTTTGTCTGAAGCGAAACCCCAGTGTTTAGTCCCCAAGCAAACTTGGTACTCATTAATCGACCCATTGAAGGGATAAAAGGCTGAGTCGACCTTGCCCAGTCCGAGGATAGAACCCCGAACCTGTGGTGTGGAAGTGCGATACGCTACCACTCTCCACTGGGCCTCGTTTTACAATATTTAGTAGAACAAAATTTAAGGCTTGTAAAACCAAGCATATATCTTTATTTTATTTCGGTTTTGTTTTTTGTCTTTTTTCTTATTTAAAAGAACCAGTGTAACGATAATAATAACATTCAAAAGGAACAAATGGTTGAGTATCATTTTTATATAAGGTGTAACATTAAAATTTCTCAATTCTTTTGTTGTAATTTTTTAAATATTTGCATTTCTTGAGTGTCTGTTTCCTTACACGAATCGTTTGTTTATTTTGCTTATCATAATCTTAGATTTGAAGTTAAGTCATTCTTTACGCAAGAAATGTTGCATCAGAAATGTTCATGATTTTTTCTCACAGAAAAACTCCAGATACTGATACTTAGGGACATGACTTTATTTAATTTATTATACACTAATAATGTAATTACAATATACATTGAAAAAATCGTTTAACGTGACACTGCGGGGATTTTTTTTTGAGTTAAAAGAATTTCGTTTTAAAGGATATTGCAAATAAAACCCCAACATATTATAAACAAAATGTAGTTTATTAAAGTACATTTTATTTAAATAGATCTACATGTATTTATTGTACATGTATTTGATAAAATCAAAGAAACAAAATCACTCACAAGAACTTAATGAAATTTAATACAAAATTTTCAAGTTAGTTCGAGAAACAAAAAAATTATTGCGTTTTTGGAAAATAACCTGATAATTTTCTTTGCAATGTCTTATTTTAGCATCAAATTCTTCGTTAAGTTCTATTTTGTCATTCATTTCACCAGTGGAATATGCGTTCTGTATCTGCGCATACTTTTCATGATGTTCCTCATTTCAGATGACGTAGGAACATTAGCTACATTATTCGTTTCATTTCCGTGGCTGGAATCTGCATTAATGATATTTTCTGAGCTTTGTACAAATTACTAATTTTCTGCCATAATTGGAGCTGTACACACATTTTCATCATCTGCAAAATTTCCATCCATCAATATAGTAGGACAGTCTAATAATGTAGAAACTTTCATCAGGTGTCGGCTCCTCCTATCCGGAAGAAGAATCTTTTCGTGCTAAGCGATGTTTGTTTTCTGTTAAGAGAAAAATAATGCATAAAAATACATAGTAGTTTATCGCGATCGTTGTATTATTTCGTGTTAACCGATATTTCGTCTTAAACGTTTTCGTGGTTAAACGTATTACCGTGTAAAGTTTATTGAGGTTATTTTTGTTGTTATAAACTACTATAAAATGAAATTGAATCAATAAATGTTCCTGAAAACGAATATTTTATTTTTCCTTGAGAAAAAGAAATCGGTTTCATACATTTTGTTTAGTTTATTAGTATGAGTACAAATGTAACATTTTGGTTTTACAAATAGTACTTTTTTACCTTTATTGTAACAGAATAACGTTTTTTAATCTTCTAAAGAGTGTGAATGCATACGAATTTATAATTACACTATACATTGAATAGACACTTACTAATGTACAGAAGGAATACTTTGCGTTTTATATAGAATTTGAAACGAAATATGCATGTAGACGCAATGTAAATGTCAATAGTAACAGCTATGTATTGATTTTTAGAACGGAAATATGATAAATCTTTACAAGAGCTGTGTATTCCTTTGGAAAGATTTATTGTAATAGTTAATAATTTCTTTTCAAACGGGCGTTCAAGTATATTTATCTTTTTTCAACGAATTATTTTACTGTTCCAAAAACTGAAATAAAACTGTGTAAACCAGGGGTCGACAACCTATGACATGCGTGTCACATGTGACATCCGTACAATTCTCAGTGGCACTCTCCAATTCGACAAATTTGTCAATTTTTGAGTGGTTGGAAGTTGATAAACTTGTAATGGACTTTCTTGATGAACATTTTCAGAAGTATGGACATTTACAGAATTACGGAAAACTCTGAAAGACAACTCTAAAAGGTAAATTTGCAGCTATTTTGTAAATTATTGAATGTTATTGTTGGAAAGATTTAATTGTTCAAAGAGAAAATTGCATGTACTCTGCTTTCCACTTTTGGTTCTACATATCTAAGTAAATAAATCTTTCCTCATATGAAAAATATTTCGAGTCCACAAAGAAATTGTTTAACAACTGAATGCTCACAGAATCGTGTCAAATTGAAAGTTACAAATTATATCCCTGATTTTGCGATATGAAAGTAGAACGGTACAAGTACTAGGTTCACATTAAAATGCTTATGTATCTTTTTATTTAACTATAATGAAGGGACATACTTATATCTTATGTGTTGTTTATTTCTTACTTTAATAAATATATTCAAAAATACATAATATAGGAGTAATTTTTTTTTTTTTTTTTTTTTTTTGAAGAACTAGTTATATTTTATGCTGTTTATTTTTTATGTTAAGAAATATCTTTAAATGATGCAAAACTATATAATAAAACTGTAAATCTACATTATTTGACCTCTATCCTCTAACTCTGCATGCATTATCGCGAGAATCGAATTGTTTCAAAAATGTCCCACTGTATGGCACGCTGAAACATATTGGTAAGTTGGTTTTGCACGCCACAGCTGAAAGGTTACCGACCCCTGGTATAAACTTACCTAAAGATTTCATCTAACATGCTTCTAGATAGATATTTAGATAGATAGAACTTATTTCTCCAATTCAACTTTTATTTCTCTTCCAATCCGTTTCAAATACATTTAAAACCTACAATCGATACAAAATTCGAAAGGTTCAATTAATCTTATCGATTCTAACGATTTAATCAAGAACGCAAATGATATGCTGATTATTCTTATCGTTATACTTTCTATTACGATTGGTTCGTTATGTGTGTTCTTGTCGCAATCGTACCTGTATTTGAATAACAATCAGAAACCGATATTGAATGCTCTTATCGGAAGGGTACTGTTAGCATTGGAAACTGGAGAATGTTATATGGATTGAGTAAACACGATCATCAGAGACACAGTAGCTGATTTAATACCAAACTAGATTTCCTGTCGATTTCATAGATTTGAGTAGAAGAAATAATTGGACATCTTACGTGTAATTTATCAGGAATTTTTTTTTTTACAGTTAACAGTTCTTTAGTTTCAAAGAAATATTGTCTTCTATATCTCAACTTGATTGTATATGAAGGAGTATTTATAATAATGTTTCAGGATTTAAAGCTATGTCTTGTAAATGTATTCAAACATTCAATGAAGGCTCTTTATACCTTTGATATACAATATGAAAACTCTGAATTAGATTCAAAATACCTGTCATTAAGGGGGGTGATATGATTTAATTAAATATATTTGATTTAATGTTTTTTTACTTGTAAACTTTGTATATGTAATATGTAAAACACATGATAATTGCTCCAAATATTTCAAAAGCAAACCATTTAATTGTTTTAAAAAAAACTTTAAAAATTCATGAAAGGATTTTAAAGCGCTATTTCCCCTACAATAATTAACATTCTCGTACAAAAATGAAATGTGATTTACAATTATGTCTAATTATGTTCAACAAAAGTTGGTAGGGATTTTCTATAACAACGTGACTAAAATTCAGGAACTCATTTTTTTATGAGCATTTATTAAAAATTCTTTTTATAAATGTATAGATTCTAAATTAATTTTTTTTACAAAGATGATCATTGATGAGCGTAAATTTAGCCTAACTATTGCTTTTCAATGCATTTCGTCTGGTGGGAACTGCTACACATCTTTAAATTTGTGAGAAAGAAATCTGTATTATAGTGTAAGCGGTTTCTTACTGATTTATGTTGGCTTCTACTACAATACTAAGTTATGTCTATTGAATGTTATTCTGGTGCATAAACTCTCAACATACATTAAAAAATACAATGTATATTGTATTGCACAGTTTATTTATTACTTATACAGTTGCTTTGGTTCAATAAACTTTTCTAAAAATACTTCATATGGTTAGGCTGTGCTTTCGCATAACTTCAAAGAATAGGATTGAGATTTGGAATATTTTTTCAAATAATTAATATTGTATTTTGGCTTTGCTATATTCTAGAGAGGGCAACATATTTTGCCATACTAATTTTTATTCCTGTTGAACCTTTTTTCATGTATAAAAAATGTTTTCCATTTTTCTCTTATACTGTAATACTAAACATGTTATCCCTTTACATGTTAAAATTTAAAAAACTAATTATTTATGGAATATTTATTAATTTTAAAAATAATATTGAGCACATATGTATGAATTAAAAATTTCAAAATTTTCATGAAAATGATGGCATTTTTCTACCTGAAAATGGGCTTCGCGTTTAGTTCAGACTCTCGTTCGTATGGCGAAGAATGCTCCTATTTTTATATTATGATATTTTGGTACGTTTTTAATTACCATTTTCATTTAGAAAATTTCTATATCTATCTGAATAGCTTGAAGAATGCTTCTGAAGGTATTTCGCAAAATGTATAAGGAACAGTTTTGAGATTTGGAACTCTTTTTAAACTTTTAAAGATCAACTCATACCGAGAGGGATGCCTACATCACACAATTTAAGAAGTACTTTTCTTATACATTCATCACTTAAAATTTAAAATAAATCTGTTTAAAAGTTGTTGTTCTCATCAACTGATACGCTTAACTATTGTTTATGAAGAAAAATATATATGTCGCAGGTAAATAGCAAAATTAGAAATTTCATCAAATCCCGAAGGATAGATGATCAAGTGATCCCTAAGGGATTATTTGATGCTAGATGTTAAAATAACATCTCTTGAAGGTCATTTCCCTGATGAAAATAAGTGATTTCATCAAATCCCTGAACTGTTTCAGTGAAATGATGAAATAAACTACTCAGGATTTGCATTTGCAAAATGCTATACTGGGGGGAAGACACCTGGAGGTCGAGCCCTTGTACTTTCTAATCATACAGGTAGTACTATCGTTCCCCCCCCTAATATGAAACCCATATCTTTAAAAAAATTGGCACCATAGGGATTGATATTTTAATGCGTAAGCAACATAGAGGAAAGATGTTATACGTCAAAAAATACCAGCCTAATTTTCTAATTATTTGTTAATTAGTTTCGAATAAATAATTTGTACTTCATTGACTATTGTTGTACTACTTACTTCTACGTTTAATAATGCACCCTATTTGTTCAATAAATACTTTTAAACTTTTCACAATATTATTTTCTCATTTCACTGAAACAGCTCAGAGATTCATTCAAATCCCTTACTTTTATCAGGGAAATCACCTTGAAGAGACATTGTTTTAACATCTATCGTCAAGTGATCATCTCCCTTAGGCAGCATTTCTCAAACTGTGAGGCGCGGCCCCCTAGGGGGCGTGATAACCTTACAAGGGGGCGCGAGCCTATTGAAACGTCGAAAAGAAAAGATTATTTAAAAAATTATCTATTTGCTGAACGTAAACAAACAAAATACATTGCTACATAATAAAAAATAAAATACACATTTATACTGACATAATACACCTACAAAAAGTATCAGTACTGCACAATGTATATTACAATTTATAATTGTCATTGACCCCATGGGTTTGCCAAATGAACATTTATCTTGATAATTTGTAAGGTTTAAATTTAACTACTTTACTGCTGATTTAAAGTTACGCGATTCGCTCTCCAGTGCCACCGTTTTCCACGTAGGCACGAGTATGTGATGTATTGGAGGGGAGGGGGCAATTCGTAATAAGCAAATTCTATGAAATAAATAAATCCTTCCCAAACACTGTCAATGTAGTTTTATTACATTTGAAAGCCTTCGGAATCTTTTTATGGATTATAGTGCACAGAAAAGATGGCCCCCTTCAGAAAGACGAATATATACGTCCGAGACAATTAACGCTTTGACTGAGGTAGACGTTTATATACGCCGATGACACTTAAGAAGTTAAATTCGTATTGTAGCTATTGCTTCAAAGTATCGTATTATTCAATTTAATACGTTGTTATTGTAAGGAGGGGGGGGCGTGATGAAAACTCTGATTGAATATTGGGTCGCAAACATTGAAAGTTTGAGAAGCCCTTCCCTAAGGGATTTGATGAGATTCCAAATTTCAGCATTTTCCTGCGACATATATACTAACGTTAAACTCTGATTCGGCGCTATTTTCGCGAAACATATGTTTTAGAGATTAACTTTTGTATTTTAGAAAACTATGAAATAGAGAACTCTTTATTTGTTTAATTGATTTAGGTCATTTACTGAGACATTCTTAGCTTGAAATTAAAACTTTGTCTATTTTAGGCATCATTCCTATCTAATGAATATTAAGGCTGTCTTCGGTAAAAGTACGAGAGCTTGAACTAAACGCGAAGCACATTTTTAGAAAGAAAAATACCTTAATTTGCATAGAAATTTGCAATATTATAACTCATATCTCTGTTAAAAATATAGTGTTTTTAAAAACTTCAAAATATTCTATGAATACTCTCTTTTTCGCTTTAATACGTGAAGACATATAACCCATTTAATATTACGGTGTAGAAGAAAAAACGCGAAACACATTTTGCACCAGAAAAAAATGATTCAACTCGGTTAAAAATGGGATTTATCATAAAAAAATGCTGCTCTCTAAAGGATAGGGAAACCAAAATATCATATAAAATGTTCATTTCTTTTATATCTGTAAAAAATGTTCCAAATTTGGGTCCTAGTCTTTAACATTAGCTGAAAACAGGCTTAATTCCAAATTGACTAGCAAGAAAAATAATTTTTATGTTTTGATATTGCTCTTTCTACGTGAATTTCAGATTAATATTTTAGAATTCTTTACTTTTATACCTGAAACAATTTAATACTATAAGTATGAGACTTTGCTATTTCATATTGATGGATGCATGTTTTCTGAGGCCTTCATCTCCAAGAACGCAAACTCTCCTACCCTATTCCCATCTACTCTATCCCATTACAAACAAATATTCGAAACTGAATTATTACTCCAAATCCCATTCCCTATTCCCCGAAGAAGTCTCATTTGCTACTGCCAAATCCTACTCTCTCAGTTCTCCTTCGACATTATCAAGAAAACTGTCAAGTTTTCTCCGTGCCTGTATTTATTTCTTTCCACCAACATGGAGATCGTTCGGACAGTTGGCTGGCTCGGCTCCAATAGTTCGGAAGCAGCTGCCCAAACAAGTCGTCTTCGAAGCATCATAAGTTCCTCTGTGGGGGCCTTAACTGGGAAGAAAAACATAACAGTACTTCTCTCTTAGGTTTTCCCTCTCTCTCTCTCTATCTTTGCTCCCTCTGTGTCTCTTACAGTTTCGACCAGTTTTCTAACTCACTTCTTTCTTGCTGTTGCTGAATCAATACGCTGATTTTCGTCTCTTTGAACTGCTGCAGGCAACAGCAAAGGAGGAAGAGTAGTTAAGGCGAAAAGAAAGGAAGGAAAAAAATGAAAGAAAACATTGATTCGGAGTCTGGGGTGTGGGCATCATGATATCGAAGGAAAAAAAAGGGAGACGTCGTTAGGGGGTGCTGGTGACACACAGTGTAAGAAGGAAATTGTCTAAATGGGGTTAAAGAGAAATTGTATCGATGTATTGTTCTGGGGAGTGTGTGTGTAAGGGTTATGCCATGTCGTTTGGCTTATGGGAGAAAGGGAGAGGTGTAAAAATTTTAAATGAGCATGTTAAAGAAATTGGTTCCAGACATCTTGCTGTAAAACAGATTCATGTCGTATATGTTGATAAAATACATAAAATTTCAATGAATGTGAAAGAATATGTATGAATTTATATTGTCCAAACCAGAGAGTATTAAATACAAGTAATATATAAAAAAAATTAAAAGTCAATTTCTACTTAGATCAACAAAGAAAATTTTATTTTAGTCACTTTTTATTAAATAATTACAATCAATATAAATATGTATATACATAGGACAGAATCACAATATTAAGTGGCAAAATAGAAAGCGATTTTCCTTGCGATTTTACATTTTTCTTTCTATATCGGGTGTTGGACTATCTTTTTTTGTTTGTTATTATATATTTATTAATTAAATTTAACTGATCCAATAAAATAGTATAGTAAAAACAAATTACATTCTCAGAAATTAGGTCATCCCAGGGGGTTTGAACACACATCTTTTGGATTAGAAGTCCAGCGCGTTATCTATTACGCTACAGGAACACAACGAGTGACTTTCCTTTTTATAAATGGTGTTGGACTATTATTTGTGTTTGTTACTATTCATCCATTAATTAAATAGAATTAATCAATTAATATTTGAAAAAACTGTATTAACATCAAGTGTCATCCGCTACAAGTTTAAAAAACATGTATTTGAACTTGTGTGGATGAGGGGCTGCGGTAGTCCAGTGGTTAAGGTATCGGATCATGGCAGGCATGTCATCTCAGTTCGAGCCCAGTACCACTAAAGACCTGTCGTGTAGGACAGCGATGCACGTTAAATCTGTCGAGAGCTGAAACGTCCTACCGTTGGTGTGGTGTGGTAGTTAGGAGAGGGGGGTGCCAGCTCAGGTGTCATCCACGTCACTTGACCATGGTACAAAACGTTAATATTTACTCTCTCACTAACTTGAGTGGATGTAAAAAACAATTTTAATAACAATTGAACATTTGAGAACAATATATATATATATATATATATATATAATGTTAATTATGTTATTATTTAATAATGTTAATTATGATAGATTTAGTTCACTACTTAGGTTTGTACTTAAAGAGAACTATATATTTCATAAGGGTAACTATTATCTGCAGAATAAAGGTTTGCAACAAGGTGGCCCCCTGCGAGCAACTGTCTTGCCAATTTATACTTACATTATTTTGAAAGTAGTTACGTTAATAATTCTAAATATTATATTTATCGCTATATGAATGACTTAATCATTTTTGTCAAGCAAGTCAATCTTATACCTAATACTAATTTTTATCCACAATATCTTAATTTAATACAGAATAATAGTAACAACAATGAAGCAAATTTTTTTAACACACATATCAAATTAATAGATAATGTAATAGTTTCTAATATTTATGATAAAAGAGAAGATTTTAATTTCTTTATAATAAAAGTTCCGCATTGGGAGAGTAATGTACATATTTCTATATTCAGAAATATTGTTATTAATTCTGTACAACGCAATAAATTTCTAGTTTCAAAAAAATTAGAAATAATAAATAACTATAAACATTTTTACTAAATATTACTTAAATCAGAAATACCCAATTCATTTTATCAATAGTTATATGAATAACGCTATTCAAAATTGTAAGGATTAAAAATTCTTAGATTAATTATAGTTTAATACTATAAATTTACATTTCATAGTTATAGTTACCTCCATATTCTATTATTAGTTAAAATTACATATTATTTAATTCATATATACTCTAGTGTCACTAAAATTATGGATTTTTGTAACTCTTTTATTAATTTTTGTTTCTGTTCTTTTTATACTTTTGTTAAGTGCTACATTTGAGCCATTCTCATGCTTTGAATCTGCATTAGGGTCCAGAATCTGGCAATAACTTATTTATTGCATTCAGATTTAGCGCGGGCTCTGCATTTTCAAGTGCAATTTTTAGGTAAGTTACCTCTATTTTGTAATGGATTTAGATATTCCTATCCATTACTTTCAAAAGTGTTTGCTCAGTATTATTTACATAAAGGGGGCAGGTTGGCTGGCCAAAAAGCATGTTCAACCCCAGTTTTATAAAAATTATTTTATATATTCGCTGTCCTAAGTCAGCAATGTTTATAATACAGCAGCATCCATTTTATAATTTTTAATAAGTGTCCTTCATTGTATGTTCTCTTTACTGTCTCTGTGTTTTTTTTCGAATGTGATTGATGAATGTTTATCTCTTGTTTGTAGAGAATTAGACTATATATATATATATATATATATATATATATATATATATATATATATATATATATATATATATATATATATGGAGAGTGTGAACTAATATTAGGAATTGAGAAACAGGATCAAGTTTTAATACGCAATTTTTTTGTGTTTTACTTACTCAGCGTCAACAAATGTTAAAATTATTAATTTTTTCTCGCAGTTATATAAAATTTCCCATTTTAATTTTTATTTATGTTTATTGAAATTTAAATTACTGAAGTATACTGGAATAAATTTTTGGAATGGTTTCACCAAAGATAGTTCTGTGTGTTTTGTAGCTCTCCATATTTTGTTTTATATGGTGCGTGTAGATGAATTTTCTTTGAGGAATATTTACTGTATTTGATTTTGTAAGGAATTTTTTGGAATAGATTGATAATTTTGAACAAATTTTAAATTTACTGTAATTTTATTTTAAAATAGCTTCAAAAACATAATGGGTTTGATTTCTTATATATAATAATAATAAGCAGCGGAAAAGAAAAAAGAAGTGTTTACATTTTTTTTTACATACCACGTTTTTACTGTGTGCTAATTATAAAGGACTGGCTTCTTATTGAGTAAGTATTTATTTCTTAATGGTCACCTAGTTTATCGTGGGAAAGTATTCAGAGATGACAATGCCGAAGTATACATTCTGGGGCATGTCAACCTTTTACAGGGGCGTAACGTACACCCCCACAAACCCAGCATCATGGAAGGGCCAGGATTTTAGGAGGGACCAAGGGTGATGGTTTAAATATCCTTTGTAAGATCCAGCTTGGGACCCCAAACCTAACTTTGAAAAGTAGGAGGGGGGATTATATTCTTCTTTATGCCCCTGACTTTTGCTCTTACTTTGGTCAAAGCTTGTGAGAAACTGCCCAAGCTCTTATCCAATCTCATCAATGAGAGTTCCATCAAGTGTTCATGATGGTTCAATGGTTGAATAATAATCTCAGCTACGTCAAACAACATTCTGTATCATGAGTCTTCTTTTGAAAGTGTGACATGATCCGACTTTAAAGAGACACAAAATGGCGAAACCTAGCTTTCTGGTCCCAGACCAGGTTCTTGAATTACCACCTAGATCTCGCTTAAAACCAGTGACAAACTTTGAGATCTGTGCCATGTCATTCAAAATTCTTCAACTTAGAAAGCGTGCCATACATTTTCGCATTAGTGCCTAACTCTGTCATATATAACATGATCATCTCCCAAATTAGTGACCGAGGCGTGATTTGTGCACTCAATAATCTTCATCCACTTTGGTGTCAAGTACGCTTTAGAAGGACGAGAAGCAAACCATGAGCGATGATAATGAAAAAAAGAAATATTTTAAGGAAACTTAATACTTTTAACATTATGGCAAAATAGAAAAATAGACACATTAAAAACATTATCAATATTTATTCATATCCCCTTTAGAATAATTACATTTCAATTTCACATCTTTCAATGGTTTTTCGTGAGACATTGGAAATTTAATAAAATGATAAAAATATGATTATTTACAATGAAACGTTTAAAGCGAAAAAAAGCTTAAGACGAAATATCCGTTAAAATAAAATAATACAACGGTACGGCCAAACTACTACGTATTTGTATGTATTATTTTCTCTTAAGACGAAACGTAAATCGCTTAACACGAAAAGATTTCCCTTCTGGGAATGAACAAAATATGAAAAACGCAGGCGAGATTTAAGAGGAGTGTGAAATGAAATTAAGTGTTTTCATATGATTTTTAGAAAGGAGGCTAACTTGGCCTTGAAATACCCGTTGAACAACCCGTGACACGATCAAATTTTGTATATATAAGCTACTTTTTACCCTCTACCTCTACAAAGGCCTAATTTAACATCTCATATCTCAACAATTGACTTTTAAAGTCGGTGAAGATTGCAGTGTGAGTGAAAATCAATGAGTTTGGTTCGCTTTTTTTCTTCTATTTTGGAATAATTTTTTACAAGCACAATAGCAAAGAGGTCAGAAAGAAAGCAAAATGCTATCGCGCTTAAGGTATCAGTATTTTAGTAGTAATAATTTTATTTTTCTCTTCTTTATTTTAGCCTTTTTTTCTTAAAATGTGCTATATATTTCTAAAAACCACAAAAAAATCCCCATATTTTCATTTATTTAAAAGAAAATGTCACAAGTAGTTGCATACCTAAAACTGTGTTCTCCAACCCCCAGTCCACGGACCGGTACCGGTCCGGGGATTAAATACTACAGGTCCACACAAGAAACATTCTATTTTTTCCTTTTATTTACTGGGGTATATTTTTCTTGGGATTGGGTTACTTTTTATGAAAATCACTTTATATCCAATATTAAATCACTTTATATTCATTTTTTGGTGTAGCTATATTTTATTCTGAAGTCACGATTAAATACAATTAAATTAAAATTATTAAATCAAAACAGTCTAAAATATAAACAATCAACGTCCTTCCCTTCAGCGGCCGCGGTAAAATAAACAAACGTTGACCGGTCCACGGTGATAAAAATGTTGGGGAACACTACCTTAAATTGAAGATTGATCATCAAAAGGCTGTTGATCAAAAGCAAAAGACGAAAACGGAAATCTGTAAAGATTTTGGTATATGTAAATTTTGTATAAAATTTCATTAAGTTCTTGTGCATGTTTTTGTTTCATTGATTTTTATTAAAAACACGCATACGTACATATCTATGTAATCAAAATGTACTGTACTAAACTTTGAACATATGTTTTCTTTTTAAAATCCTTTAACACAAAAAAATATTTCAGTCCCCTTCGAATCATATTAAGGGATTTTTGCTGTGATTTCAAATCCCTTTTCTAATTGTAATTTTATTCTTTGAAGCATACTTCATTCCTAATTCTAACCCAATTGCTTCCAGACGACTATCTTTTTGGTCAGGGAAAGCTCCACTTCCCATACTTGCCACACACCCACTTCTCTCTATCCCAAAACTCCCGAAATTCCATCCGGAACAGATGGTGAAACTGCTTCCGGAAATAAACTCTCGAGCTGTCCGCGGCACCAGAAACTTTTCAGGGGTCCATTCAAGAGCCGGAAGAGAGCCATTTAAAAGAACTCTTAACTATTCCATTCTGACTTTCTCACCAGTTATCGTGTATTCTAATTCGGTCCAGCAACTGGGAATATCGCCACATATATTTGTGAACCCGTGAAACGAATTGAGGTTCATGTTTAGAAATATAACGAGTAAGAAAATAAATTTCGTTTCGTTAACACTATTGTAAGCTCGAAAGACACGCTTAATATCGCATACCAGGGGTCACCGACCCGCGGCATGCGAGCCACAATTTATATCGGCGGAGTTTCAACAATAACACGCGTAAACTTTTTAAAAAAATTTGAAAAAATCGAAAAAAAAATTATAAATAACATAGTTTTTACAAGTTTATTAAAATGCTATTATTTAGGGAGGGGGAGGAAACCACAAAATGTATTTTAAATAAACTTAATTGAGATTCAGTAGAAATTTATCGTGTAGAGAATGCACCTACATTGTTGTGCGAGTTGGCTTTCCGAAGCTTTTTCCACTCGAGAGATTTTGGATTTTGTGGGAGCGTATTTTAAAATATATCTAGAAGAAAACATTGGACTGTGCCCAGTAAATACTTGTTATTCTAGAATAAAGACAGGCTATATATATGTGATTTTGCTTTTCCTACCGATATTAAGTGATATTAAAATAATTTAAAGATTCCAGAGAAACGATTGTATTTTGCTACCCTAGTTGGTCAAATGCCTTCTTTTGTGGACAAACTTTTTTTTTGTCTTTATTTTGGAGGAAAAAAATAAACATACTTCGCATTAATGCAGGAACTATCTACCAAAATCAGTAGTGTTCCGAGCTCTGATAGATTTAAAAATTTAATATCCATTTTTCCAGGATTCTTTCAGTGCTAAGTTTGATGAATTTCAAGATGATAAGAAAATGCAGATTTTCCACAAATCCTTTTTTCATTTTCTCTGCAAAATGTAAATTGTTACCCACCTGAAATCAAAATCGAAGCTATTGTATATAGCACAATACTATATATATATATAAATTGAAAAGCAAATATAAGGAATTCTGTTGCATTTTGGGAATTTGTACAAGCAAGCAAGTTTTCAAATTTACACGATTTGGTTGTCAGATAATTTTGTAGATTTGAATCAACATACTTTTGTGTGTGTGTGTGTGTGTGAATAAATGTTTTCTGTTATGAACATAAGAAAATTAAAATATCGTTCAAAATTAACTGAACTGATTAACAATAAAATTTAATTTTGTGCTTTGGTCTAATTAATTATTTTATATTATTTTATTATTATTTTTTTTTAAATTTCAACTACTTAGATTTGTGCTTTAAAAGTGTGCTCTTTGCGAAAACGTTACATAATAAGCCTATAAGTAACACTTTTTCACCTTTTCATTTGTTCGAAATGTTAGAAGTGGTACGCTTAATGTTTTTGTTATCTGAAAGTGGCATTCTTCCTAAAAAGGTTGGCTATCCCTGTCGTAGACGAATTTGGATGTATTTTGCACTACAGATTGTTTGTATCTACGTAAAAATGTTTTGGTAACGTTACTTAAAATAAAATTAAGAAAAACTATAAAGCATCTAAATTTGAAGAAAAGATTAATCTCACAATCATTTAAAATTGTATTATTTTTAACTCAATCTATATACTCCAAGTTATTTGATCTGTTCCCATTATTAGTTCACTCTCTATATATATATATATATATATATATATATATATATATATATATATATATTGTTATTAATTATATACAATGCAATAAATTTCTGGTGTCAAGCTGTTACTGGTGACCTCAATATTGTAAAAGACTATACTCTTAGAAGCATAATGAATAAAGGTACTGGTTTTAGATTAATGATTTCAAATAATAATAAAATTATATAAAACCAGTTAGATAATGATATTGAGCAATTTATATACAAAATAGCTATTAAATATAGTATGCCTATAGAAGCATTCACGGAATTCATAGGTAATATTACACATCAGCTCAATAAATATAACTTTGGTACATATAATAAAATCTTTTTAATGATATTAAAAATCAGATTAAAAAATTGCAAAACAAATTTATCATAGTTTATGTTGATAAAGTGCCAGGAAATTTTGCCTTCATATGTAAATATTATTATGATTTAATGATCAACGATTATTTTGATGATAATAAAGCTTTTATTAAGTCAACAGTTTCTGATAGAAAAATAAATACACTCGAATTTTGGCTTTTCATAAACAATTAAGAATTTAAATTGATAATAATTTTAAATTCCCTCATATATTTTTTACTCCCAAATTTCATTAAGACCCAGTCAAATTTAGGACAGTTACAAATGGATTTAATAGATGTATCAGCAAAAGAGGCAAAATTCTCCATGAAATATTACATGATGCAATAAATAATCTTGAAATCCACAGCCATTCTTAAAAATAGTAAATCACTTATTGAACAAATGGAAGATAAAAAGATTTATTCAGCCTACAGTTTAGATTTTGAAGATATTTTTAACTCTATTAATATTGATGATTTTATTAATATACTTGTAAATTTACATAAAGATAATTTATTTAATAATGTTAATTTTGATAGATTTAGTTCACTACTTAGGTTTGTACTTAAAGAGAACTATATATATCATAACGGTAACTATTGTCTGCAGATTAAAGGTTTGCCACAAGGTGGTCCTGCGGAGCTACTTTCTTGCCAATTTATACTAACATTATTTTGTAAGTAGCTACATTAATAATTCTAAATATTATATTTATCGTTATATAGATGACATAATCATTTTTGACAAACAAGTCAATTTTAAACCTAACACTAATTTTTTTCCACAATATCATAATTTAATACAGACAAATGGTAACAAAAATGAAGCAAATTTTCTTGACGTACACATATAATTTAAACGATAATGTAATAGTTTCTAATATTTATGATAAAAGAGAAGATTTTAATCTCAATATAATAAAAGTTCCTCATTGGGAGAGTAATGTACATGTTTCTATATTCAGAAATATTGTTATTAATTATACACAACGCAATTAATTTCTGGTGTCAAAAATATCAGAAATAATAAATAACTATAAACATTTTACTAAATATTGCTTAAATCATAAATGCCCAATTTTATTGATAGTTATATCAATAGAGCTTTTCAAAATAGTAAGGATTAAAAATTCTGAGATTGATAATAGTTTATTACTATAAACATACATATTTCATAGTTGTAGTTACCTCCATATTCTAATATTAGACAAAATTTCTTATTATTTAATTCATATATATAGTGTCACTAAACTAATGGTAATTTGTAACTCTTATTAATTTTTATTTCTATTCTTTCTATACTTTTGTTAAGTGCTATTTTTCAGCCATTCACATGCTTTGAATCTGCATTAGGGTCCAGAATCTGGCAATAATTTATTTATTGCACTCAGATTTAGCAAGGGCTCTGCATTTTCAGGTGCAATTTTTAGGCAAGTTACCTCTATCTTGTAATGGATTTAGATATTCCTATCTATTACTTTCAAAAGTTTTTGCTCAGTATTATTTACATAAAGGGGGCAGGTTGGCTGGCCAAAAAACATGTTCAACCCCACTTTTATATAAATTATTTTATATATTAGCTGTCCTAAGTCAGCAACGTTTATAATATTGCAACATCCATTTTGTAATTTTTAATCTCGGTTGCTCATGTTTCCTTCATTGTGTGATTTTCCTACTGTCTATGTGTTTTTCGAATGTGATTGTTGGATGTTATCTCTTGTTTGTAGAGAATAAGACTATATATATATATGTGTATATATATGGAAAAAATATTTGATAAAAGTAATTAGTATAAAAATTTTTTCTTTGTTGACTTAAGTAGGAATTGACTTTTATATATATTTTTTTTATATTACTTGTTCTATGTATTTAACATCTATCTGGCTCACCATAGGAGACTGTTTCGAACAAGTTAAAAATACTCCAACTTCATAAGCACCTTCCAAACTCCTGGAGTTTATGCTAAATAAGAGGCGAAACAACATCTCAAAACATGATTCTCCAACTGTTCGCGACACGAGTATCTTTTGAATGGTCCACTCAGGAGTCGGAACAAAACCATTTAAAAGGATGGTCAAACTATTTTAATCACCAGCCCACTTTGTTGCACATTCATGTACTGGTTAGTTACCAGGAGTCAAAACATCTGTAATTGATTAGAGCACACTGGTAGGAATATTTAGGAATATAAGTGTCTGAAAATAACCTTTGAGGTACTTTTGACATATAGGTTTAATGGCATATATGCGGTATTGGAATTATCTTCCCGTTTATGGTGAAACTGGCAAATTGTTATTCAGTGATCTTAATTATTGTTAATACGAGAGCCGTTTAAATTGAATATAGGGCAGGGTAGTAGAGACGCGCATTTGAAATTAGTATGGATGTGCAATTGCGGCATACCATTTTAGAATGGTGGATTGAATTACGCTCTTGAATTGGATTTGTGCATTTACGGATGAATATCCTGTATTTGAAATGAATGGTGAAATATGAAGCTAGAAAGTTATCCCAATGAATAAATACTAATCTCTTATAATATCTGGAAGCTAAAGAGTATTTTTAAAAATATACTAGATTATACTGCATGGCTATTACTATAGAATAATAATGAGTTTTTTTCGGAAATAATTCTGGTAATTCAAAAAATGTAAAAAGAAAATAATTTTGAACTTTTATACCCATGGAGTGTTTTTAAAGTTATTAATTTTGGAATATATGTATATATATATATATTCATAACATTGCTATACTATTATAATACAATATGTCTGAATCACTAATGTGCTCATAATATGATTTAGTATTTCTTACATGAAAATGTGATTTCGCTCAAATCCCTTTTTTTTTAATGTTAGCAATATGTCATAAATTTGCTTCGTTTATTGTAAGAGATATATTTATATAAATATTTATCCAATTGTTTAATAAATAACTAAAATGAATTTAAATGAATAACTATTATCAAATTGAGTTAAATATATTGAGGAGTTCAACTTAACTCGACTCTTATAAATAGATTGTAACCAATGGCTATATTTACTATCTATTTTCGTAATAATTGCTAGATGGGACCGCCAAATATACTTGCACGGCTTCCTTTTGGTGGAAAACTGGTTGAATGAGTAAGTTATATATATATATATATATATATATATATATATATATATATATATATATATATATATATATATATATATATATATATATATATATATATAGGCTGCTGACACTCTGGTATGACCATCACGTGGGAATACCTCCAAATGCTATTTCTGCCTTTATATATATACATATATATCTATTTTTATATATATACATATATCCCAGAACTCTGTAAAGAATTTACTGTATAGAGTGTCTATGTACCATAAATGAGCGGTATTTAGTCCAGAGAGGAATATGGGTGCTCATCGAATGATCTACCGATTCATTATAGCCAGTTATGTGATTATGATAGGATTTATTTATCTACGATAGGATCATTTATAAAAGAGGTTCCCAAACTTTTCTGACTCGTAGACCCCCTGCCATGTTTTTCGTCTTTTGGTAGACCCCTACTTGCCTAATATTAAATTTTTACACATTGATAAACTTAAATGCCTTTTTGTCAAGCACTACTTACTTAAAATATAAAATTTTTTAACTGTAGTGAAATATAGTGTTTAAAACTTAAGAAAAACATGTTAGTTTTAATTTTAAAATTAAAAAAACACATTAAAAATAATCGAGCAACAAACAAAAATGCTTTTAATAGGAGGGGTGAATCCGGCGCTTCAGTAACAAATTTTCGACCTTTGGTCTCAATCTTGTCGAGTTTAACCTTATATTTCTTCGGTTAGTAGTGTCCAGTCTTTTGTCTACAATAATAAAAGCACTTTTAAACCTAGATTCAAAATCTGAATAGAGGGCATTTAAATGAACGTAGGTTCAAAAAACATCATTCTGGCAGAATGTCTTTGACAAAATGAGAAACTGGGAAAATTTGTGACGTCCAATATTATACTCCTTTAGCTTAATTCTGGCAATAAAACCTGAAATGATGCTCCTTGTGCTGTCACCTTCAAACTGTGCAAATTAACCTCATTAAATTTAGTACATAAATCTGTTAAATAAATAAAATCTTTTTTGCCCTTCATTTTATTTTCTTTTAAATATAAAGTCACGGTATGGTTGAATGATAGCCTCTATCGTAGATCCCTATTTACAGCTCATGGACCCCTAAAGTATTTTTTGACTGACTTGGACCCCTTCCAAGTCGTCATAAACCCCTGGGGTCTATATAGACCACTTTGGGAATCACTGATTTATAACACGCAGGCGAATTCTCAATATCATCTGTAACCTCTAAACTCAAAAATGCTTCTTTCTCCTATTCATTCCCAATACTTAATACACAGTGCAAATTAATTGGGATTTAATTTTTTTTAAAAAAATTGTTTGAGATCCAGTACAATGTGCCTGCCTTGAGGAAGTATGACTTTTCGACCTTGACGATACCAAAGTTGTTTAACTAGTTTTACAAAGCTGTTTAACTAGTTAAAGCTGTTGACTAGCTGTAACTTTATTTGTGAGTCGCCTTTGAGAGTAAAATGTGGATGTTAGTTTTTACGGATCTTTCAACACGAGTTATGGATTCCTGACGACTGGAGGAACGCTTAATTTTCAGTGTTGAAGCTCATATATTTGTGCAGGGTGGGACATACAGCGAACGAAAACACAGTCAGGCTATAATATATATATATATATATATATATATATATATATATATATATATATATATATATATATATATATATATGTGTGTGTGTGTGTATACACATATACATTAGCTTACATTTCACAAGAATAGACGCCATCTTACATAATTTGCCTTCTCTATCTTACACGAATCATCCGTCAAACAGGTTTGCTTCTGAGCTCCCTATCTCCCAATCTTTCACACTACGAATGAGAGTTCGCCTGCGCGACTTAATGTTGTGATTCTGTCATATGTATATACATATTTACATTCATTTTAATTGTTTAATAAAAAATAACCAAAATAAAATTTTTTTATATTGCTTGTTTTTAAGAATGAAGCGACTGAATAATTAGTTATAAATAAAAAATATACAAAAGCACACACACACACAATGTAATAAATATCACAAAAACACCAAAAGAAAATAAATTATTTACTTATAATACGAGGGTTGTCCACAGAAAATAAGTTCTTCAAGTAACAGACAAAATAGGAATTCAATCTAGTACAGGAAGAATATTATAGATAAAAGTAGCATAGCGATTCACTTCAATTGCTCTTTTAACTCTTTTCCGATGAATTCCATCCAATTCCGATCTTAACCAAACTTTCTACAGATATTTATCTCAAGAGGAAAACAAACACTTTACTTTCTATAATCTCGTTGTCCCAATCCCCTTCTATCCTTTGCTAGTCTCCTTAAATCCTTTTCGAAATAAAAGTGAAACTGAATCTTGAAAAGAACTCTCAAGAAGGCTTGTTTAGATGTCCGCTTGGAGGAAAGTATTCCTAAATAGCCTTTTGAAGAGAAATAGAGCCCATTTTATTATGATAGTATAATTGGTTTAATTCTATCCCCATATCTAGTCGTATCTAATGTCTTAAAAAACCGTTATCATTAGATAAAAATATTTGGAATAACCAAGAACCCTACGTGATATCAGAATTGAAAAAAATAGTCTTCAGCGAACATATGTTTTGTTTTTTTATTAAGTTTGTAACGGGTTCTTATGTGTATTTTACTTGATTCTGTAGCATAAAGTAGTACGCAGTATGATCCAAAAGTTCGGGGTTAAGGTGTATAAAACCTTACCCTGAATAGTTCATAGCATTGAAGCACATCCACCTTCTAAGTAGCCGCCTTGGGTGACGATACACTTCTGCCAGCGTTGGTATAACCTCCTATAAGGCCTCCTGCGATGCTCTTTTCACCTCATCTGATGACACAAAGTTGCGTTCCTGTAAATATTTTTCACCGACTAGAAAAGGTTAAAGTAACCCGGGGCTAAGTCTGGTGAATAGGGGGGATATGGAAGCAAACTAGTGCGAGTTTGGGCGGCGAACGTTTTTGCCAATTGGGATTGATGTGCTAGTGCATTGTCATGCAGAAGATACACTGCCAGAACTGAGATCGTTTACGACGAATGGATTTCCTCAAACGATGTCTTCAAGAAATTTATATCTTCAGAAATTTGTGCGTTTGACGACGATCTTTTCGAACACATTCAGACAACAATGCAACATTTTCCGCGTTCTATGAAGTCGGTCGTCCAACGTGTTCATCGTCTTCGATGAATTATCGCCCCTCTTTTAAACGCTGATGCCATTCATAAACATTGGATCTCGCAATGGTAGATTCACCATACACCTTACTTAGCATTTCCAAAGTTTCCTTTGTTGTTTAACCTACGCCCTGACAAAATTTAATCTTCAACACTGTTCAAGAAAATCCATCTTTTTTTACATCGCAGAACAAATCTAACTAGCTTCGGAAGATAACAGCTGAACGTATGGTTCGGTCACATGACCTAAACTAAACCAACTTGGCCAAGTAGGGAAGGGTTGGGAGAATCCATTTCAAGTGGTTTAAATTTAGGTACTTACTTTCGTCGGCAGCAACGGCAGCAGTCCCCGAATTTTTAGATCGTACTACTTAAGTTACCTACGATTTGATCATTGGCCAAACTTATAGAACTGATTTTATAAAGCAATCATGCATTGTAGCCCGTGGTCTATGGTTTAGCTTAGCGATTGGGACCAAAGAAAACAACTAGACGGCGCTACATGTCGCAAATTGTAATAGGTTATTCTGCTGTCTGTATTTACGAAAAGAGCAAGCTGGCTGAGATTCCGTAAATAATAATAATAAAATAGGTTTCAAAATTGCTTCAAAAACTTTTATTTCTCGTAACATGTGCTGCCGTATTATAGATTCTGACCCCTTAACGCAGTATTGCTTCAAGGCAACATGTTTAATAACGTTTAACTGAAATACGTTTATTTTATTATTATTTTTTGTTTTGTTATTATCTCAAATCCAAAAAAATAAAGAAATCTGAGTTTAAGTTTCAAAAAGGCTACTTTATAATCATGTTTGAGTTGAGGACCTCACATTGTGAAATAATGTGATGTATAAAAATGAGCATTACTATTTTATTAAAAGTGTAATGGATGAAAATAAGTTGAGTTGGAAGAGAAACAGGGGAATCACAAGGCATCATCGGGAATGATCCTTGGAACTACTTTACTTGAAAAGCTTTAGAACGTGTCTGACTGAATAAGATTGCGTCAAAATTTGGTAATGACGCCACCACTAGATGGTGCCACCATGAAATGACTCTCACAATTGGAGACTTGCCTTGTATGAAAAGATTAAGTTGATAAAACGCAGCCCCATTGGGGGAAAAAAATAAGAAATCTGCTGTTTAGGATTCACAGGAGAGATAAGTAGATACAAGTATTATCACTATCAGAATTTTTAGCTGATTTTTTCCCCTCTATATAAGAACCTTCGACTACTCTGAGTAAGTTTACATGTATATTTGAAAGTTTATGTGTCAAAAACAAATTCTACAAAGTAGTAAAATGTAATTGTTTTTATACTTTCTAGATATATGTTTTTTTACAATAATATTAACTCAAACTCAACAACACATGAGGGCCATCACAGTATACATGACCATTGGGCGCTGAGACACATGAGCAGATGTACCGATCAGGTGGTCAGTCTGAGTCCCCCAGTGCTTATGTCCTTAAGCAAACTTGGTTCTCATTTATCGACCCACACAATAATATTATCATCCACAAATTATGTACTATAGGAATCGTTTATATGAATTTCAAATTTTATATGCTTACTGTTATACTTTATTTTTATTTTTTAAAAAAATGTTATATATATTTTATATATAAATGTTATATATATTTCAAAGTATATATATTTTAAAATGATTTTTAAAGTTAAGAAAAAATATAAAAGAAATATCATAAGTGCTTCATATATATGTAAGAAATGATGCTATGCAGAAATATAATCTTCAATAAGTACCATATAATGCATTATTAGCTCGTCTTCTTAAAATTTGATTCAATGTGTTAGATTTACATTCAAGAGCAAAAAATGTTTCATACAATACTTAAAAATACAATGTA
The DNA here is from genome assembly GCA_019973935.1 of Trichonephila clavipes. Lineage (NCBI taxonomy): Eukaryota > Metazoa > Arthropoda > Arachnida > Araneae > Nephilidae > Trichonephila > Trichonephila clavipes. The sequence goes on from BMAU01001551.1 coordinate 386,691, forward strand.
AAGTTTATATAGGTTATGTTCCATCAATTACATTACTCTTTTCTACGCCTCAGTAAATGTAAACATTAAAAACCCATAAATAACAATTTGCAAAAATTAAGCCCAAAAATTACTTAAGGCAAACAATAGCCGTCATTAGCATGTATTTACTTATCCCTCAATTCAAAACTAAAAAGCGAGGATTTTCTAAAACATAAAAAAAGGAACGCCATTGCGGGTTCTATACACAAACGCACTTAGGGTTTACAACATGATTAAAAATGAGAACCCTCTACACTTTAGAGAGGATCTTTATTTGGCAAATTGTGTTTACTCTGTTATTAATGGACGTACCATTTGGCAAATGAGAAGACGAGAAAGTAAACAAAAGAAAATCGCATAAAAGAAGAAAGCCTCACGCTGCAGCAAAAATCGTTACACATGGGATCTTGGAAATGAAATTCTTAAGCACATATGTGAAGTCGATCGTTATTCACTAATGGCTATAAAATCACTAGCTCTGGGCAATATTCGAAATTGCCTTCCTATCTCCAGACGTCTCGTTCCTATGGATTGGAAAACCTCTTCCCCTTCTGCATACTAAGTATCTCATAGTAATCAGACAAGCCAATGAATTGAAAGAAAATATTTCAAAAGTTATTTCCAAAGCCAAAATTACGTTATTCAGTTCAGACAATAGGAAACTGTCACCGTTATGTGACTTAAATACCAAATAGTATCCTATGCAAATACGGTGAGAGGTATTCTTCTTCGTGCACCCCCTTCATTCTCTCCGCCAATGGGAAGACGGGACATGGAAGGGAGGGTGGATGGAGGATTTGGTGCTTTGAATGCTTAAATTTTCTTTCGCCATTTATTCTTATTTTTCGAGAATAGCTTGCTTCTGGCCACAAAGTTTTCTTTTAGCCAAGAAAGGGATGAAGGGATATAAGAGATTTAAGAGACTAGAGGAAAGGCTTTAATGGTATAGCCTTTTTACTTCCATTTTGATTAATACCCAGTTTTCGACGTTCAAAAACTCGACGGTTATATCCTTTCGCCCCCTCTCCTCTAAATTTTTATTTTGGTGCGGTTTTCCCCCTACTTTAAAAACGAGATTAAAGATGATTGTAATCTTATCTTCCGCTTATGCTTTATTCTTATAAGCGTTTTCGTATGGAAGGTAATTTTTTCCCTCTTATTTCGCCGGGTTTTGCTGGAAGACAGGATTTTGATTATTTTTCCTTATCTCTTGTTTCACTTGACGCGAGGAATATTTTTTTTTATAAAAAATTCGAGACTGAAAATGGTAAGAAAAGCCAGGCATTTAAAGAATCGTAAGTTTTAATTGGAAAGATTAAGGATGGAGGCTGGTTATTAAAACTATGTACTTTTAATTTTTAATTTTATGCGCGGGTATTTATTTAAAACATTAAGGGGTTACTACATTTACTTGAGTTGAGCTTTTAATTTTTAGATTAAATGATAGAAATTTGCTTAAAAAGTAGGCAATTGGTGAATTTATATCCAGTTTCCTTTTATTTGGAAATTACTTCCCTTTATTTTTGTATACATGAATGTGGAATTCTTCTCAGAGAATCTATGGAGGGTGATATTCTAGTTTCCCACATAACGAATGCGTAATCAAGAAGGATTGTGCAATTTGGTCTCATATTTTCGAAGACTTACCTAAAATAGAGACTGAAGCAGAGGTTAAATTTGTCTGAGTTCAAAGCCGATATTATGGTTGGGCACTGATGTGAAGAGCGCCAATTTTTGTCGACTTAGGAATCTGTTGCGATGTTAGTTACTACTGCTATGGTGCAACACTGTTTAGATTGCTGTTAAAGCCAAATTACTCCTGAGGAAGGTGGTGTTAAGGCGACATTAAAATGCTCATAGATGTGAGCCTTAATAAGTGTGAGACAGTTCGAGTGAATCTTAAGTCGATCTGTGAGAGAGTCCGTGTAGAGTATTGAAGTTTGTAGTGACTCTGTAGTGTCTATGAAACTCCTGAGCGTCTCTAGAGTATCTAGGTTTCCCCTTTTGGTGTCTCCTCAAAGGTGGAATACGTCACGCTTACAAAAGTGACACGTGATGCAGAATCACTTCTGTTTAAACGCAGCCGGGACAGCTATTCCACTATTGGTCCATGTCCTCCTCACGCGGTAGACTTTGAAGCCGGTGGTTGGCGGGGGAATTGTGCTAGTCACTTCGCTCCTTTGCTTGCGGAGGGTTGAGTCGGTAGGCTCAGGAGTTATTTTTACAACTCCACATTCCAACGCAAACAATGCTTCCAGCATCCCACCCTTACCACACTGATTTTTATTAAATTCCACTGGCAATTTTTTACTTCTCATTTTTTTAAATACTAAATTCTAAACAAGGGCAAATTAAGAGCAAATGTCACTTCCCAATTATGCAAGAAAAGAGATATATTTCTCCCTCGGAGATCGGATGCTCCATTCAACTGTCAACATCTGTAGGCTGGATCAAGGGAGATCAAAGATTGGCTTCCCTTAGAACATAAGCGTTAGGGTGTCCAGTCTGGGATACTTTCCCACGCGAAACTACTTTACTGTTAATACATCACTAGTTCTTTAACAGGAAATGGGTCTTTCGGTGAAGATCACCGCAAATAGATAAATTTATCCCATTGTGTTTGATTATGGATCAAAGTTAAAAGGTTTGTTGCAAAAAGCAGTTTCTAAACAAATTGGCACCTTAAAAATGACCTAAACATCATTTTAAAATTTTATTTAGCTTTATTCTTCGCATTATTATCTGTAGATTGACATATCACTTTTATATGAAATATTTGTATTTATAAGAAGTTGGAAAAAATTTTTGGAAAAATTGTAAATAGACAAAATAGGGCATTCAACCACGCCCCTTTTTTAGATAAAAAAAAAATTAAAGAAAAAAACTTTTTGTAAAAGAAAAGCTGTTTTAAAAAGTGAAATGATAACTTAAAAAAAGGCTGTTAAAAAATAACGAAGGATAATTTTGAAGTATTACAATAATGTATTTTTTTTCTTTTAAGATGTGTGCATGAAAAATCGTTTAATTGAAGCTCTTTGCATTAATAATTTTATAATTTCAGTTCATATTCATCATATGGGTTTTATAAAAATATAATATTTCAATGTTATGTAAAGCAAAAAGCTTTAAAATTTCTGTTATGGCAAAAAAAAATATTTTTTTTAACATTTTCCTTCAGTTTTCTTATGCAATTAATCTTCACTAAAATGGATAGATTATAATATATATGAGATGAGAGAAATAATATGAAAATGCTGCTATATATTTTAGAAAAGTATATAGCTAATATTTTAAAGCGATATTTAATTTTTATTTTTGCTTATAATACTTATTTTTTTAGAATTATAAACTTTAAAACGGCTTTTCTCAGTTTGAGTATTTTCGCATTTCAGATGCTTCTCCTTCCACAATTGTTTACCAATCACATCCATTTTTTTCTGTGTGTCATTAAAAATACATGTAACAAAATTAGGGATCGACTTTGCTGTAAATTTAATACTTAAAAAAAATTAAAATGCAAGGGATTTCGGCTTTTTTGTTGAATTTTAGCATACATATCAGCATTTTATTCTTTTTATCCAAAACTAATAAAGTTATAGTAAAATCGATCTTTAAAAGTGTCTAAAACATCCTTAAGAATATTACAAAAAAAAACTCTACATCAAAAAATGAATCATTACAAAAGGAGAACAATTTTAATATTTTCCAAATTCTCTTAAAAAATTTTAATTTTTAAAATTGCAAGCATACTTTTTGCAAAATTTCATTTTGTATCATTTTCTTGAATAGAAACATTATATAAATGCTAAAATATAATCTTTAAATACATAAATAAAAAAAAATTTAAAAGGTGCCAAATTTCCTTGTTTCAGTTAAAATAATGCACAGTCACTTGAAATAGTATTATTTATCTATTGCTTTGAAAGCATACTGAAAGTATATTTATTATTTTTACCCTACACAACAAGTGTGTATGGCTGTTATATATGTTTGAATCGCTTCATAATTTTTTTTATTATTTCCAATAAATTAAATAGCTTTTGAAAAAAATAATTAATCCTTTTTCAAAGTTAATGTTTCCCTTATAACACTAAAACTTCAATAAAACGGGTGAAAGAAACATGAAAAACGCATCGAGATATTTTAAAATTGCATGAAATATATTGTACAAGAATAAAAGATAACCGAATTATTCCTAGAACTAAACTTTTCTGCTTTTTAATATTGCAAAATAAAATCATTTTCTATTAATAGAACCCACTAATAGACTGATATTATATTGTAAAGATTTAATAAGCATTACTTACATTTTTGTGCGTGTGTAATAAAAAAACATTTTTACTTTTATCAAAAACTTAACGAAGATTTTATTAAATTTAGTTTCATTAAAGTTAAATTTCATTCTTTTCAGCGTTCTCTGTTACGTTTTAAATAATTGTACTCTTAGTGACTATATCTCTAGATGTCAACCCGAGTTCCCACTCCATTCGCTTTAAAGTGCTGGAATGTTAACAACAGTTAAAGTTGCAGTTAGCCAGTTTCAAGAACGCATCCCCTTTTATGCAATACACCGTTTAATCTTTCTCTCAACGCTACTACAACGCTTTCGAAATGAATGCTATTTCCACAGACCGGTATTTCCCCAAACATAATTACCCAGTTTTCTCCAAGCATTTGAACATGGAAGTGCATCTTTCCACAAGCAGCTCGATTACCTTTGGAAGGGATGAGAGGAGGCAAGGGAGACTGTTGAAAGTAGTTTGAGAGTCATTTTAAATAGCTTCGTACCGCATCTTGAATGGACATTCTCGAATCATGGATATTCCCAACAAATTTCTGGAGAGCTTGTTTCCTGATTCAGCTTTCGCTTTTATTCAGGTTAGAGCTTAGAGAAAACGAGAAACGGGTGAAGTGTAGAGTGGCTGACTTAGGTTGCGTACGTATTGCTAAGTCGTTACTAATAAGGTTTCGAATAGTGAGATTCTTTGAAAATGTAGCCATTTAAATTGTAACTGACATTGACAATTTTGTAATTTTATTCGAAATTACTAAAATATAAGGGATATGAATTACTTGGGGTTTGCATTAAATTGAAGGATTTTGTGCTTATGATATTTTAAAGGAGAAATTATATATTTATAAAACATTTTAATCACAATTCCTCTGACGAAATTAAAAAGAATATTACTAAATACTTATCGTACATCATCATTTTTAAAGTATTAATTTCATATATGAAGATGTTATCTAAAATGTTAACCGAGGAAAAATATGTGGGGAATTATCAGGTCTTCGCTAATTTTTTTTTCTTGAAACTAACAATTTAAATGAGCATAAGTGAATTGTTTTTCACACAAATTTTCAAAAGAAAGCTATTTTACCATGTGTGAAACAAAAATACACAAATAAAACTAAAACATGATTTTTCTTTCTATAAAACCAATAACAATATATCTTTCTAATAGCTATATAATAATCTAATATAGTATACATATAATAAAACATCAATATGTAATATGCATCTTATATATAACAATGCATCAATATGTCTAAAATATAAATATATTTTATGCATTACATATATTGCTATTAACCATGAATAATCATTGTTGTTAAATATGTTCAAAACTATTTATGAATGTGTTATTCGTTCTTAATTTCAAATAAATCATGTCCTAAAATGTTTCTCTTTTTTATCTGATTATTTTTTTCCATTCATATAAAGTCACGTTCCTCTTCGAAATTTATAATTTTTAATCAATGAAGTGAACTTGTTTTTCTTTTTTAAACTTGGCACTCTACGTAGCAATTTTGAAAGAGATTATATTTAGAATTACACTATTTACTGAATAGGATCATTTTTACTTACAACTGTAGTTGCTAAACTAATTTAGTTTTGAATAAATGAATTTAGACGAAGTGTATATACTAGTTTTATAAATCATTTATTTAGAATGTGAATATACTAAAAAAATTTTTACTTATCCTTACAGCTGATATTTATTGATGTTTTACCTCTTCATTTGTAATCTTATAATGTCATGCAACTAAATAAAATAACGTGTTTAATTTAGCATTTCTAAATGAACTCTGAAATCGTCGAGTTTATACAAATTAAGTTTGGATTCAAAGTGATTATGAAGGAAAAATTTTGCCAGAGTTCATCACCCCTTAACTGCCGTTGGCATATACCGTCAACTTTTTAGGAAGAGATCCACTTCCAGATAACAAAATAGTTATGCGTGAAACTTCCAACTTTTCGAAAATATTTAAAGTCGAAAAAAGGTTACTTATAAGTTTATTATGTAATTTTTACATAGAACTCATTTTTAATACAAGTCTAAGTTGTGAAAATTTAAATATAATATAATCAATCAAACCAAAGCACGAACTTGGATTTTATTGTGATTAAGTTCAGTTAGTTTTGAACAATATTTTGATTTTTTTATGTTCATAACGGAAAAATTTATTCAAGAACGTATGTTGATTGGAATCTACAACAATACCTGACAGCCAAATCATGTAAATTTGAAAAATTGCTTGTTAGACCAAATTTCCAAAATTCATTAGAATTCCTTATATTTAATTTGCAGTATAGTGTGGTGCTGTAGACAATAATTTCAATTTGGATTTCAGGTGGAAACAATTAACATTTTGCAGACAAATTAAGGAAATATATATATATATAGAAGCATTTTTCACAAAAGGAGGATATTTTGAAAATGGGTCATTCATGTTCATTTTTGTCAAAATATTGTCCTTAAATAATTTTTTATTGTAATACTATTCTTAAAACAACTTTATATACATTTTCTAATCTAAGTGACAGTAAATATCATAAATATTATCCATTTATACGCTTTTGCAAAATAACGGTTCCGAACGTAGTCGGATACCTTAAAACGGATTTATGAAAACTTTTTTTTTATCATCTTGAAAATCATCAAACTTAGCTGTGAAAGAATCCTTCAAAAAAATTCAGATTAAATTTTTAAATCCATCACAGCTTAAGGCACTATTGACTTTGGTAAATAGTTCCTGAATAAATATGAAATGTGTTAATTTTTTCTCGAAAATCAAGAATAAAACGCCGAAATTCTCTGTAATCTTACGTTTAAATTATTTTAATGCCCCATAATATTGGTAAGAAAAGCATCCACATATAGCCAACCTTCATTCTAGAATATCAAGTACTCCCTGGGTAATTCAGGGTTTTCTTCCAGATATTATAAAATAAGCTCCCTCTAACTCCAAATTCTCGCGAACGAAAAAAGGTTTGAAGATTCGACTGGCAACAATGTAGGTGCATTCTCTGCGCGATAAATTTCTGTTGTAACTACAGTGGGTGATCGGTTAACGAACATAATCCGTTCCAAGACTGTTTGCTATCCAAATTGTTCGTTAACCGATCATCTATTCACCATAGACTTCTATGTGAAATCGATTAATTCGTTCTGGAGACCTTAAAAATTAAATTTTAAAAAAATGTATAATTTCTTAGTAAGTTTTTAAAAAAATAATACATACATATAGTCTTGCATATTAATCCGTCATTTTCATTTTTTGCTTATGGGGTGTTGAAGAACATGTCCAATGTCGATTGCTTTTCTCTCTTTTTCAGGATTTTCCGGAAGTAATTAACAGCATTATCGTTGTAAAGATCCCCAACCCTACTGACATCAGCTTGGTTTGGGTGCCATTCTAAGACCATTGCTCTGACAGCATCCCACTTTTTCAAAAGATCTTTAATGGCATATGTACAGATGGGTGACAAAATAATACGAACACCCGTGAAAAAGGCATGGCCCATTTCAAAGACGCACAACGCGCATGTCAGTTAGCGTTGCAGTCTGCCGCCTAGTGGATTCGAAAGGTAAAGTATCAGTCGCTCAACAGCTGCGATAGGTCTTGAACGCGTCAATTGTAATTTCTGAAAAACGCAATAATGACGGACCTGTCAGAGTTCGAAAAAGGTATGATTGTTGGAATGAGGTGTGCTGGTTGCTCGGTGACGGAAACAGCCATTTATTTGGGGCTTGCAAGAGTACTGTATCTGCCGTTATGACAGCATACAAGAAATGCGGGAATGTGAGGTCTGGCAAGTACAACAGTGGACGGAAAAGAAAGCTTACCGACAGGGGATAAAAGAGTCTTAACCCGCATATTGTGGCCCGAAAGCGCAAGCTGTCACTATCCCAGATATCGTCTGAGGGTGAATAGTCATCTTCGTAACCCTATTTCAGCAAGAACCGTCCAAAGGGAACTTCAGTGCTTCGAACTTGTATGGAAGAGTTGGAATTCGTAAACCATTGTTACAGCACGTCATGCTTTACAGCGACGCCAGTGGTGTGAGAACACACAGACAGTGGACCCCACAACAATGGCAACAAGTCATCTGGTCGGATGAATCGACATTCACCCTATTCCAAACCACCGGACGCATTTATGTGGGAGAACGCCCAAGGAAGCATTTGCTCCTGAATGCATCGTGCCGACTGTTAAGCATGGAGGTGGATCCCTTATGGTATGAGGGGGGCGATATCTTGGCGTGGTCTTGGGCCACTTGTTACTCTGCATGGCAAGGTTAAAGCTGCCCACTATGTCAATATCCTGGGGGATCAGGTGCATCCATTTGTCCAGACTTCATTTCCCGGAGAATGGCCACTTTATCAAGACGACAATGCTCCTATCCACACTGCTAAAATCGTGCAAGAATGGTTTGCAGAGCATGAGGGAAGTAGGTCATCTTGATTGGCCCCCTCAGTCACCTGATTTAAATATTATTAAACATTTGTGGGGATATTTGGAGTCAAAACTACGTGCTCGATTCCCTCCACCATCTACGATTTCGGCATTAGAGACCGCTCTCCACGAAGAATGGCTTCATATTCCATTACAAGTTGTTCATGACCTCTATGCGTCCATCCCGTCGCATACAGTCTGTAATTCAGTCAAAATCAAGGGGGGGTCCAACTCCCTATTAATAAAAAGCTTTTCTCCCTCTTTCACAGGTGTTCGTATTATTTTGTCACCCATCTGTAGGCATTGATCCTCTTTCGTCTTCCTCTTTTTCAGGAGACACATTTCGTTGTGTTTCTTGGTGTTCTTCATTCAAAATTTCTTGGAGTTCTTCTATCGTCAGTTTATCTTCATGTCCCATTATGAGCTCTTCTATGTCTTCCTCGTTCACCTCCAATTACAGATCTCTAGCCGTTGTCAAAATTTCATCCATAATTTAAGGGTTGTCTCCCTGATCACCTCCGAATATGTGTTCGTTGTTCAAACACAAAAAATCTTTCTTGAAAGTGTTCGTTATCTGAACACAAAAATCTTTCGTGAAAGTGTTCGTTAACCGATTTGTTCGTTAACCGATCTGTTCGTTAACTGATCTGTTCGTTAACCGATCACAAACTGTAATTAAAAATAATTAATGTAATTAAAGCAACTAATTAATGTGTGTTTAAAATAAATCTTGAGGGGTTTTTTTGTATGAGACAACCATATTTCAACGTAATCGTAAAAACGAAGTTGTTATTTATTACTATCTTTTCAAATTTTTTATTAAGTCTCCACGTGCCACTGAAACAACTCCGCCGTGCCACATTGTGGCATGCGTGCCACTGGTTGACCCTGGACTACCTCAACCGGTGTTTTAAGTGCCCCGGACGTAAATATGTCTCTTTCCTAAATACGATTATTTGCTTTGCGCTTCTATAATTGCAACAAATCCGAAGGCTTTGGATTGCAATAAAATGATCTTGACAGTGTTTGCGTCGGATTTACTAAATTTGTTTACTTGTTCCGTTACTCTCTTCCCCCAATACATTGCATATGTACATCTATTTGAAAAGCGATGTCACTGGGGAGCAAATCATGTAGCTTTTATACGGCAGTTAAGAGGTTAAATAATTTTATATTCATGTCTGAGTAAAGAGGCCGAATATGTACCTTTGTGTTAATCTGAAAGCATCTGAATTTATTCACTACTAATAAAAATTCATATATTTCTTCATTCTTTTTCCTTTTTATTACAACTTAAAAGCAATTACACCAACGGCATGTAAAATAGAAAGCTAGCATTTAGCTGAATAGGAAGATATTTTCAGAGTTTTCATTATCATTATTAAAACTATATATTTCTTGCTTGACATAGTAATTATAAAATGAACATTACTCTTCATTCCGGTGCTCTTATGTGAGAATTTCAATTTGCTTTGAGCAATTAAATATGAAAAATTTCTCCGTTACTAATTCAATTTCAATAGAATAAGCAACGGCAAGTTACAGCATTGCTATGAAATAGTTTTAAGAGTCTCTTTAAACGGCTTTGTTCCGCCTCTTGAATGGACCATTCAAAAGTTTCTCGTATAGCAGACATCAGGAAAGGTTGGTTCCGGATGAAGTTTCACATTTTATTCTCTAGATGGGATTTCGGGAGTTTTGAGATGGAGAGAGTGTGTAGAAGCGGGAGCGTGGTAAGTTGGAATCTCTGAGTAGGGATAAATTTCTGTCTACGGATATAATTGGCTTAAAGCTGAAATTTAAGAGGGATTTATCGGAAAACACAATTTCAACCAACATAAGTGATAAAACTGTTAAAATTTATTTATATTAAAGATCTAAGATAAGTCATACTTTTTTTTTCTTATTTTTAGAATTAAATGAGCTACTTTCAAGACAAGAGCTCGAATTTTATTTAGGATATGGTCATAAATTTGAAGTAAAACTTTGAATAGATGTTAAAATTGCAATATATTTTTTTATTCCCAAATTATTATTCATTCGTTAGATTTAATGCATTGTCTGGAAACTATAACGGTTGTTTAAATGAAAAGGGAACGTTACATAAAATAGCACCTTTATTAACACCCTTATATTCGGCGTATAACGCGCACCTAAATTTTCCAAATGTATTTTTTAATATTTAGGTATATTCGCGTCGCATAATGCGCACTCTTTTTATATTATTTATTTATTACGGAAAAGCTTGTTCATGCGCTGTATACTTATCTTATGAAGTTATTTATTCGAAGAATTTATTATACCAGGCTTTCGAGAAACGGTATACTTCTGGAACTAAAAGCCTAAATAACTAGAAAAGGGGATGTTAGAAAATATGTGGATATTAGTAGATGAAAAAAAACATTTACAAAATGAGGCCAAATGTGTCATTTCGGTCTAGAAATAATGTGTGAGTGGATAATACAAAAACGTGCAAGGTAATTAAACCTTATATAATTAAAATGTTATTTGCAAAAGGAACTAAAATCTGGATCAAAAGGAAGATGATTATTTATTTATCGATTATAATAACAGCGATGACTAAGAAGAAACAGAATTCCATGATGTGCCTATGGATATCATGAAAGACGAATATGGCGATTTTCCCATTTTATCCAATGATGAAAGTTCGTAAGGTATGTCATTTTTTGAATGAATGGTATTTACATATGCGTAGTAATCTATCATTTATATATCCGGCGTGTAACGTACACTCGCAAATTTCGATCTTATTTTTAACAGGCTTTTATTAGCTTCACTTGTATGTAACGGAATTTTTAAAGTCAACTTTTACTCACTTTCAAAGGTCATATCAATTTGAAATTTTGCTCACTTGTCAAGAACAGCTGACAACACAATAATTTAATAATTTTGTTCCTTTGTCCTGATCAGGATTAACGATTTCCCAGTTCCTTACCCCATTCCAGATCTGGCGACTAATTCCAGATTCCCTTCCCAGGTTCGGCGACTAAAAGAATCGACTTAGTTCGATTTACTATCGAAACGTGATTTTTAGTTTTTTAAACTATAGTTTATTATAGTGCCTGTTATACGCCGGAATATATGATTATTATAAAGGAATCACCATAAAATTTTTGAAACGCTGTTCCCATCCTTTCGGTAGCTTATCGATGCCCTTGGCGTAAAATGAATGAGATTGAGAAGGTCCCACGTTGTTTCTTTTATTTTGTCTTCCAAATGAAAACTTGTCCATTACAGAAACTTCATAAATGCGGAAATCCCACGGAAACCAGCTCGGGCTGTACACTGGGAGTTTCTACTCTTCCCAACAAAATTTGTGTATGGATGCAAGGGTTGCTCAAGAAACGTGTGCTTTGGCATTATCAGAAAAAGTGGTCCCTTATTGAGAGAGAAGGCCAGTCTTTTGATAGTTTGGCCAAGTTTTCTGAGAGTACTGCAATGTTGGGCAGAATTCCTAGTACAATTTTATGGCCAGAAGTCAATCAAAAGTAGTCATGGTAATGAAAGGAAAATATTGACTTCCCTTTGATTTTTTCGATGATGGTGATGATGTGTGATTCTACTGCATATCCGTTTTCTTTTACTCGGACGTATAGTGGCAACACCATTCGACGGTAAATGTATACATTACGACCAAATACCACCATAAAGAAATCCGTACTGTGTTGCTCTGGATGCATCCCTCTTAAGCCCAAGCTAACATACCCTTTAAAGATAAACAGGAATTCTATTATTAAAAGTTCTTTAAGATCATTATTAACTTACCGTAAAATCCGGCGTACAACTTGCACTTTTAACACAAAAAAATATGATCGAAATTTACGGGTGAGCGTTATACGCCGGGTATAAAAAGAGCTTTAAAAATGAAAAAGATGAGTATATAGAAAAAAAATAGACTTCTATAAATATCGGAATACTTTTCATTTAAATTAAATGACATTTCTTACGAACTTAAAGGGTTGTGTATTCTAGAAGTATACTATTTTTTTTAAAAGTCTGCAACAATACCTCGAATAAATGACTTCAAAACATACGAGCATTGCATACGTGCATTCTAAGTTTCTAAGTAAAATAAGGAGGCGCGCGTTATACGGCGAATGTATCTAAAAACTGAATATTGCAACTCCAAAGTATGGGTACGCGTTATACAGCGGGTGCGTGTTATACTCAGGATTTTACGGTATGTATGTAAAACTTGTTTCTTGTCTCGAACAGATAAGAACATGATAAGTATCTACGAAAGGCAGATCTTAAGATATATTTTTGGAGGAATTCAGGAAAGTGGAACGTGGCGAAGGAGATCAAATTTCGAGCTCTATCAGTAAACAATCTGGCATTGTAAACTTCATAAAAATACAACGAATTAAATGGGCAGACCACGATGTCAGAACGGACGAAGACCGCACCACTAAAAAACTCTTCAATGCCCAACCAATTGGAACTTGAGGAAAAGGCAGGCCATATCTTAGATGGAATGATGGCAAAGAAAAATATCTCCTAGTTTTCAGAACTAAGAATTGGAGAACATTAATTGGAAGAATGTTGTCCTGGAAAAGGCTTCTTGAGAAGCCCAAGGCCCATCCTAGACTGTTGAGTCACTGAGGAAGGAATATTCACTTTAAATACTTTCACATGAACAGGTTAATTGAATGTATTCAAACTGCGATACATTCCTTGAACTTTCTTTTATAGCCCTGAATGGTGTCATTACTATTACTGTTGTACCTATGATGCTATTGCCCGTGTTCATTTCTCATTTGGCAAAATATTTTACATATTATAGTTAATAATATTTTGTATTAATAATAAGTCATTAAGGTGATAAGATTAATAATGGGTTATTAAGGCTAATAATAAAAGATAAAATTATTTGACCTTCGTGCAATTGCCTAGCGATTCCCAAAAGCTTTTAATAGTGTACCCTAGAAGGAAAATAGTTATAATAATCAAAGGGGTATCCGATATTATATACATATAATAAACCTACTTCTTTGACTTACTCCCAATATCCTTTTGCGTACCCTTTGAGGTACGTGTACCCCTATTTGGAGACCACTGCATTAGATCAATGTCTTACAATGAGTACAAAGTTCTGTACTCTTAAACAAAGGAGAATTTTACTTTAATTGAAAAAATTATAACGGCTGTTACTCGGTAGTTGGGGCGGTTATGTATAAAGCATGAAACAGTATTTTTATATGAATGATAAATTATGAACTTGCCTCTAAAACGATTTGTCCAAGAAACGCTTATTTTAAATCCCTTTGCTCTTAAGTTTATTGCAAATTTTCAGTTAAAAACCATTCTTTATTAAAACAAGTAATATTAAAAAAAATTTTTTTTAACTCAATTCCTACTTAGATCAACAAGGAAAAAAATGTATTTTAGCTACTTTTTATTAAATAGTTACAATTAATATAAATATGTATATACATATGACAGAATCACAACATTAAGGGGTAAATAATTTTTATTAATTATCATTAAAGTATCGTTTTGTCATCCAAAACAATAGTGTCTATAAAATTTCAGTTCAACGGAATGCTTTAAAACGTGAGAAAAAAAAACCTTTTCAAGTTTTGACACAAGTCGTCAAAATGGTCGCTAAGTCGCCAACGCGGCTGTATTTGTAGTTCTTTAAATAATTGTGATGTCGCCTCCCTCGGGTGACCATCTCTTTGATTAGCAGCGTGAGCTAGAGGTGTAGGAATAAAGGAAGAACTAGGAGCCGACATGATCTTAATATGACTTTATTAAGATCTTTAACTTAATCGTCTAACAAATTAGATTATAATAATATAAGTGAGGGAATCTACGGTGGCAAAACACACACTACATATATAATACCGAAATTACTTAACTAGGACCACTATCAATAACTGACTCACCTAAACTCAATTCCAATACTATCACAGATCCTAATATTAAATAGTCAAACCTACCTTGATGTAGTCTGAAGTAGCGATTACAATGATCCTAGATGAAGTTGCGTATTTACTCGAGTGCAATGGTATGCAACTTGACTTAAAGGTTCTATATCACGTATAACTTCCGATAGCTGTCACCCTATGTTTTCCAAAACCTCTTCACGCTTGAATCACGGATTATCTTTACATTCCTCAAATTGCCACCTCGCTTACTCTAACTTCTGATATTTAAAAGCTGCCTAATTTGCATCTTTCCTTCACTCTTCACTCTTTGGATTTGATTGTAAAAGAGTTGCCATTAATTCTGGCCCCAAAGGACCCAAAAGACATGTTAAAAAAAGACGCGTGAGCCCATCACTGAAAACTTGTGGGTTCTTCTCGGATCGTGTTCGAATTGTGAAAAGAAAATAATTGCAGTCAAGATTTTGTCCCTCTGTTATATTGCACACCTTCCATGGGACATTTCATAAGAAAAAGAATATATTAAAATGATCCAAGATTACAATCCATCGTCCCGTCGCCTTTCTTTTTGACCACGTTTTTCGCGCCACCGCTCTCCTTTCTCTCTTCGTTCGGACCCGTCTCCCCTGCCGTTGCCATGTCCTCCTCCCTATATTGTGTGTCTCGTTCGACCTGTTGCCAGTTGCAGGCAGTAGATCCTTACACGCCCCACCTAAGAGTAAAATTTGCCCCTTGTGGCTAATTTTACGATTTCAGACACCAGGAACAGAAAATTCACAAACAGAACACACAATAATTTCAAAAGTAAATAACCTGTATGATTGTTCTAGTCAAAGTTCCTTGAAACAAACACATGAAATAATATTAATAGTTCAATCAATTGAAATAAGTGACTATGTTCCCAGAAAGACCTAAACTGTAATGGGATTGCAAACAGATACATAGAAAACACATTATAAAAAAAAAAACTAAACATATACAACACAGTCCTTATCTTCATGAGGACCATGTTTACTTCATTAGATCGTGAAATGAATTCACTAAATCTACACTGGTGTGCAAAAATTAAGGACGAGACGGTTTTTTCAATATAACTTTGTACAAAAGCTTTCCAAATCAACACATTTAATACCGTAAGATCCCCAATACGTAAGGACATGTGTAATGTAAGCAACACTTACTAAAAGAGAAATCAGAGGGATAAAAAGAAGCTTGATTGAAAAAGTAGCATGGAGCGTAATGCGACTGAAGGCCGAAACATCCTTGTGATGGGTGTCCAGCAAGAAACATCCGATCTTTAGTAGGGGATATGATCACCCCTGACTGCTAGGCAGGTTTCACAGCGTCTGCCCATGCTGAGAATGAGGGTGTCAATGTGTTGTTGAGGCATTGCTGCCCATTCGTCTTGCAGCGCCAATCGAAGCTCCCGAATCGTTACTGGTGGTAAGGTACGATTTGCCAAGCGTCTGCCTAGAAAATCCCATACATGCTCGATGGGATTAAGATCCGGAGATCGGGCCGACCAATCCATACATTCAATATCCTCACTCTCTAAGAGCTGTTCGGCAGCTACTGTGCGATGACATGGTGCATTGTCATCCATGAAAAGGAACTGCAGACCCATAGCGCCTCTAAAAAGACGCACATGTGGAAGAAGAATCTCGTTACAATAACGGGTCCCGTTGACTGAACCTGCGTCGAAGATGTGAAGGTCTGTACGACTATCAAGCATGATGCCTCCCCAAACGAGAACACAGCGACCTCCATACCTGTCCCTTTCAATGATGTCCGAGGGATGATTGCGGCTTCCCCGCTCTCTCCAGATGAGTGTGCGATGAGAATCGCTACTCAAACTGAATCTGCTCTCATCTGTAAAGAGTACTCGTCCCCATTCATTGTCTCTCCAATTCCGGTGTTCCCGGCACCACAGAGAACGCCTTCTCCGATGGGCAGGCGTTAAAGGTACACACCGTACAGGGAGTCGTGCAAACAGACCACCACCGTGCAGTCTTCTGGCCACGGTAAAACGCGATATCGGTCGTCCAGTCGCCTGTGTCGTGTGTCTAGAGATTTCTCCCGCTGTCTGCCGTCTGTTTCTTCTGGCCTGTAAGACAATGTACCGGTCATCTGCGGGTGTGGTTCCTCGTGAACGACCACTACTGAACCCTCGGATAGCTGTTCCTGTAGTTTGAAATTGTCTCCAAAGTCGTGAAACGATGCTGTGAGTAATTCCGAACTCTGCAGCCACACTTGTCACACTGCGGCTTTCCTCCAACTTCCCAATGATTCGACCTCGGGTAAAAGCATCCAGATGTCGTCTAACAGATTGATTATTCGCCATTTATCGCTGAGGCAGCAACTCGGTGTGATTTTAACTGCTATACGGCGTGCAATCTCTTTGCCAGAAATACTGATCTTGCACCGACATCATGCTTTAGACTACTCAGACACTCCCCCATTACGTCTACCTGCATATCTGCGCATGTGCTACCGTACATCACCTTACTTAATCTCCTGATTGGTCTTTTTGTCCGCTCTGCCTCTTCGTTCAGCTGATATGCTAATTTTTCGACTTCGTCCTTAATTTTTGCACACCAGTGTATATTAAATACACGGAAAAAACTTACCCATGTCTTTAATTTGCCTTTGGCTGGTATGATGACCCAACCCATCTCAACCATTCTAATATAAAGTGAATTTGCTTTACACGATTTTTCCAAATTTGCGTCAGAATGTCTATATCGACCATTCGAGATTCAACAAACTGCTCTAACCATCATGAAACCTGTTAAATTACACCCATAAGAAGTGCATACAATGTTAAACCTCCTTTTTTTAGTCATGTAAATTCCATACGACATAACGCATGCGGCATACTTCAGATAATTCATCGTGGGAGAACGACAAAAAAATACCACTTCCACAAATCCAGTACCGTGACCCACGATGCTGCGCTATTCTTTTCTACAAAACCTTCCCTTTTCAACAAAAGATAAATCTCGGTTCTCGAAAATATGTTTAACAAAGCTTCACGGGTTACCTTCGCACTGAGACTAGTCAACGACACAGCCTCGCCCCACCTAGTGTGCAGATCCACCAGGCATAAAATATATTTCTCTTCCTTTGAGCTTGGCGGATCAGTTGGACCTATCATATCCATTTTCACCACCTGAAATAGCAATTTAGGCCTTGCCACAGGTGTAATGGGTGATCGGTCTTTAATCCTAACCGATCGAGTGAGCTGACATTCATTACATGTCTCACAAAATTTCTTCACATCGATCCTCAGACCCTCCCAAAAAAAGAATACTTGATTCGTTCAAACGTCTTCTTGGGACCCATGTGACTACTGAACACGGAAGTATGCGCTAGTCTCAACACCTCAGTTCGTCTGCATTTCGGAATTACCAGTTGCACAATACTCTCCCCGAGTACTTTATCTCTATGAAATAGATACCCATCTACTTCATAGTAGTTTCCTTTACCTTCCTTAGCATGCTTCCAAGCCAATGCTAACTCGGCACAACACTCCTGCTCGGAACGAAAATTATCAGCCACCATGCTTCTTTTATCCATCTCAGCGGTCACCTCCTCATCTTTAGTACCCAATGTTCCCACTTCATTCCGACATGAAGTAATATTCCTTTGACAATCCTCAATGTTCCCCTGTGCTTTCTCTGGCAGAATACCCAATGAAACCTCGGTTTCATCTACATTTCCTGAGTCACCTCTCAGGTCCTGAGAGCTATGAGCCAGTGAATTCTCTTCACTCTGGGCTCCTCCTAACATACCCAAAACATCTGGTGGAAGCAAAACGTCTTCTACCAAAACTTCTGCCAAAGCACATAACACTTGCTGGGGCACCACATTAACCTGGCCACCGGTAGGAAGAGCATTTGGAACATATACTAAAGGACATTTAACCGCTGGACCGAAAATACCTTTCAAATGAATCGTGGAAGCTCCTTCAACCGATATTCTAGGAACTAAGTCTTTCTTGATAACAGTAATTTCCGTACCAGAATCCACTAACACATGGACTAATTTCCCATATACACTGATAGATGTTTTCACTAATTTACTTAATTTGTCTTCATTAGCCCGCCTAGGAATGACTTTACCTAGCAAATCAATTCTAGCAGCTACCGTCCCATCTTCCATTTCTGTACCTTCTATTGACACCTTATTCACATTAAGTCTTTTATTATCTACCCCTTTGTTTTTCGAACAATCCCGCTTAAAATGTTTATCAGATCCGCAGATGAAACAAGCGAATTTTTTAATTTCCGTTACTTTACCTTTATCAAAGTTTTTCCTAGAAGAAAAATTATCCGACTTTTTCTCCCCAAATGGCTGTTTATCCCAATTACCATTAAAACTTCTCTTTTCACTATCATTCCATTTAGCTCTCGTAGATTCATCGTAGGATTTCCCTTTGGAAGCATAAAATATATCACATTGTTTGCCCAAGTCCCTGGGTTTATACCATTCTTCCCCTTGGAGCACACCAACATGGGTCACCGTCTCAGAATCCAACATTTCAAACATTTTATCTGCTATGGTCAGTTGATTAACTGACTCAAAATCATTCGCTCCTCTTAACTTACAGTAGTATAACCACATCGATGTTAAACGAGACGCGAACTGAGAGAAAGTTTCGTCAGAATTAGGTTTGGCCTTTCTAAAATTTTCTAAACATATTTTTGGTGAGGGTTCATACTCCTTGAGCACATGTTTCAAAGACTCGTGACCTTTTAATTCTTCTTCGCCTAGGTTAACTAATAAGTTTGACATTTTGTCTCCTAACATGCATAACAAAACCTTCGGTTTTAACTCGTCGCTAACCATTTCACTAGTGAAAGCTTTTTCAAGACTAGAAAAGAAATAGTCCCACCCATCTGATTTATTGGGCACGTTTACAGTTAAGAGCCTAACCCTTTTAACTATTTCATCTAAAGATTTCACACGTGTGGTTTGACCATTATTTTGAGTAGCACTCTGATTAGCGTTCCTAGATAATTCTATTTCCAAGCGTAATTTTTCAATTGATAATTGTTCTTGTTGTTCTAGTTTTTGCTGCTGTTCTGTCTCTAACCTTTCGGCTGTAATAACTTCCAATAACTCTTTTGCCTCTTCTTCCTTGTAATATTTACTAGAGATTATTAAATCCCTTACAACAATTTTAGATATAGATGGATCAGGTGACTCATCTAAGTCCCGCACTAAGTCTAACACTTTTGCTTAAAATGAAAAACAATCATATAATATTAAAAAAAAACATGCCATATTCTGAGTCATAAATAACTTACAAAATCTCTTATTTACAACATTTTAACTGGAAGTCTACTTGAAATACATATACATTTTTTTAATGGATATTTTTCACAGACTCAAACATACATTTTTCGCAACAATTTTTTCAAGATAAATTAATCTAATTCTTTTTTTAAAAATTCTGCAAACTGAATTGTTATGCAAAGCACTTTCTATACACGAATTTTAATTTTTGAGACAGCTTCAAAACAGTAAAGAACGATGATAAAAAAAGAAATTATAGTTTAACACTATGTAGAACTCTAAATAACATATTTTACAACATTTAAAAAGATACCCTATTATTTCCAGGTAAAATAAGTACACAATAATCTTCTTATTTCATCTACACAATAATCCAACAACATATAGAATATTGCAATAAACCAATGAAATTTTCTTTTCCAGATATATCTGCTTTTTCTGTTTTATTTAAAAAAAACAAATTAAATATGACTGGATCCCATTACTCTTTTAAATATTTACACAATATTTTAACTTAGGGGAACAATAGCCACTTACCTCAACATGAACGTTGTTTCTGTACTTGAACACGACTGGGATTTCCTTCGTTGTTTTCAGATCACGGCTCCATTAATCAGAAACTGAAGAAAAATACGACATCTGTTTATTCCATAGCCAAACTCGGCAGGTGATGGTAAAACTCCATATGAAGAAGGTCTTGTTTTTTTCACTTGAAACTGTTGCAGGACAATTCCCGGGATCCACGTGGTCATCAACTTGAAAATACACTGCAGGATTCTATTTCCTTGTTAAAAATTTTCTTTCAAACTAAATGTCCACTAGAACCTTGTTCACAATTATGTAGTACGAACACCGATCAATTTGAAATATTTTGTTCATTTAACTTCTGTTCCATTGCACCCCACTCCTGACACCAGTGTAAACTTGTGGGTTCTTCTCGGATCGTGTTCGAATTGTGAAAAGAAAATAATTGCAGTCAGGATTTTGTCCCTCTGTTTTATTGCACACTTTCCATGGGACATTTCATAAGAAAAAGAATATATTAAAATGATCCAAGATTACAATCCATCGTCCCGTCGCCTTTCTTTTCGACCACGTTTTTCGCGCCACCGCTCTCCTTTCTCTCTTCGTTTGGACCCGTCTCCCCTGCCGTTGCCAAGTCCTCCTCCCAATATTGTGTGTCTCGTTCGACCTGTTGCCAGGTGCAGGCAGTAGATCCTTACAGTCAAATAGTTGGTTTTAATAAATTAATTTTATTAAATATAATTAAATTATTGTATTGCTATCCAAATAACCATGTATATATAATTTCAGCTCAATTAAACGCATTTAAATGTATTTTATTAACGATTGAAAATTCCACCAAGATAAATAAATATATAGAGCGAGGTTAGCTAATAGTAGGAAAAGAAAAAAGTATAATATTTTATATTGTTTTCATTTCTACATATGTTTTAAGTATCTGTGTTATTTAATTAAGTAATACCACAAAATTGAAATATCTTTTTAATCTACATATCTGGAGAGTATTTAAAAATATATAATGTATTATATTAAAATATTTTTACACAGTTGTAGAGTATGTCAAAGTCTTGATACGTATATCATCTAAATTAACTTTACTATTTTATACCAAAGAGTTGAAGCATTGAACATCAGTTAAGAGTAATGCAGCACGAGTTGTTGCATCCGCAAGACTTGAACATATCCGTTCTCTATTCCATCACAAGAGCTTAACTCATCACAGACACAATGCTTAGTAAATGAACTCTATTTTTACATTCCCGTATTTCAAAAATTGTACCTCAGTTTGTTCTAAGCGATTAAAGAGAGAGAGAGAGACTGACTCCCTTCAAAACCGAATATGAGTGAGAGAGATTAAAGTAGTTTCAGAGTCCTTTTAAATGGCTTTGTTTCAGCTCTTGAATGGGACCACTGAAGAGCCATTCCATGTCGTGGACATCTGCAGAAAATTTCTGGAGAGTTTGTTTCCAGATGCTTTTATTCCGGTTGGAATTTCAAGAGTTTTGGGAAAATGGGAAAGAGGCGAAATGTTTGTGGCAACACTCTGAAAGTGAGTGTGGAAAGTGGAACTTTCCTGTCTCTAACGATAGTCCTCTAGTCACATCTGGATTAGGAATGATGATGATTGGAATGTATTGAGAAAAGAGTTATAAAAATGTGGTTTCGATCGAGGTCGATAAAGAGTCTCTCAGCTGTGTTTTGAAATCGATTAATGTATGTAGGATTTCTTATAAATTAATTTGTTTAATGAAGTTTATCGTGTTCATCGATTTATTGGTGTTTGTGTAATTATTTTCGCATGAAAGTGCTGCTTACAAAATATTTTTTGTTAGATTTAGTGTAACGGACTGTGCTTAGAACCGTGATTTTCCAAAACCGTAATAATTGGATATTTTTATATATTTAGTTTAACTTGAATTAGAATAAGCGTATAAAGTTGTCAAAAAAGTAAAAATTATTTAAATGTATTTTTTAGTATGAAAAAATGGCTTATTTTAAAAACATTACAATTTTTTGGAAAATGATAATGTAATAATTGATAATTGAAAACGTAATAATTGGTAATTAAAGGTGCTAAATGGAATTATATGTTATAACTGATTATTGAAATTGTTATACTTGTAAAATGGTAACGTAAATGATTCTTTGGAATGATAATGTAATAGTTGGAAAATAACACTGTAATATTTGATAGTTGAAAATGTAATAATTGGAAAATGACAATGTAATAATTGATAATAGAAAATGTGACAACTGAGAAAGGATAGTGTATAAGATTTGTGTAATTTGCAAATGAGAGAAATGCTGCTTGCAAAATTTTTTTTTAGAGTTAAGGTAACGGACTACGTTCAGAACCGTGATTTTCCAAAAGCGTATAAATGGAACCGTATATATTTTTTTCATGTTTAATGCCGCTTGAATTAGAATAAACATAAAACATTTTTTAAAAAATATTATTATATTGAAAATTATTTTAATACATTTTTGGCCTGAATACCCCTTTTGATATTATCGAAGTAAGTTGGGAAGGGGTGGGGGGGAGGAAGTTGCTTACCGAAGAAAATTTGAACTTACAAGAAAATTTTGAAAGCATTTCGATTGTTTGATGTGGAGCAAATTTTTTTTTCATTATAAAAACTAATTAACGATAAATTCGTAAAATTCATTTTACAAAATTGCTCCTATATACTTCCACAATAAAAGCAAAACAATTTTTATTGGTGGAAATTTACAAATATCTAAGAATTTTTTGCAACTTTTATTTATTTCATAGTCTTTTTTTGTGTTATTGCCACACACACACATTAATATATTACTGCAGTGTTTCTCAAACTGTGAGGCGCGCCCTCCTTGGCGGGCGTGATAACTCTACAAGGGGGCGCGAGCATATTGAAAAGTAGAAAACAAAAGGTTATTATTAATTTACACTGCAAACAAAATACTTTCTGATATAATAAAAGATAGAATACACATTTACACTGATATAATACACTTATAAATGTATCAGCACTGTACAATGTATATTTTAGTATTCATTTAACAATACTAAGTTAAAAACAAGTTCTCAATAATTATCAGTGACCCCATGGACTTGTATGAACACTTATCTTGATAATTTGTACGGTTTATAATTAATTCCTTAACTGCCTGTTAAAAGTTACGCAATTCGCTCCCCAATGCCATCGTTTACCCCATAGACGAGCGTATTTTGATGTTTTTTTGTGGGGGAGGGGGGAGGAGAAAGGAAATAAATAAGCAAAAGTCCTCTGAAATAAGTAAATCCTTCGCAAACACTGCCAAGGTCCTTTTATTGCATTAAAGCCCTCTGAATAATTTTATGGGTCACACTGCACAGAAAAGATCGTTCTTCGGAAAGACGTATATATACGTCCAGAAAGTTAATACTTTGGTTGAGCGAGACGCTTATATACATCGGTGGTACATAAGAGGTTAAAGTCGTATATTGTAGCTTTAGTGTCCGAGTATAGTATTATTTAATTCAATACATTGTTATTGTATGGAGGGGGCACGATGAAAATGATGATTGAATACTGGATCGCGTATATTGAAAGTTTGAGAACCACTGTATTACTGACGTATTAAAAACATTTCAAAACAAATTTAACTATTTCATACCCTTACATTTTTACCGTATTGAAAAAAAAGTCTACTTTGCTTAAAACTGCATGACCCACTTCAGAAACAACTCCATTTTAATATTAGTAACGAGAATTGTACAAAGATCCAAAAACTTTCCATTGAATATTTTATTCAAAAAGCTTTCCATTTTAAATAAGTATATAATGTACCTGTCTAAAAATAAAATAAAATAAATTAATCAAAGAAGTATACACCTGATTTTAAGAAAATAAATTTATAAATCGAAAATGTATAATTTCTTTTAATGCTTCTTCATGTCAGCCTATTAATCAAGTATTTGGAACATTTTCAATTCCTTCCCACACTTTCTCTACCGAATTTCTGCATTATTCATTCAACAAAGCATATTCAAATTATCTTAGAAACTCTGAGCACTAATTTAAGCAAGGACTACATTTAACTCTTAATCGTAAACATTGCGCATAAATCCAATTTTTTCCCAGCCAATAAAAGTTTATCTAGCGAAAAGACCTCTATTGATATCAGAGATAAAAAGTAAACAATTTTACTAATCGCAAGTCATTACGCAGTTTCTTAAATTTAACTGCCGAACGCTTCACACAGGCGACGCAAATGTGTGAATAATTTAGAGTACTCGCCAGTGTAAATCACTCTAACTCAATTTGGAAAAAACGTTATTCGCAAATGACTCGCATTTAGAACATTAATCGGTTTAAGAAACATTAACTTTTACTGCCCACTTTGAACCGAACTAATCGTTCGTGAAGGAAGCCACTGAAAATATCGAAAACCCGGTTTTCTTTACTTCCAAAGCGTTAGCCACTAATTTCGTTTAGGGGACTCAAGAAAGAGAACTAAAATTATAACTTCTGTGATAGCTGATACCATTCGTCTTCGGGCTGCTGAGCGGGAAAGTGGTGTAAGTGCTTGGTGATCTGGAAAAATGGTCTTGTGGCCATGGCAAGATATCTGAGAGCTTTCCTTCGTCTTGGGAAGATGATCAAAAACTTAAAGCCATTAAGGATTTTCAGTTTAGGGAATTTACTAAAGCCTATTAAATCATGGTGTTAAAAATTAGACTTTTAGGGCAGTACTTCTCCCCACTTTCAGTATTTGCGACCCAGTATTCAATCATAATTTTCATCACGCCTCCCTCCATAAAATAACGCAATGTATTGAATTCAATAACGCTATACCTTGACGCAGAAGCTACAATACACTTTAACCTCTTAGGTGTCACCGGCATATATAAATGTCTCATTCAGCCAAAGCGTTAAATGCCCGAACGTATATATACGTCTTTCCGAACTACAGTCTTCTCTGTGCACTGCTATCCGTAAATTTTTTCCAAGGCCTTGGAATGCAATAAAATGACCTTGACAGTGTTCTTATTTCAGAGAATTTATTTATAAATTCCTTTGCTCCCCCATCCCGTCTCCCAATACATCACAAACGTGCGCCTACGTAGAAACCGGGGTTCGAGCCCAGTACCACTAAAGACCCACCGTGTAGGGCAGCGATACACGTTAAATCTGTCAAGAGCTGAAACGTCCTCCCGTTGGTGTGGTGTGGTAGTTAGGAGAGGGGGGGTGCCAGCTCAGGTGTCGTCCACGTCACTTGACCATGGTTCAAAATTATGTGGTCCGTCACCAAAAGCCCTCGTGTAGCTGAACAGTGCGACGTTAATATTCAATCAATCAATCAATCAACGTAGAAACCGGTGGCTTTGGGCAGTGATGGGAGGCCAGAACGGATTCAGCAGGGATCGAAATCCCCAAGTCAATTCTTGGAATTTGTCTCAATTCACACTCACCGGATGTGCTAGAATGTTCCCGCGCCTGGGGGTCACTAGACCCATAAATTGTAGGGTGCGTCAGGATTTTCCCGCTTTTTCCAAATTTTGCTAACCCAGGGATTTTGGGAATGCTGTAACTCTGCGCGAGTCCCTGGACCAATGGGGAGGCACAGATAAAGAATCCGCGGAAGAACTTGGAAGTGCTTTGGCGGACTTTAAAAAGCCGCCGCAACCCCGATTTCACCAGAGGGAGACAACCAGAAAACTGACCCATTAACTAAAAATCTAAGTTCTTTTTTTTTTAAGTGGACTCCAGCGCCGACCAATGAATCCCCTCTCTCCCTTCAGTACACAGCCTAACGATAAGTTGAACATTTTGTTTAAGTAGAATGAGTAGTTTGTTAATCTAAGTAGTAATTATCATCTGTAACCTTTTAAAATAAGAATAAATATTCAATTAACTTTTATGGCTGTGAGCAGTTAATTTACGATTACTAACTTATTAATTTAATCATGGTGCAATGTGAATTACAGAACCTGGTTTAAAATATAGAAATAAAATAAATTAAAAGTAGCGTTGCATCAGCAGTGAATGGAGTAACTTTTAATCAGCTGTTTCAAGATCAATTATAAACCGTACAAATTATCAAAATAAGGGTTAATACTTGTATATTATTTTATAAACACACACACAAACACACGACAAGCTCTTTATTAAACTTGCTCTTAACTTATTTCTAATGTGGACTGTGGATTAGAGTTTTGCCTTTGCAGACCTATTATATTCCCCGAAAGCTGGTATCTCATTTAGTGCGGCACCATTTAGGCAGATACCAATAGCCGCAGGTAATTTTGACGTCCCTGAGCTCTGACGATGAGACCCTGTACTAGGATTTAATTTTACCTAGAGCACCTAAGCCAAACAAACAATCTAGAGATCTTTTACATACCGTATAATCACACGACAGGGCCCCTTTCAATTTTTCTGAATCATGAAAATCCACCGACTTGAGCCGGGGTCGAACCCACAACCTTGGGTGCAAAAAGCCAGCGACAAACCAACCACGCCACCCAGCCGGCAATTGTTCTTAACTTCGTATTGTTAAATAAATTATCAAATGCAATGTGCAATACTGATAGATTTATAAGTATATTATTAATGTGTATTTGAATTTTTTTTATTATGTTAAAATGTATTTTAAAAGTTGTTTTTAAATATTTTTTTCATACTTTTTAATATGCCCTTGTAGAGTTATCACGCCCACTTGGGTCCACGCCCCACAGTTTGAAAAACACTGGCTTAACAAATTAAATTGTCGGAAATGGAATTCGATGGAAAATTTTCTGATTTTAAAAGTTACAAATTACAATTTCATATTTTTACTTCACATGTTTTTATCGGTATTGAAATTGTAGATGAAAACATACAAATTGTGTGTGTGTGTGTGTGTGTGTTAACTGAAATCCCCTCCAATGCAATTCTTTGTTGAAGTAAAAATGTATGGGACTTGAAATTCTAGATTTTTATACATATTTATATGTAGATCGCTTTTCTAAAAAGTTTGAGTTTGTTAGGCGTACAATAAAATGTCCGATAGCACTGATTTATGTGAGCAACTATTTTCATCAATGAAAATAACAAAAATTCAGAAAGGTAAAAAATACCCCCCCTCTCCTCCCATTGACATTTATCATCAATTATAAAAATTTCATCAGCTCAATACGTTCAACTAAATTTTATTGACTTGTTTGGTGAAAAACGGTGCCAAATATCTTTCAAAAAGTAATATTAAACACTATTTCTCTTATTATAACTGTTTTGTTTTCTTTTAAAAAATATAAAGTATTAATAATTTGATTGTAAAACTAAAATGGAATATGAAATGACTGTGTAAGTATAATATAAATAAATTTTGAGTCTAATAAATACATAAAACAATATTTCTGAAAACCGTATTTTATTAATTTTTGAACATTAAAAAGCCAACTTAATATAAAATAGATCATGTTACCCACAATATCATACAAGTTTGACATACAAGCTCTAAACGATTGCTTATTTACTTCTGCGATGTTTGATGAAAAAGTTATGCTTTTTTCCAAGCTACAAAGTGATATTTCTATGAAACGGATGCATTGAATTTTTAAACTCAGATGCAGTGAGATTACAATTTTTATATCCCAGCTATCTTAATGCTTCATACCGGGTTGCGATGAGATTGCATCTTTTATATCTCAACCTTATTGATATTCCATACCGGGTTACGATGAGATTACACTTTTCATATCGCAGCCCTCTTAATGTTCCATTTCGGGTTGTAATGAGATTATATATACATTTTTTATATCACAGCCTCTTGACGTTCTGACCGGGTTTCGGTGAGATTAAAATTTTTATATCGGGATGCGTTAAGATTACAGATTTTATACCACAGCCCTCTTGATGTTCCATATCTGGTTGCGATAATATTACAGCTTTTATATCACGGAACTCTTGATGTTCCATACCGGGTTGCGATGAGATTATTTTTTCACATCACGGCCTCTTGTTCCATACCAGGTTGCAATGAGATTACACTTTTCACATCGCAGCCCTTTTAATGTTCCATATCGGGTTGCAATGAGAATAAAGTTTTAATATTACAGCCCTCTAGATGTTCCATATCGGGATGCGATGAGATTACAGTTTTTATACCACAGCCCTCTTGATGTTCCATATCGGGTTGCGATGAGAAGAATGTTTTTATATCACAGCCCTCTAGATGTTTCATATCGGGTTGCGATGAGATTACATTTTTTTTATATCACAGCCCTCTTGGTGTTCTGACCGGGTTGCGATGAGATTACATTTTTTTATATCACATCTCTATTGATGTTCCAACCGGGTTGTAATGAACCGATACTTGTCTTAATATTTTTCACACTAGTAAAAGAGCGTTTTGGTACCTCGTGAAACCAAATGCAACAATTTAGCTCCTCAACGGAAAAAGAAGTAAAAGGGCTTTTCCTTCATTACATGTAGCATTCTCTTCCCATTGAGGCGCTCGTTGTTTCACTTTTGGCACTCGTGTAGCGCATCTTTTCTGCCTCCAAATAAGCGTAGAGGTCCCCCACGGTGGTGATCTCGATGCGGGGTTGTGGAGGGGGTCGCTTCTTCAAGTTGTAGCACCTGCAAGGGAAATAAAATCTCATTAGGCATCTGAACTTGATAAAAACAGTCGCAAAAGTATAACTCGTCATTTTACTTTGTTTAGTATGAGATAGAACTTTTTAACATATGCAAAGACGAAATTCTCTACAATCGATCGAGTTACGTTTAATAAAATACCTTGAAAAAGTACTTTAATTTAGTACTGTTTATAGAAGTGTACTGTCATTTATATACTAAAGGTACTGCATTTAGTATAGTTATTACTTTAATTATAAGTACTGTACATAGCAGTTACTTATGTACTACTTTACTGTATGTAATACTATTAATTTAGTACTGTAAGTACTGCGTTTTTTCTGTAAGTTCTGCATTGTTTACTACTTTTAGTACTGCATTCGAAACTGGAATTTAGTGATATATTGTCATAGTATCTTAAAATTTTCTTTTAATATGCAATACCTTTTACTTGGGGAACCTTATTTACAAATTACAGCTTTTTTGATTCTGAGAAATATAGTAAAAAGTACTTTTATTTTACTATTTAAAATTCAAATTTACATCGAGCTTTGTTCATTGTATGCTATTGAGAAGAACAATTGTGAAAAAAACCTGCTTTCCTCTAACTAAAAATGTCTCAATATAAAAAAATTTAAATGTCTTATAGATTTCAAGAAAATTATTTTTAAAATTAATTTTAGCATTCATACACAATGAAATAAAAAAAATTATTTTTAAAATTAGACGAATAAGAGCTTTAATCTAATAACGTTACTCAATTTTACTTCATTTTCAGCTTTTTTTAAGTGATTCTGAAAAATTGCAGTTTTTTCATTCACTTGATTTTTTACTGCTTTAGTTATAAAATCTATCTTTTTCCTCGTGTGCTTACAAAACTCAACCAAAATTGTTTTACTTTCAGGAAATTGACACATCTATCTAATTTTCGAAAATAATTTATAAGTAGTTAGCTGTCTTCTGGTCCAGAAAAGTTTTAAAATCCATTTAGTAAATCCCTAAGTTTTCCCAATATTTTATAAACGAAGCCGTACTTCCTTACTTCAAACAAGGAAATAAAATATTTATCACATTCAAATGGATATAATGAGCTGAAATATTGCTCACAAAATGCCATTGCACTACTTACATGTTGCAAATCAGCCTCTTCAGAAATCCGCAACCCATCTTCTCAATCCACAAATGTAATCAATATAAATCACAAATTAAAAATAGTATATTAATCGCAGTTTCTCAAAACTTCGTAGTCCTCAGAAACAATAATTCAAATGTCCAAACACAAAAGTACTTCTCAGTGTTGGGATGTGTGTATTGTTGCATTAACAATGTAGTTTTTTGACAGAATAATTGCCATTTTAGTAATTGGTGCATTCTTGTACAACAATACTATTCATAAAAAAACGTTTACATTTACCGTACAAATTATCAAGATAAGTGTTAGTTGTTGTATATAATTTTTTAAACGAAAAACCCTTGGGGTCACTGGTAATTATTAAACTTGTTCTTACCTTAGTATTGTTAATTAATTATATAATACATTGTGTGGTACTGATACGTTTATGAAGGGAGTACAAATATGTGTTTTATATTTTATGTTAGAAAGTATTTTGTTTGTTTACTTTCAGTAAATTAATAATTTTTGTTTCTGACTTTTCAATATGCTCGTACCCCCCTCGTAAGGTTATCCCGCCCCTCTAGGGGGCGTTGAGAAACGCTACCTTAGACCTATTAAATGCTTTGGAGGAATCCTATCGTATACTTAGAATATATCTTAAAAATACGTAGATTAAAGCAACATGTTACATCAGTGCTTCTCAAACTTTCAATATTTGCGACCCAATTTTCAATCATAAATTTCATTGCGCCCCCCTTCATTAAATAGCAATGTATTGATTTCAAAATTAGCGTACTAAAAGCTACATAATTAAGCTACAATATAAAATTAACCGCACAAATTATCAAGATAAGTATTAAATTGTGTGTATAATTTTGTATACAACAAGCCCATAGGAGTCACTAGTAATTAAAAATCTTATTCTTAACTTAGTATTGATAAATTAACTATCAAATACATTATGCAGTTCTGATACAGGGTTGGATCCTTGCTGGGCGCACTGCTTGGCGACAAAATTTTTGGCACCAACTAATATTGTCATCCCCCGATTTTTCTTTGTTTTCGTCCATGATGCCATTTTTTGAAACACGGGTTTTTGGCGCCATTTGGCGGGAAAAAAATGGCGTTCAAAACAGCAGTGTGCCCAGCTAGGATTTTACCCTGATACATTTAAAAGTGTATTATATCAGTGTATATGTGTATTTTACTTTTTTATTATGTCAGAATGTAATTTGTTTTGCTTCCATTCAGTAAATTTGCAATTTTTTAAATCTTTACTTTTGATTTTTTGATATGCTCACGCTCCCCCTTGTAACGTTATCACATCCCCCAAGGGGGCGCACCCTACAGTTTGAGAAACGCTGCTTTAGGGGATTTTAAAAAGTTTTTAATTAAGGTATATTTCTTATTAGAATGTTGTCAATGTTTTGATTAAACTGTGCTAATTGAAATAATTCTGCTGAAATTTAAAATCAACCGTATGCTTTTTTAAAATGATTTAATAATTTAAGTAAACTCTGTAGTAACCGCGTTGTGGTTTTCGGTATTTTGGGATTCAAGTAAAGATCATCCATAATCTCAGTGCAAAATCTAATTTATTATTTCTCTAACTTAAATCGAACAACTCAGGGTAGGAAATGCACACCACTACAAAGTATTGGAGCAATCACACGACAAAAAGGATACTCAATATTGAGTATAATCTAATTCACTTACTCTTAGAACACTTTGGACTTCTAATGTCTAATTCACCGTAATTCTGTTATTAGTTGTACGACCTCCGGTCGTTATTATTAATACCTATCTTATGACTAATTCATTAATTAGCAATATTTGATCATCCAGAAATTACTCGTTGACTTACTCTCGACTAGTTCTCACAATTACTCTCAACTAACTTCGCGTATCAAAAAGTCAATGCTTAATAGAACCATTCATTTGAGTAAATCGAGTCTTCTTCTTTGGGAGAATATTTTCAATACAACAACAGTTAAAAAGAAATAAATTTACCCCAAGAGGATTTGTTACGGGTTCGCGGATATACCCGGTACAACTCGAACGAGAAAACTATACATAAAGCATTAAAACATAAATCCTT
Source organism: Trichonephila clavipes (assembly GCA_019973935.1). Lineage (NCBI taxonomy): Eukaryota > Metazoa > Arthropoda > Arachnida > Araneae > Nephilidae > Trichonephila > Trichonephila clavipes. Next base: position 418,980 of record BMAU01001551.1, read on the forward strand.
TTAGATATTGAAATATACTGCACTCTTAAATACTAATTCTGTTCCTTCTTCATAAGCACTACAGCCGATTTCCGGCCGTCTGCCTCATTTAGTTTAAACCATCTTTATATTTTTACTGCTATTGTTTTCAATCTATTTATGTACATGTTTGGCAAGCACTTTTCTATACTGTCTAGCCATCTAGTACGGTGTCTGCCTCTTCTTTCCTTGCACTCTGGTTTCAAAATCAGTGTTTGCTTTATTTGGTGATAACCTGAATATGTGGCCATACCAACTTAGTTGTGAAGCTTAAGTTGCTTTAATTAAATTTAGTTATCTATACTTCCTTTGTAATTCAAAATACTCGTAGCTACATCGATGAAAGAGTGTTTTTTCATGTGCATGTTACGCAATGCTGCACAAAAAAGGGAAATAGCAAGAAGTGTGAAATTCGATATCCTGAAATTATGGGTGACATGGTTAGCAACTCGAAGAGATTTTTTTTTTTTGATATTCGATTTATATTTCTTTAAAAAAATTGGACTTTGAAGCAATCTTTTATAGCTCTGGTTAAAATAATTGCTATAAATTGCAATTAATTAAAAATTTTCTTGTTTCTCTTACAATACGTTTATTTTTTTTGTACTTATTCATTTATTGGTTCTTTGAGATAGAATTACAATTGTTTTCGAATACATACTATTCTTAAGAAAAATATTCTTTCAATAACTGAATTTCAGTTTTGGAAACACAGTTTGTATTTGCAATTATATGTAATGAGATACTTTTAAATAGTAAATTATAAATAATATTAATTTTGGCAGGCATTAATGTGAATGTTATCAGTTATATAAATAAGAACTTTTTTATGCTTTACTGTGCGTTTTAATGCAAGGAATTAATTCAAAATATACGTCTTAGATCCACCAAGACCATTGAAGAAAATTATATTTTGACAACAGAGTATCGTTTTATAAGAGAAGTGTCAGAAAATCGGAATAAATTTAAGGTAAATAATTTAAATTAATTTTTTAAACATTAATTACCGAAATTATGTGTGTGAGGATCTAATTAATTATGGGAGTAATTAAAAATTCTTTTTTTCTCTTATTTAACTAAGTGGGCAGTTATTTCTGATCATTTATTAAATGTACATAGGTGGGATATTGGTAACATTCTTGAAAATGTATTTCAAAGAATTTAAGTTAAATTAATTAAATACTCAAATTAAAAATACGTCTTTCTGTTTTAAACGAATATTAATAGATGCTTTCCTTTATTCAGTAGCCACATTTTCGATAAGTAGTGATGTTATTCGTGATAAATCATTACTTTATGTTCAAAGTTTTAAGTATGCCGTCATAATTACTATAAAATCACCGCAGTTTCCCCGACAGCAGTAGTTTCTGCAATTCCTTTGTTATACTAGTAGTTAGTTTTAATTGCAAATGTAACCACAGTATATTATTTTTACAATTGCATTACTTCTTTCGTGTCATACAATAAGTTTTGTTAATATTCAGGCACTTTAAAGATATGAGAGACATTTGGAAGTAATTAAGACTACATTGCCTTAATGTGATTCTATTGTATGCTCTTCAAAATATTTTCCCAAGAAAAATTAAATATATTCTTAAACACAACACAGTACTCTAATTTACTTTGAATTTATTTTTAAGCTATTACTTCAACGTAATTTTAAACAGAACGCAGTTTTAGTTTATTCAATTATGTAATATATGAATCAGAAAATGTGGTTAGAATTTTAATAAGCTTATCATTATTCTTTTTATATATTAAAGTATTTCTTTAGGTATTTAAATTGTAACTTCTGTTAAATAAATTATATTGTAGTATATAAATTTTTTTTCCTATACGAACATTCATTTCCATAAAAAAAAGAAAAATTCAGCTTTTGTATTTGAGATTTAAACGTTATATATATATATATATATATATATATATATATATATATATATATATATATATATATATATATACATTTTGAAGGGATTTTACGCAGGGATAAGCTAAATTTTGCACAGCTTTTTTTTAATAAATCTTTTTGTATACATAGGTCAAAAAGGGTTAGTGAAAACCTTATATAAATTTATTATTTATTTATATTTGTCTACCTTTAATTCAAACCATTTTTTTCTTTTAGATGTAATATAGAAATTACCATATTTACTCTAATCTAAGCCGCACTTGAAATTCTCAACAAATCTTTGTGGTAAATGAAAAATAGTTTAATATAGTTTAGAACCAGTAAATGCTCTAATTGACCAATCCAACGCATTTTTTTAATTCGATTCTAAGCTGCACCCGATTTTCAGTAGTTTTAATCTTGGGGAAAAAGTACGGCTTAGATTCGAGTAAATAAGGTATATTTTTATATATGCCTCATTTTCATAATATTCAGTAAGATATAATTGTTGTATTAAAAATTAATCAGATATAAATACTTGATTGTACAATATTCCACATAAAAACTTTTATAAATATCCTTTTATAAAATTAAGATTTAAAAATATCTGAATTGTGAGTGTGTGTGTGTAAATTTTCATTGCATTTTTCTTCTTTTTGCACTTTGCCCTAAGCAATGCCAAATAAACAACAGATGGGGTTTCTTATATTTATAAAATAACGACATTAAATTAAATGTTACGTATTCTCTTTCATTGTTATTTTGAGCTTATTTCATTATTGTTATAATAGTACAGCATTTATAATTTACCTTTTAATACGCAGATCGCTTGATGGAGTATATTTTCCCTTTTATTTCAAACTATATATCAAAACACAGTTCTACGAACAATAGGTTATATTACTATTGATTTTCCTTTCAATTTTTCATTCCTTCCATTTTTAATTACCGTTTAAAATTTTTATTTAAATTCAGTGAATTATTTATTTTTTGAAGTCTAAACTATTTCCAAAATTTTTATATTTCAGAAGTTCGTACCTGAAAATATCCAAAGTAAATTTATTTACAAAATATTAATACCTAAATAAAATATTATCCTGATATGTTAATGATTAATATTAAAATATTACCCTGAAAACTTATCCAAAGTTCTCACGGATAACACTTAATAAATATCCATTGTATATCTGCATAGTTATAAGAAGGTTAAACTGAAATAAATATTTATTTATTTATTTAATACACTTACAGATTTATTCATTAATATGAGTAAATATATAATTTAATAAATGAAAATGTTGGCGAGATTACTAACTGTATTTTTTCGTTCTTTCTTATTTTTATTATTCTAAGAAACAAATTCTTTTGGCATCTAAACTGAATATAGAAGAAACACAGAAAAGCAATTTCTGTATTGCTGCTAATAAATTGCTTTTGCTAAAAAAACTTAGCTTATTTTTTACTGTCTCAGTTTTAACAAATTTAATCTAATAATCGAGATTTGGGCATTATTTCTTATATTTTCCTTATTAGATAGTCATATATATGTATTTGACATGCATTTTGACCGAAGAAAAGTGAAGTAATAATAAAGAGAATTAATTCAATGAGTTTTATTTATAAAGAGCTATTTTAAACATTTGCTTCAATAAGAATATAAATATAATTAAAGGAATTTAATATAATGAAATAATAAATAGTAGGAATTTTATATATAATCATTAAACTTCAGATTTATTATTAAACGTGGAATATAATATATTTAAAATAACTTCAGAAATTCTTCTTATTAATATATATTTAAATGATTAAAATTATACCAAATTTTGAGCAATGTTTCTTTTATTTGTAAACATTTAAAAATTATTATTTTAGAGAACCAGGACATCATACACAATCAAAAAATCAGTTTTTCAATTTTAGTATTAAAAAAATATTGCATATTTTTTTTGAATCTAAAAATGTAGAACACTTATATGCTTGTTTATAAAATAACCTTAAAATATGAAAAAAAAAGTAATTGACAAAAATGTTAACAAACGTTTACAAATGTTTAGTTTTTCGATTTTCATCAAAGCGCAATTTCTTTACTTTTAGGTACACTTTTAAAAATCTCTCTACTACTACTACACTTTAAAAAAAACTAAACTATATGGTTCCAATTTTTTTATACTTCTATTCAGGATACGTGTGCATATAGTAAACATTTTTTTATTCGAAAAAGTACATAGTTTTTTTTTAAAAAAAAAAGGGGAAGGAATTAAAAAAATTCAAAGTTACGAAATTTTATAATTTTTTTAAAGAAACTATCTTAATATTTTACTAAAAAATAGGTTCACTATATTTTGTGTATTGTTTTATAAATGTGCAAAAATATTTTACTTATATAAGAAATACTATTTTTAAAAAATGGTACCTAAAAATAAGCATCTCAAAAATTATGTTCAACTTAAATTAATCAGAAAAAAAATAAATAAAAATTTAGTTTTGTATTTCTACAGAATTATTAAAATATCTTTATCAAGATCACAAAAAATCTTAGCACTGTTGGAAATTTTTAAGGATATAAGTCACATAAGCAAATAGTCTTATTTTTGGCATTTTACTCTGTTGAGCATGTCCTGATACCCATAAATTGAAAATTATTCTGTTGAATTAATAGTTATTTCATTCTGTAAACTTATTTTATATTTTATAAAGAAATGATAGTTACTTTTTCTTTCTTTAAAAATATTATGTAACCATTTTTAAGAAAAACAAAAACGGTATTAATTAAAAATGATACTGAGAAATTTTATAGTAAAATTTAATAATGGCATATAAATAAATTAATCTTTATTTTTGTTTATAATTCGTAATTTATCATATCTTGAGTTACCATTTTTTACTGCAATTTGTCCATATATTTTTTAGAAAATATATTTGTATTTTAATTACTTCATAAATTTCTAAATAATGTTTTGAAATTTAAATAAAGCTACATGTGTAATATAAAATTAGAATTCTAGTTTCGAATAAAATTCATTTAGAAAAGCTTAAAATGAAAACTTAAATTTGGTCGAAGAAGAAATTTCGTAACCTACATTTAATAACGTTTTTTTCAAATCATATCGATTTATCATTTATAAAGAAAAAGCAAGAAAAATGTACACTCTGAGGTAAAAGGCAAATTACTCTAAAGTTTATTTTGATTTTTTTATCGATATTTTTCTGTAATGGATTTATAACGATTTTCATTCAATGGAAGTCTTATTTTTCTTATTCTTGTAGTCTCGATTTGAAATGACCTTCCCAATTTAATTTTTTTTTAGTAAATAAAATCCATTAGCAAGATTAGTTTAGTTTTTGACCAAAATATTGCTTAGGTATTAAAATTTGTTATAATGGTCTAAGGCGATATTAACTACTAAGGGAATTTCTTATTGCTTTAAAAATTATTCCTTTTTCTTTTCTTTCTTTAAACAATTTGGTAGATACCGATTTGCTTCTCTCTTTTTTTATTAAAGCTTTGTGCACTCTAATAATTTAAATTTTTTTTATTATAGCTTATAACAAATTCCATTGTACTCTAGATTGTAAAGCATCAATCTAAGATCTGTTTAATTTATTAATTCCTCCACGTTCTATATTTTTCATAGAAGCAAATTTTTTCAATATACGGAACTGGAAAATCAATTATATTAAAAATAGAGAAACTGTCTTCTCAAAATTCTTAACTTAAAATTTCAAGATTTTTTTGTTAAATGTTTACAATTTTTGTGATAAAATTATGTAACAATAATAAATACATTATGTCATTATAACATTTTCAGCGTACTGGAATAATTTATCTGTGTCTCTGAAACAAAACGTACTGTGTAAATTGCAGTTTGTGTTCATATATTCACATTTTGCACTAAAATGTTTTATTTTATTGTAAAATATTCAATATGAATGAACCTATCTTAAAGATTGATTTTGAAAATTTTAAAACCATCTTTTTTCAGTTGTTATTCTTATATTTGTACAATGGTTGAAGAAACTAATATTGATTTGAATGGTTATAGTTTTGATAAATATGACTCAATTGAGCTTATAATTATATTTATCTACACACACACGCACTTTTCATTTTCCACTAAAAGGATTCAATGTCCTGATTTGATTAATTTCCTATAGTAAAAATGTAACTAAATTGCTTGCGCATGCATTTTTCCCATCAGCAGAAAATCGGCAACGTTTCACCCTAAAACAACCCAATAAATGCTATGATTTCTACTCGACTGTTAGTTTTGGCATGACTAATATACACTGGTGTGCAAAACTTAAGCAACAATGTAAAAATTAAGCAGATAACGATGAAATTGCAGAAAAGGAGGTCTGGAGATCAGTACAGTGAACACTTAAGTCAGTAGAAACGTCATGCGTATGCAAATATCAGGAACGAAACGTCAGAAGCGACATGAGCGTACGCAAAACGCGTGATGTCGGCGCGTGCTGTTCAACAGTAAAATAAAATGAAGGACGCAGACGCAATTCAACATCTTCGCTGCAAGTTCCAGTGAGTCAGTTCGTGAAATATGGCTAGAAGAAATCACCTGGACGACTTCACACGTGGAAGAATGATCGGAAAGCTGGAGGAGGGGCGTACCGTCACCAGTGTAGCTGCAGAGTTCGGAATAAACAAAAGTGTCGTTTCGCGCGCTTGGAAAGCGTTCCAAACCAAAGGTACAGCTGTTAGAAAGGTTGGTGGTGGCCGCCCGAGGACGACAACTGCAGGGGATGACCGATATATCATCCTGCAGGCGAAAAGAGACCGACGGCAGTCAGCAAGCGTCATTGCTCAGCAACTCTCTACAGCAACGGGGCGACAAGTGTAGCGGTTTACTCTGGCCAGATGCCTTCACAAAGGGGGCCTATTCTCCCGCCGTCCTGAACGCTCCTTCCCGTTGAAAGTGGACCACCGACGCCACCGTTTACAGTGGTGCAGAGAGCACAAAAACTGGACAACTGATCAATGGAGTCGTGTCCTGAGAGTCGGTTCAGTACCAGAAGCGATTTTCAACGCGTTTTGATTTGGAGAGAGATCGGGACACGGTTTAATACCAGTAACATCAAGGAAAGACACCATTACGCTGGTCCTGGAGTTCTTGTCTGGGGAAGCATTATGCTGAACGGGTGAACTGAGCTCCACATTTTCGATAGAGGGTCTGTAATCGGGGATCGCTATTGTAAGGAGGTACTTCTTCCCCATGTGCGTCTGTTCCGAGGTGCCATTGGCCCAGACTTCATTTTTATGGATGACAATGCACGGCCACATCGGACTCTTGCTGTTGAGGAGCTGCTGGAAAGTGAAGATATCACTCGAATAGATTGGCCAGCGTACTCCCCAGATTTAAATCCCATCGAACATGTATGGGATGCTTTGGGGAGACATATTGCAGCACGCTTACATCATCCGGAGAACACCCAACAACTCAAACAGATGCCGATTGACGAATTGGGAACTCTAACCGCAAGAAATGTTGCACCAGCTGGCTCTGAGTATGCGGAGACGGTGCGAAGCAACCATTGCAGTGAGGGAAGAGCATATACCATATTAAGGAACATCTGCTTGTTGTTCTTCCTGTTGGATAGACCATCATGAGTCACGATACTATGCGTTCAATAAAGCTTGTTTTTGTTTGATTCCATACCGTATGCATTGTATTCCTTTTTCAGCGTCGATGCTTTCGTCATCCTTTACGTACATAATACTCTCCCTCATTTCTGAATTTCATGTCTCTCAGATGATTTTTCGTGAAGTTATGGCAATAAACCCACCTTTTGCTTAAGTTTTGCACACCAGTGTGTATAAAAAATTCATTGTAGATATGTAAGTGAATGCATATGTACTTTTAAAGGATCAGTCTATAAACAATAAAAAATTTGGTGATCGTTTTTTTTTTTTCATTTTTTTCATTATTTTTCTATTTTTATAACTCTTTATAGATATTTTTATATTTATTTTAACCACATTACATTTTCTAAGATTCTTGATTGATATCTATTATATCAGGTTCGTCAAATAACGACCTGCAAAGAGATTTGTTGCGAACCGCCAAGGCATTCAGAACACCAAATAGACACAGTTAATACTCTCTAAATTGGGGCCAGCATACAAAGTTTTCCTTGCATGAAGGTCATCTAGAGCAGGGGTACTCGACCTTTTTTTCTGCTGGGCCGCATACATATGTCAGCTATTTCACGTGGACCGCAACACGAGAATAAATGGAGGAGGGTGGGGAAGAAATGCTTTAAGACCAAGATAACATTAGAAATTTAAAATGTGAAAGATTGATCTAAATATTATAAATCCTGTTTTGCATTTTATAATTACTACTTTTTATGTTTGTCACTAATAATAAATTAGAAGCATTTAAGAAACAATCCTTCACAATTTCTGCATCGGTAAAAGGTTTCATATGATTACCAATAATATAACAAGCTTCATACGATGTCTTTGTTACCACTCTGATTAACAATGATAAAACACTTTGCTGCAGTTACAAAGATTATTCAAGAAAAAGCCAATTTATCACTCTTGAAATCTATCTTCCAAACAAAGTGTCATTGAATGATCCCTGTTTATTCCTGAATATTATTTGTTTGCAAAATATGAAAGATAGTTAAAAATTTGCTCCACCCATAAAGTGGTTGCTACTCCACTGTTGTCTGTTTTCACTAACCGTAACCATTCCAAATGGAAAAAGAATATCAATTCGTACTCGTACGACACAGACAACAAAAAGCAAAATTTATATATTTGATTTTTTGACAAAGAATTTCCCACCTAATTTTTAATACAATCTTCTTAATTAAGTAAATTTCTCAGAGCAGTGGGCCATAATCGGGCCACTTAAAAAGGCTCGTTGGGCCACATGCGGCCCGTGGGTCGATGGACTCGATGATCTAGAGTAAATATAAATGTAAGTTGGCTGGTATTAACTTGTGATGGATTTTCTTTCGCATTCATCAGAGTTCGGGAGTTAGAATGAAGATCAGCCATAATCAAAACAAATATAATTTATTAATCTTTAAACAAGTCTCAACAACCCAGGTTAAGAAATTCACCTATAATAAAGTTTTGACGCAAAAGCGAGGTAGACGATATATTTAATTATGAATTGGATCTCTTACTCTTTTGGAACGTTTTGGTATACGTTTTAAATAATCGTAATTCCAATTTGAAGTACCCGACCTCTTGTCGATATCACTGCAATTGAAATATCTTACATCAGCGTTTCTCAAACTGTGGGGCGCGTCCCCTTGGGGGGGGGCGTGATAACCTTGCAAGGGGGCTCGAGCATATCAAAAAGTCAAAAATAAAAGATTTGAAAAATTGCAAATTTACTGAACGGAAACAAATGCATTCTGACATAATAAAAAAGTAAAATACACATTTACATTGATATAATATACTTATAAATGCATCTGCACTTCATAATGTATTTGGTGATTAACTGATAATTACTAAGTTAAGAACAAGATTAATAATTACTAGTGACTCGAATGGGCTTGTCATATACAAAATTATACACAATATTTAATACTTATCTTAATAATTTGTACGGTTTATAATTAAAGTCCTATTGTAGCTTTAGCATGTAGCTTTTAGTACGTTATTTTTTTAAATCAATACATTGCTATTTTATGGAGGGGGGGAGTACGATGACAATTATTATTGAAAATTGGGTCTCAAATATTGAAAGTTTGAGAAGCACTGTCTTATATATAAATTCGTCCATCATTAGTTTTAAATATTAAGTCATTAATCAGAAGTCCTTCTCGACTAACTTTCTACTACTTTACGCTAATCATTAACTTCTATCTAACTCCTAACCTCTCTCTCTCGAACCTAAAAGTCAATGCCTAAATATAAGCCTTGATTTACATAAACCGGATCTTCTTCGGGAGAAAGTTTTCAATAGAACAATATTTAAAGAAATATTTTCCCCAAGAGGATTAGTAGGAGGCTCGCGAATAGAACCGTTATGCTGTGATGAGAATTTCCCAGCAAGAAATCTCACTTCTGGAGTAAAAAAAAAATATCGAAAATTATTATTGGGTACATTTGCCTCATTAAATTGATTCTAAAATTAAATGTCCTTGCAACTATAAATGATATGAAATTAGCATAATACTGTTATTACTTTACTTAGCATATTTATTGATTTTTATGGTACAATGTTTACCTTTTTTGAGATGCAAATTTAATTAATGATTGCAATTGTTTTAAAAAGGTTTGGCCCTCAGATATCCTCCGCATTTGTAAAATGGCCCTCAGGCCAAAATAATCGCTCATCATTGTATTATATAAGGATTTCATAGAAATAACATACTTTTTGTTGAATGTATTTTTGGCTTATCTTTACTTATGCAAAGACGGGTGCAGTTCCAACATCTTTCAACTAGTATATTAAACACATTTATACTTAAAAATAACATAAGTTTGTTTTAATTCCTTCCAAAAGTAAAACGACCCTCCTTTTATAAGCTTAACTGTAGTGCAGCGTTTCTCAAGCTGTGGGGCGTGCCCCCTAGGGGGCGGGATAATTTTGCAAAGGGGCGCGAGCATATTGAAAAACTGAAAACAAAAGATTATTTGGAAAAATATATTAATTTACTGAAAATCAACAGACAAAATTCATTCAAACATAATAAAAAAAATAAAATACATATTTACATTGATGCAATACACTTATACACTGCTGGACAATTGCTAAGGACGGATAACACTATCATCCATAGCAACCACAAAATGAAAGGAAGCAAAATGTAGAAAATTAGAATAAGTGCGGGATATTAGTAAGAAGAAGTATGAGTATGCAATTTTTTTTCCACGTATGTTCATCACGTGATAGCGTTCATAAGAGTTTTAAAGGTTTTGACGCGTGTGGACAGTTGTTGTTTCAAGTCAAAGTTTTACAGGAAAGATTTAATAGACGAACTTAAAATTTTTGGCATGTCTTCCCGACATCACATAGATGATTTTATGCGTGGCCGAATTATTGGAAAGATCGAAGAAGGGCGAAAAATAACAGATGTTGCCAGGGAGTTCGACATCGCTCACAGCGTTGTTTCACGGCTGCGGAAGTCATTTAAAACTACTGGAATGTGTAGTAGACGGCACGGAGGAGGTCGTGTTAGAAGTACGATGCCTGCAGAAGACAGATATATCGTCCTATCAGCAAAAAGGAACAGGCGCACCACAGCTCAGCAGGTGGCAAATCAGTTTCTTGCTGCCTCGGGAAAGCAGATCTCCCGAAAAACTGTTGCCAGACGTTTGAGGGGAGGAGGACTATACGCACGCAAACCTGTTGTGTGTATCCCATTGACCAGACAGCACCGTACTGCCCGTTTGCAATGGTGTCGTGAGCATCAGAATTGGACTGAACAGGACTGGGCATGCGTACTATTCTCAGATGAGAGTAGGTTCAGTCTGTCATCGGATTGTAGACGCCAACTGATCTGGCGCGAGAGTGGTACTGCTTATCGTCCAGAAAATATCCGGGAAAAGGACCGATAACCGACATGCAGTATCATGGTGTGGGCCGGCATCATGATCAATGGCCGCACGCGCCTACATGGGGTTGCGAATGGGACTATGACGGGCCAACGATACATTGATGAAGTTCTACTTCCTCATGTTCGTCTTTTCCATGGTGCTGTCGGTCATAAATTTGTTTTTATGGACGACAACGCAACATGTCATCGAACACTTGTTGTTCAGGATTGTCTAGACAGCGGGGGTTTTCAACGTCTCGTATGGCCAGCGCGTTCTCCAGATCCAAACCCCATTGAAAATGTGTGGGATGCTTTAGGGAGGCAAGTTGCTGGTGGAAACTATCCTCCGACAAACAAGAACACCCTCATCCGTGCACTCACAGAGGAATGGGATAAATTGCCTCAACAGCTGCTGGATAATATTGTGCAAAGTATGGTACGACGTGTGGAATGTTGCATCACACTCCCCGGTGGACATATCCCGTACTGATACCTTTCTTTAAGGTGCCTCCTGACTTTTAGATGCATTGTTCTATTTCTCCGTACGCAGATCAAATGAACATTTTTTTTCTTTCAGATGTTTCACAGTTTTTGTACTTTCCAGAACAATAAATATTCTTTATTCTAATGTCTGAACAGTGTGGCAACTATATTTTATCCTACTAGGCCTCATGTCTCGCTTAATGTTATGCTACTTAGCAATTTTAGATCCGTCCTTAGCAATTGTCCAGCAGTGTAAATGGTATCAGTACTGTACAAGGTATTTTATAATTAATTTAACAACACTAAATTTAGTCAAGCTTAATAATTATCAGTGAATCCAGGGACTTGTCATATATAAAATTATGTACAAATTTAACAAAATTGTAATAAACCCCTTAACTGCCGATTAAAGGTTAAGTGATTCTCTCCCCAATGCCATTGTTTTCCATGAAAGCGCGCATATGGGATCTGGGGGGGAGGAAAGGAAGAAATAAGCAAATTCTCTCTCAGTAAGTAAATACTTTGCAAAGTGGTATCGCAGCTTTAGCGTCAAAGTATAGTTTTTTTAATGCAGTACATTGTTATTGTATGGATGGGGGGGCGATGAAAATTTTGGTTGAGTATTGGGTCACAAATATTGAAAGTTTGTGAAGCTCTACTGTAGAGCAATGACTCTCAACCACTGTGCCGCGGCACTTTCGTGTGCCGACAAATTTGCTTAAAATAATTATTTATACTCTGAGAATAAAAATAAAATCTGGAATTGAATAATTTCAAACATTTTAAAGAAATAAACTAAGGGGCATATTTAACTTAATCTGTCATTGATAGATGAAAGTGTATTACAGATAAATAAAAAAATTTTAAATTTACTTTATATATATATATTATCACTATCTAATAGTTTAAAAAAGGAGTTAATTGCCTATAACGCCCCTTAATTCTGCACAACGCCACTTGGGGTCGATTTTCACAAAACCCATTTTACAGCGGATGTGTACTCTATGAAAGGAATACGCTTACCAAATTTCAAGACTGTACGTCTAATAGTTTAAAAATGGAAATAATTATCTATAACGCCCCTTAATGCTCTACAACGCCACTTGGGTGTCGATTTTCACAAAACCCATTCTGTAAGGGATCTGTATGCTATAAAAGGAATCCGCTTCCCAAAATTTCAAGACTGTACGTCAAATAGGTTGAAAATGGAAACATTTATTTATAACGCACCTTAAGCGCCCTCAACGCCCTTTGGAGGTCGATTTTCGTAAAAATCATTGTGTAGGGAATCTCTACTTTATGAAAGAAATCTGTGTATCAAGTTTCACGACTGTACATCAAATAGTTTAGTAATGGAAATAATTATCTATAACGCCACTTAAACCCCCCGTAACGCCCCTTGGGGTTCGAACTTTGCAAAATGCATTCTTAGCTGACGTCTACTCCATGAAGGGAACCTACCTACCAAATTTCAAGTCTGTAGGTTTAATAGTTCCGGAGATATCGTGATTAGTCAGTGAGTCAGTGAGTCAGTGAGTCGCTTTTCTCCTTTATATATATAGATTGTTAATGTGCTGCGCTAAAGTTTAAAATTTTTAAAAGTGTACCGCAACAACAACAAAAAAGTTTAGGAATACTGCTGTAAATATTTCATATATTTTTTATTCAATATGGCAACTACTTGTACAGTGTTTTACCATCCCTGAAAATATTTTAATTGCTATAAAAGGTGAATTTTATGTTTTTAAAACTTATAACCCCAGCTAGTCTTTACATATATATACATAAGTGAATGCTTGTATGTATGACCTTGCTTCCCTCCAACACCGTTTAATCAATCACTATGAAAATTGGACATATATTTTTTTTTTTGGGGGGGGTTGTGCTATGCTCTTTGTTGCAGCTCTCCACCAGGTTGTGACGAGGCTTTATCGCGACTTCTAACTAATCCTCTTGGGGAATCTTTGGAGCCAGAATGACATTTCAATTCAACTTTCTCAAGAAGAAAACGCGATATGCAGATTTGTGAATGAATATATATTGGAGCTTTTGCATTCGTGAGTGAGTCGGCTGGAGGCCGGAAAGTCATATAGGAGTTGTATAGAAGTCGGCTAGAAGCCGGCTAGAAGCCGGAACGTGAAATAGAAGCTGGATCAAGTCGGATAATAATATATATAGAAGATTAATATTAAAAGAATAGACTACAAGAGGAAGGCATAAAGCTTGGTTGCTGATCGCCGTGTGATATCGGTAAGAGATTGATTATTAAAGTTTGATTACAGAATGTACCCTAGCTTGTTGAAGAATCTACTATAAAGATTTGGAGGTTAATTTATCATAAAGATAGTAAGTAGGATTTAAGGCGCTATTTTGACTTAGTATTAATATTTAAGTCATATCATTCCTGATCCGATTATCTAGTGAGACTTGTGTTGCATTGATTAATATATTTTGAGAGGATAATAAATTAGATTTATTATGGAGAGTTCGAGTGGTCAATCATTTATTTCTACAAATCTAGGTCGCGTGGTTGAAGAGATGATACCCCAGGGCAGGGGGGGGGGATATCACAAGGTGATGCTACAGAATATTAAATTCTACACCGTTCAATCAATCGCCAAGTTGCCAACAGGGTCGCCAAAAATGATGCTGGCTTCTCTCTATAGCCAGCATTTCGCTATGATTCCATTGGATCGCCATTATATTATAAGGAATAGTGTTGCTTGCAAATATTACATTTTTACCGTGAGCAATATACAAAAGAAAGTAATATTAACGCATTACACATCAAGATATAAATTATTCACGCTATTTTAAACGTTCATTATACAGAATTTGTAATAATGTGTTATTTTTGCTGAGCAGATATCAGCTTAGGAAGGTGTTTTCAAAAACCGACCCACAAGAGAGTTACGGGGCGTTATAAATAAAAAAATCCGTTTTATCAACTTTTAGATCTAACGACTTAAAATTTAACAAAAAAAAATTGCAATTTTGAAAAAAAAAATTGCAATTCACGTAAAATCAACTCATTAAAAACTTCTTTATCCTTCAATCTGTATTGTTTAATTCTTCAGTTCCCCCCTGCGAAGAACGGGTATACCAGCTAGTTTAAAATAAAGTAACACGAAAAGAGGTTCACACCATTTCCTTATGTCTACAGTTTAGAAGCATCTTAAGATAGCAAATGCATATGTTAAAGTATACTCTGACTAGACAATCCATTGTTGTGTCTAGCGAGCTCAGCAAAAACATCAACGTCATTTTTCACCGACAGCTGCCCTGTAAAGTATTCAAAGTTCAACAACTTCCACCTTTGTGCCACTTTTGCTATCAATGGGGGCTCTCCGCTGCGAACTACCGCCTAACTTAACCCCCGCATATAAAACTCGCTTAAGTTCAGATAAGCGGCTCAAAAAAGATGGATTCAAAATCCGTGACTTGATTTATGGAATTTTTCTCAGTCCATAAAATTTTTGCATTTCCCGTGCCACTTCGAGCGAATTGAATTAACTTGAGAAGTAAAATATCATAAAAATGGAACTTTCCCTCTCTTCTTTCTTTCTTTTTTTTTTGTTTTTGCTCTTGCGATGGTTTTGATATTGTTCTTTTTTTATTTAATTTTGTAGTGGACTGCATATTCATGAAAAAGGGATTCGCAGAAGTGGGGTATGAATATTCATAAAATCGCACGGACGTTGCTGAATTGAATGAGAATGCATTTCATTACGGGGTCGAAGATTTATTAAAATTTTTTTATTATTATTATTTACTTGCTTTATTTCTTAAAACACTGTGAAAATTTAGTTAATGTTTTGTGTTTCAGCAAATTGTTTGGTAACTCAAATGTACTGAATGATGTTTGTAAGATGTTGGGTTATTACACATTCGTTTCTTCACTACTAAATTTTATTCTTTTAATTGTATGGAGTTAAATGAAATTCAGTATTTTACCGTTTCGAAGGCGTAAATCTCGCCACGTAGTTTTTATTGGCGGCATCACATAATATACACAAAAACAATGTTATAAATTGTCGTTCACGTTCGTTTTTCATTTATTTTTGAAAAGGGTGTTACCGATAAGAAAAGATTGCGACTTGTTTTGAAATGTGGTAGTAAAAGATTATCAGCTGGAATATTCCGTTTGGCGTCGGCTGTATCATTTTTGGCGACTTTATCGCTTGCACCGGTGAAACGGAAAAGTACCTGAAATTTTATTGAGTCAATATAATAAATGCAATAGAGAGTATATATTATTCAAAGGAAGGGGTTAAAAGTGTTGAAAAGTTGCAACGAGAAAAATATGAATTTAACAAAAAAAAATACACTCAAGAATTAAATTCAAATAGGGAGAACCAGAAATAAAATTCTTCAAATAACCATTTTAAAGGATTTCAAAACATTATAAAACACACTAACAATTTAAAAATTGCTGTCTTTGTTTCAATTGATTTGTTCCCTTATGCATATTTTGTATGCATATTTACTCGGAAGAGGATATTTTGAGAACGATTATTTTAATTATTTGCATTTTACATCCTCTCATATATTTTATGCATTTTTATTTGCTTTTATTACGTTAATTTTCCTTTACTAAGCTTAAAGATGTATCTTAATTTAACGATCGAATATTAACTTACTTCATTTTTGTGATAAACGTGACAGATATCTCTTTCTCTGCCTTTGAAGAATCAATTCATTTTACACAAAATTGCAATTAAATATATATTCTTCTGTAATAAAATATTTAAGAGAATCACCGATAACTGGGCGAATCATTTAGGGAGATATTAAATGATATTTACAAATTTAATTACTTTTATTTATTCATTTACGATCACATCACATAATATTACTGCCAATTCTATTTATGTACTGCTAAAAGCAAAAAAAAAAAAAAAAATATCCGCAGAAGAGTGAATTTTTCTTAATTTTATGATAATTAAATTTTTACTTTATTCATTTGTTTTATATGAATTTAGCTGTGTTACGACTGAGACATGCAATTTTTATATTGTTCGTTTTCGTTGACTTGAGATTTTATTTGTACAAATAACCTTTTTTCCTCCATATTTGGGACTGCTTCATTTTATAAAACATTTTGGTAATTGCCTTATAAAAACATTTTCCTTCTTACAGAATTATTCGATGGTAATTATAAATTCGTACAGTAATCTCTTGAAGATGTACTAGATGTTTCTTAAAATCAGACCAGATGTATTACAGAATGAGAAGCACACACACATATATATTTAGAGAGAGAATATATTTATAGTCGAACCTCCTTATAACGAACCCCTATATTGCGAATTTTTCTATATAATGGATTTTTTCCTGATACCTAGATCATTTCGCGATTTTCTTCGTAAAATAACCTCTCTATAGAGAAGTGCATTTTCTATATAACGAGCTGTTCCTTTTGTGATTCAATTTGTGTTCTTTTTTTTTTAAACTATTTCTGAAAATATTTCAAGTTATTCTTTCCTTAACACATTTTATGGTATTCATAAATCTTGAACTAATTTTATTAGATCCTAACTCGCCGAGAGCAATAGCGTTCTGGACGTTTCATCCAAGAAGTGCAGCCTTTCATCCCCATTGCCCAGTTTACTAGAAACAACTTAGATATCCTCTTTACCCTCAGTGCAGTTGTTCCGTGTTATAATTATAAAATAATGTATGTTAATATTACTGTATGCTTTAAATTATAAAATGCCTAAAATTCAGTAATTTTAGTATAAATTTTTTTCTTAATATTGAAAATACAGTGAATTTTCTTCGACATTTTTTTTTTTTTGCTGTTTTCCTTCCAGTATTTCTTTCTTTCTTTCTTTTTTGATGGGTAAGATATATAAAATAAACATATATATATATATATATATATATGTAAAATTTTTTAAAAAAGTGTGAATAGTCACTTTTTTAATATATATAGTGTTTATGAATTTAAAATTTGTTTTATGTGGTTTATAAAGTATATTAAAAGATGAACCTTTATGTAACGAATTTTCCATGTAACGAATTTTTTCCATCGATTTAGTGACTTCGTTATATAGAGGTTTGACTGTATATATAAAGTGAAAAACCTGTCTTTGTGTGTATGTAAATTTAAAACGAGGATTTAGTATAATTAAGAATAGTTATATTGTTAAAACATAAAGATGTTAAGTGGATATTTAGTTTGTATTTTCTCAACACGTGAATTAAACATTTTAATCATAGTTACCTTTGACTGTTATTGCATTTTTTATCTGTATGTGAAGAAGTTATACACGTTTACATCAAAAGATTTCTTGATATAGAGGCAATTATAGGTATAAAATAGTTTCGTTTATTTCAATATGTTTCAAAGTTATATTCCGAATTTTAATCTAACTTCTAATGCTTAATGTGATCAGCATGAAAGTTCTTGGGTTTTAATGTAATTAATGTATTTGTTACTAATCTGTATAAAAACGTAACTAATAACATAACTTATAATCATTTTATTACTTTTAAAGCAGAAGTTCGTAAAATAGTTTGTTAAGTGATTGGGGCTCAAAAAACGAAAGTATCAAAAACAATTTTCACTTTCATATTTTCTCAAAAACAAGTACTTATATGCATATATCCATAGAATTTATTACAATGTAATACTAATTTTAAATTTGTGGATATGGTTTTTTTATTGCAATAGCTTTTATGGGTTTACTAGTTTGAGGATTCTACTACTTTTGAATTAGAATTTATTTCAAAACCTATCATTTCTAAACTATTTTAAATAATCATAGAATTCCTAAAAGTACAGGTGTAATGTGCATGTTAATAATTATATAATTATATAAAGTTAAATTAGCGTGAATATTTTAATAAAATTTTATTGAATTCATCAGCAAATGGTTTGTAATATAATATATATGGAGATAAAGGGAATGGAGCCTCGGAATAAAACATAACCAGTAATAAACATGAAAATGACAATATCAATATAAAATTTCATCATATGAATAAAATATCACAAGTAATCTGAGTTCTTCATCTTTCTTAAGATAATAAGACTTCATCATTTTTTGCTGATGGTAAATTCTTCAGCTCATTTATTGAGATGCCAAAATGTTATTAGCTCCACTGCTTTCTACTTCTCGTCTAACGTTTGCAAACACCATTTCGATATTCCACTTCATCGAATTCATGAGGTACTGGAGGTTTGTTCGAATACCTGATATTATTTCTTTCTTTATAAATAGAAAGGAATGGTGATGAAATATATTTTTCATTTTCGTAATCTTATTTTTCGTTTGACATTTATCAAAACTTTATTTCGTATTTTTTCTAAACCAAATGATTTCCAGTTAAAATGGCTTAACTCTACTTCGTTTATTAATTTATCGCTTGTCTTTGAAATAAATGGTTTGCACTGGTAATGGCCGGTATTAAAATTCAGTAAGAAGATTTTGAAAGCATATTCAATAATTTTCCGTAGTTTCAACGCGCTCAAATTTTGATGATTGTAATACCATTTTCTAGGTGTATCTTTGAACTTCAGAAATTTCTTATTAACTCTCTGCTAGGCGCGCTCCAAAAAGTTCCATCCATAGCGCACGGCATCCATCAGATTCATCATGTGTTAGTTTAAAAAATGATTTAATCATTTTATTGGTGGGATTTGACAGGAAATATATTTGGCATGAAATAATATTTAAAATGGAACCAGAGGAATGTATTAGATATTTATACTGTGAGATATTTATACGAAAAAACATCAAAAAGATAACGGTTAGTTATCGCACTGTTCACATTTTAACGTCTTGTTGCAGTCTTTCGTCTTGCACAATATTCAAGGGACAGGTATTTTTCGTATAATGTATTACAAAACTGTAATAATCTTTTCTTGATGTCTTAACAAGAGGAAACAATGCCCTTTTTTCCAAGTTCCTAGTGACGTTTCTCTTGATTTTTCGTCTTGAATGGGGAGTTGTAGTTGTATATCAGATATTTCTTCAATCCTAAGTCAAAATAAACAAGGAATGTAAATGTTACACTCACACTGTCTTCGCAGGTGCTTTTTCAAAAGTTCCTGACCTAGTTTTCCTTGATATATGCGCGAGGATCTGAGTGATTTTGATTCCCATACAGATATTTTGGAAGTTTTCTTCCGCTACAATGAGGATTGAATAAAATACAGTCACTGGCTAGGCACATGGTATCTCAACTCCCAGTAAAAAAAAAAGAAAAACTATAAAACAGAAGAGACAAAATACTTGTTTCGAATTATTTTCTTAAAAAAATAAAAACTACTTTTTTACAAAAAAAAATTAAATCAACAAAATAGTACAAAGTGCAAAAAAACAACAACTGACAATGTTGGGTGCGCTACATCTATAAGATTCAATGGTCCTCAAGCGAGGACAAAAGGCAGATAGAAGAACGAGGAGCGTGTTCCAACCCACCCTGACGACACAACACCGAAACAATTTGTACCATGCATCTGAAAAAAATGCGCACCTAAAAGTGTGTTAATTAATAGAATGTCGATAATTGTGCACTCCAATCTTGTCATGCTATTGATATCTATACTTGTTTGTCATATTGTTGCAAATTTGCTTAGGTGAAAAGCAGCTATTGACTCAAAATATTTGAACAATAACTGGTTTATTAATGGATAAAGGACGGGCAAATGTCTACACGAAGACAAATTGACGTATATACACAAATAAAAATTCTAACAGATTATTTACAGTAGGTGGAAAAACCCTCATTATAAACAAGCTTTAATGCATTGCGAGAATGGCTCTCTACTACATGTCTACTAGTGGACACTTAGACGGATAGGCTATCTATCTTATTGCAGACAACGCACAAGCAAACTCTTTTCCGAATAGACTCGACTTTTGCCTCAAAGATCCCTTATAGAGAACTGCCAGTTATTCATCCGTTTTGCTGGGTATATCAGGATGATGTATATATATATATATATATATATATGTGTGTGTGTGTGTGTGTGTGTGTATAATAAAATTTATAGGTCTGTATGATTTGTCGTGGCGAGTGGACGATTATGCTCTAACAACGGAAAGGTAGGGCGTGGCCATTGGAAGATTACCGTAAATTAGATACACTTTTTATGTAGGTTGATGTTGCGTATTTATTCAATGTTATTGTAATGAGACAGTCTTTTAAGTTAATCCAGTTTATTACATATATTGAAACACATAAACATAAAGCATGGACGACACTACGCAATGCAGCTGGTTATATAATCAAAGACACAGACAGAAGAGAGAAGAGGGCGGGATTTAAAATGATCTCGGTATTTATGCCCAGCGGGACATCGCATGATTTGGGGGGGGATGGATGTAGTTCCATACGTCTCAGTTAGGCGGGTAACTAATTAAACGGTTGTCCTGAAGGACTGGACCGTTAATTATCATATATATATATATATATATATATATATATATATATATATATATATTAATTATTACACACACACGCACGCACACACACACACACACACACAGCTCACCTAATCCAATAACCAAGGAGATTTTAATTCAATTCCATCACTGCAAGGAAAATAACGCATGTTGTTTCAATATTTATGAATTACACTTATCTCAGAAAAATTTCTAATCACTTATATATTCCCTCACTTAATCCATTAGGTATATCTAGTCAATGGCATTACTTAAATACTTCTTTGCATAAGAAATTCCTAGGTGAAAATTTAAGATCAAGCAATGCCCTTTCCTGCTCTGGATTAGTAGTTTTTTGTTTTATATCCTCATCTTTGCATATATTTGAATGATGTGATTGAAAACATGATTTATGGAAACATAATTTCTTAAATTGTCTTTCATTGATTTTTTCTTCCTTCATTTTTAGTCATCGACTATAAAAATATTGTAATTCCTTGTGCATTTGAAATTTTTGAGGAGAAAATTTTGCATTTAGAGAACATATATTAGAAGTTATAATGTTTCCATACACTGTCTGAGGGTATTGCTAACAAATAAAAGTTTTAACAAAAATATAAAGTTTTTCACTGATAAAATTTAAAGAAAACATGAAAAGTGTTAAAAGGTTTTTATGGTTCTTAGGATTTTTATGTTGAAATCATTTTTATGATTTATACAGAAAATAATTTTATCTAAGCAACATAAAACAAATAAATATATTCATAAATGTATGTAATAATAATGTAAATATGTAATGATCTCAAAAAATTATATATACACGAAGAGAATAATATATCACATTCTAAGATAGACGCAATGATGACACAACTCCTAAGCTGCGGAAAATCACTTAAAATTTGTTTGGAAAAAACAATTTGAGGGGAATTTTGAAAGCGCCTCTTCGAGAGTACAAACCATCTCTGCCTACCAAATTTTTCGTGTCTGAGTCTCTCCGTTTCTAAGCTATACTGCACGCGAGCACACACAAACACTTTTTTATTTGGATGGAGTTTTGTAGCTGATTGAAAACACCCCATATTAGAGGGTAAGAATATTAGCATATACAAAAAATAATAGCATAGATCCAAATACTATAAATGATAACTAATAAAAAGAACAAACATTTAAAGTAAGAACCGGGAAAAATTAACATGGGAACAAAAGTGTAAAGTTAAAAGTTTAAACACCGAGAAAATGATTATAGAATATGTAATATTTACAAGGAGTCCGCACATGAAAGTTCAGGCATTCCAGTAGAGTTTGCTTATCTCACAACGTTTTTAAGTCTCATTTACCTAGTTTTGGGCATACAAGAAGAAACTCTGCATTCATGATGCCCGAATTAAAAATTTGGCATATACTACATGGAAGGAATCCTTATTTTATTAAGATGATGTACCATGCAATCATGGCCTGTATGCAATCGGAAGTCTGACACAGCCTCTTCACAGGGCTTTTCACAAAACTTTTTCCAAATGTCAAGAATGTTAGCCCAGTATTTCCGTAATGATTTTGCTGCCTAGTCAGATTTAAGAGTTTCCACTAATTTCTGAAAAGTACGTTTTTTAAACTCTGGAGAAAGTAGTTAGTTGTCTTATGGCTCGAGTGTTCCTCTTTCTGATAGTAAATCTGCCTTTTTTCCCGTTGATACCCATATGTGAAGAGATTCATTGAAAAATGATTTTTTTTTTATGTTTTTATAAAGAAAGAGCTCACAAGGTTTGTCTTATGTATGAGACATTCTGGGCACCTGTGTCATGATTTGTAGCTACAGCCTGATTTAAAACATATACAGTCAGGTCTCTTTTTATGCGGATTGTTTATATGCGATTTTGAAGTTGTGTGGTTTGTATTTCAAACATTTGCGGTTTGTATTCCAAACATTTCTAGATTTTTGTTATTATTATTATTTTTATACTGAGACGTAGATCGTAGTATTCCGAGAATTTCCGTATCTTTTTGGTGCTTACGTCTGCGGCTCGTATGAGACAGTCTTTGATTCGCATTCGTTATTTCAGTAGTATACCGATACGATATCATTATTACGAAATTATATTTTCTCTTAGCGGTGCCTCGTTCATTTTTATGAAAGCTTCACTTTAATAAGTGGCGAATTTAAGTTGCAATATAATAAGCAGAAAATTTTGATTTCTGGATTCAAAGTGAGTGTCGTAACGTTTTATTTTTCATTAGAAAATCGTAAGTGTAATTTTTTAAAATTTCTTTTCTAAGATTTTATTTGGCCCAATGGAGGAAAAAAAACATCAAAGACAGTCAATTTTGTTGGAAACGAAAATTGCAATTTTAGATCGCTTAGGAAAAGGAGAAGGATCTACGGCTTTTGGAAAACATTTTAATTTAGGCGAATCTACTGTCAGAGCAATTAAAAAGAATGAAGCTGCAATAAGAAAATCGGTCATTTCTGGTACAAAATTAAGCACCAAATTTGCATCGTACACAAGGGATGTATTATTAGAAAGAACGGAAAGAGCCATCGCAATTTGGATTGAGGAACAAGTTCAAAGAAGGATTCCTGTAAGTGGTTATTTAATCCAAGAAAAAGCTCTTCAGTTTTATAAGTCAATGAAACAGTCAGAACCATCAACTTCCACTTCCCAAGCTGGAAAAGAATTTTCAGCTAGCAAAGGATGGCTAACCGGGTTCTTAAAAGAAATGCACTTCATAATATTAAGATAACAGGGGAGATAGCGACAGCAGATGAAGGAGCAGCAAAAATATTTCCAGAGGAGCTAGCGAAAATTATTAAAGATGGGGACTATTCTGCCGATCAAGTATTTAACGCTGATGAAACAGGACTTTATTGGAAAAAAATTGCCTAACCGTACTTACATCGCAAAGGATGAAAAAATTGCAAGTGGACATAAAGCAAGTAAAGATCGAGTCACCTTATTACTTTGTAGCAATGCATCAGGAAATCGGATGTTGAAACCTCTCTTAATAAATAAATCTCTTAGACTACGCGCCCTTAAAGATAAAGATTTAAAACAACTGCCCGTGCATTGGATGGCTAACCCGAAAGCCGGGATGGCAACAGTTATTTTTACATAATGGTTCAATAATTGTTTCGTACCAGAAGTGGAAGCCTATATGAAGGAAAAATCTCTCGATTTTAAAGTTTTATTAATTGTTGATAATGCAGCAAATCATCCACAATTAGAACATCAAGGCATAATTGCAACTTTTAAAAAATATTATATTAAGACAACGTACAAATTCATCTTGAATAAACTAGAAAATGAGTCCTTAACAGTAAAAGATGTGTGGAAACAATTTTCTATTTTTGATTCTTTAATTCATGTTGCATCTGCGTCCGCTCAAATAAGACCTAGAGCTTTAAATGCCTGTTGGAAAAAGATTTGGCCAGCATGTGTGACAGACAATACAACCACTCAAACATCGACACTATCAGATGAAATAATTAATTTGGCACATGAAATTGGAGGAGATGGTTTCAATACCTTCAGCCATGATGATATAGATGAATTGCTTGTGGATGATGCATTAAGTGACAATGATATTATTGATTTAACTTTAGATCTAACTGTAGACGGCGTCGTAGGTCTAGAAGGTGATAATGATGAGGAAAAAAAATAAACTCCCCTCACTGGAAAATTAATTCAAGAAGATCTTCAACTTTGCAGTAAATTAAAAAATCATTTTCTTATTAATGACCCCAATTCTGAACGAGCCTCTAAATTATAACGTGAGCTGCAGAACTGCATGTCTGGATATCGTGAACTATGTAAAAAAAATAAAAGAATCCTCATCGCAAAGTTTAATTACTGATTACATTGTCAGAAAAGGAAGAGCTACACAGAACGAGAATGAAGTTTGTGAAAATCCGTGGCCTTTACAGCAAATATCTATTGCAGAGAGAGTCTCTTCTGATGATGAAAGTGATTTGGAACCACTTCGCAAACCATTATCAGATAGCGATAATGATTAAAATTGTAAAACTATGTGTATTTATGTAAAACTATGTTGTTGTTTTTTAAGGTTTTGTATGAATTTCTTTCAGACATTCGAAGTAATTTATCATGCAGCCTATTTCTTTTCATTTCTGCAATTTTTTTATGCGGTTTTAAGTTAATTTTAACTAGTTGTTTTGGTTTTATGCGATTTTAGAAAACTAAGGGACGTATCCCTACTTTTTCCATTCAAGTAATGTCTTTTTTAATGCGATTTTTTTTATATGCGTTTTACGGTAGAACGAATCTACCGCATAAAACGAGACCTGACTGTATAAATATATATATATATATATATATATATATATATATATGTGTGTGTGTGTGTGTGTGTGTGTGTGTGTGTGTGTGTGTGTGTGTGTGTGTGTGTGTGTGTGTGTGTGTGTGTGTGTGTGTGTGTGTGTGTGTGTGTGTGTGTGTGTGTGTGTGTGTAACGTATTGGCTGAGTGGTATTCTTGTCCAGTGTGAGTGACTTCAAGAAAAAATCTTCAGTGGACGTTCATCTTTTTATTGTGAGACACACATCAAAAGTTCAGGACAAAATTGCGGTACATTTTCACGTTGACGAGACAAACTTGGGACGATTTTAAAGCAAAGCGGACAAGAGACAAGCAACAGCGACATCTTGGAGGCAACGATTACATGATAAAGACAAGCAAACAAAGAGAGCGATCACACATGATTTTTGCTTTTATACCGGTAGTGGCAAGCGCGTGGTTCTTATGTAATAGTAGTTCTGATTGGCTAGAATGGGCGGGACAAGGATTTCGGACTAGCGAATTATGATTAAGATTACAGTTTTATTTTTAAACCAAATAATTAAAGTTTGTATAAATATTAGTAAAAGGAGTTAACAAAAAGGATACTAGAGGGAATTATTGCATATATATATATATATATATATATATATATATATATATATATATATAAATGTGGCATCCAGCAAAACGCAGTCTTCGCGCGCAGGCGCAGCTAAGTGAAACTGTAACAGAAACTTTTGAACTAGTGAAAGTAGAACCAAAACTTTAAGACTTTAGAGAAAGAGAAAAAGTGGAAAGGAGGAACGACGGAGGTGCGCGAGCAGGCGTTACCATGAAAACATCATCGAAACTTATCTGTTAGAATAGCTACCTTTTTAATTAATTTTTGTTTAAGTTTAAAATAAATGTGAAAAAAGACAAAAGTCTTGGACCCCTTGTTGTCTCCCACAAATTATGGGGGCTCGGCCGCGATCGAAAAAATTTCGATTTTGAACCAAAGTCTGGACAATGAACAAAAGCGTCCGTGAAGGAGACGCTCCGCCATTTTTTGGAAACTTTGTTCAACCTGTGTAGAGGTTGAATTTTTAAACTTCGCTCAACCTGTGTAGAGGTTGAATTTTTAAACTTCATTCCGCCTGTGTAGAGGTAGGAACTATCGACGCAAATTCCGCCTGTGTAGAGGTTGGAACTATATCATCTAAACACCTGCGAAGAGGTGTCCTGTTAATAATTACCGGAACTATATTACCTGCGAAGAGGTGAAATCACAGTGGAATCAACGTTTTTCTTCAATTATTGGATACATCGTACGTGCGAGCAACAAGGGAGCTAGAAAAAAAGGTAGGATCTTTCCTTATTTTTTCTAAAATGTATAAAAACGCTTTTAAAGAGGATCTCATAAGAGTTGTTGAGGATCTAGACGGTACTGTGGAGAGTACGGACACTATAGCTAAACTAAAGACTAAAATTGAGAACAGTAGTACATTTGAGAGTGATCCAGATTTCGTTAAAACTTTAATTCAAAACTGTATAGATGAGAGGGTATCGCGAAACGAAAGAGAGGCAACTTTAGAAAAACAGAAAATTGAGCTCGCGAAACTACAGTTAGCAAAGTTATAAAAAGAAGTCGAACTTCAAACGGCTAAAAATGAAGCATTAAGTTTAAATCTGTCCTGTAACTAAAGTCGAAGAGAAACAGTTCGAAACAAACATAGAAAATATGATCAAAAGCATTAAAACTTTATCTCTTCCTGTTCCCACCAGATCTGAAAATTTTAATCTGTTCTTTCAATCATTAGAACGCGCATTTTTAACCAAGAAAATAAACGACGAATATAAATCTGAAATTTTAATAAATCTTCTGGGCGAAAGAGCTCATAATGTCTTACTGTATATTAAAAAGGAGGAATTAAATGACTATGAAAAACTAAAATCTATAGTACTCAGAGAATTCCAATTAATCCCTCGCGAGTGTTTAAACTCATTTAAAAATGCTGTAAAATCATCAGGCGAGACATACATCCAATTTGCTGCAAGATTGACGGCAAACTTCCAATATTATTGTTCGTTAAGAAAAGTTAATTCCTTTGAATCTCTATGTGATCTTATAATTTCTGATAAATTTTTTGAAACTTTAAATAAAGAAACCGCAACTCATATTGGCATTCGAGAAGCAGAAGATTGGTTTAGGCCTATTGATTTAGCTAAAGAGTGCGATATTTATATTTCATCTAGAAGCGGATCACATAAAGAAACTCTTATTACTTGTGGATATACCGAAGACCCCTTTAAAAATAGATCACAAAACTTTAAACCAGAGATTAAAGAGAACTACCCAAAAATCTTGAAAGAGAAAATAAAAATTGCTATATATGCGGTGATTCATCTCATTACACAAAAGATTGTGAGAAGCGTTTTAAGCCTAAAGAATCTAACAGCCACATCCATAATAGAATAAACGTGAATACTTTGAAATTCGAGAGCGAAAAACAAAATAGCGATGAGTTCACACAACTTCAATATGTAAACATTTTTGTGGAAAATCAGCCCGTAACAGCCTTGATTGATTCAGGTTGCCAGATCCCAGTTCTAAATTCCTCACTAATTAGAGTGAACAAGCCTTCCGAAGAGATCATATATCATGTTTTGGCGAACAGCGTATGGTAGAAGTTAAACCGATAAATTTTTCTCTTAATCAACACTCTCCCGGTTTAAGTGTTCGAACGGCAATATCACCGACCTTGACCGAAGAATTTATTATGCATCCCAGTGTATATGCTGAAATAAAGAAACTAGGCCACGCAAAGAGCGATGTTTTATTGAGTGAAAGTGGATCCTCTTTGAGTGCTGATTTAGGTGTTGTTTCTGTTTCAAGTGTGATAAAAAAACTCTAGTTATGATTTGCCACATGTTAAAAACTTTAATATTAGAAATGATTTGAGTTCTCTAATTATAAGGATTATAAATGTAATAAAATTAAGAGTACTAAGTTAAAAATGTGTATTAAATTGAAAAATGATATTCCTGTGTGTCAGAGAGCCAGACGTTTATCTTGTACTGATAACCCTTCACCTATGAAGACTAAACAAAGACGGTTTGCAATGCTCCGGAAATTCTTCCAACCCTGGCAGTGGAAACGGAGGAAAAAGAGAGATCGTTTTGAACAGACGTCCAGAACTCTAGAGAGGAAAATATCGATGCGTTCAACTAAAGAAGAGTTCATTAAAAAAGACGTTCTTATGCCTGATGGAACCGATAAAGACCAAGATAGCAAAATAAATGATTCCGTTCATCCTACCGTACTATCGTCATCTCAGAATCATGCCATGCCTGTGAAACACAATGTTTTCCCTGTTGAACCTTCCGGATGTCGAAGAAGTGCCTTCACATGATGGAGAAACTGTCTAGTTCAGAAAAATTATGATATGTTAAATCTTAGTGCATTTGTCGTATAGTCCTTGTCTGTTCCGTTTTTTTTTTTTTTTTTTTTTGTATATTTCAGATTCTCCTCTGGTCTCGATGAAAAAGAAAAAAAAAGGAGGACGTACCGCTGCGGACAGCGTACAGTCAGGTTGGCCGGTTGTGGCATCCAGCAAAACGCTGTCTTCGCGCGCAGGCGCAGCTAAGTGAAACTGTAACAGAAACTTTTGAACTAGTGAAAGTAGAACCAAAACTTTAAGACTTTAGAGAAAGAGAAAAAGCGGAAAGGAGGAACGCCGGAGGTGCGCGAGCAGGCGTTACCATGAAAACATCATCGAAACTTATCTGTTAGAATAGCTACCTTTTTTAATTAATTTTTGTTTAAGTTTAAAATAAATGTGAAAAAGACAAAAGTCTTGGACCCCTTGTTGTCTCCCACACACACACACACACACACACACACACACCCACACACATATATATATATATATATATATATATATATATATATATATATATATATATATGACCTGTTTTTGTGTGACCGCATAAAAAATTTCTGCAGTATTTCGACGACTTTGCTTAATATGTAAAAATTAATTAAATTTTTGAATTGTTTGTGTGTGTGGTTACTTTTATGCGGTTCCTATCAACCGCACAAAAGACGGTTCAACTGTATATTCTACTTCGAATTATTTTTGTCCTTTATACCATAGTGTAGAAACATCGTATTAATAAAACTAATTCCGTTTTTGATACGGCCTACCAGTATTGTCTGTATTAACGGCTTTCTATACTAAGCGTAAACATAAGAAAAAGATACATGAATAGTAATAAGGATAAACATCATACTAAATGTTATAAATTGTAGTCTGCTTTTATACATAAAACAATTTTTAAGTATATTTGTAGAAACTAATAATTTATTTCCCTGAAAAACTCTTTAAATGAAAAAATTGATAAAAATTTTAAAAACGTTTCTAATCTACATAAAATAAACTTAAAATGAATTTTTTTATAGATGTACCTATAGCACACCTTCAAAATTTCAAATTTTTGTTCAATGTATTTTAAGATTAGAGAGATACAATATTTATATATTTTTATTAGTTTAGATACAGTATATCAATAAACAATTTTAAATTGCATATCTCTACCTAAAAAAAATATTTTAAAATTTAATGTCAAATTTTAAGGAAATGTAATCTAATAGGAACTCTTTTTACTGTATATTGATTTAAAATTTAATATAGTTAAGTGGAATTTTTGTATGAGAAGTCTTTGTTGACTTTTTAGAACCAAATTTTGCTTCTGAGCTGTAAATTTTGGAACACTGAAAAATTCCTTTCATTGTTTAAATATGCAATCTGCTTAATACACTAAGATTACTTTTATGATTATATGAAGAAAATTTTGTCTCGTAAATTTTTCTCATTTTTGCTATCACAAGCTTTCTTTCTTTTATAGTGTTCTAACAATATTTAATGGATTTAGAAAAACCTTACAATGCCGAGGCTATTCAATAGTTATCAAGAAACAAAATTTATGTTGAGTATTTTTAATCCTTATGGTTTTTTGTTACATTGGCTTGATGTTTACTTTTTCGCTAGACATATGTAACTTTGTACCACTTATTTTTGTGCTGAAATAAAAAATGAATTATTTCTATTTTACATGTGATGCTCCACACAAAAATGTATATGTTACCATTAAAGTGCGAAATCCCTTATTTCATAAAATAACTAGGTATTTCATGACATAATTGGACAAGTCAACTTAAGTATATACAATTATTGAATTCTGCGATTTAACAAGGTATTCTATCGAATATCGATTACTTGGTCGTTAAAGTATGAAATACAGCACTCGCGAAAGTTCTTTGAAGCGAATCTAGCTGCTTTTAATCAGTTTTGAACCGCTTATAGCTACATTGCATTGACGTGTGTGTGTGTGTACGCGTCATTCCATTGCTTTTAACGTAGATTAAGGCGGTGTATATACATACGTTAGAGTTTTAAATTTTGGATTATTAACAAATATTTTTGCAACCTGTGTATTTTCAAGCAAGGGCTTTTGCAAGAACGGAACACTAACTTGTAAATAAGAAACATTCAATGAGTGGGATTTGAGTCTTTATTAAATAAACGTGGTGCAAAGGGGGAAAAAAGTGTTGCACTTACTCGTGAAAAATTATTAACTTAGATAACAAAAGTAAAAAGTTCTAAAACAGCACAGAAAAAAGTACCACGTAACTATTTGTTACTCCAGCATTATGATATCCTTGAAGTTCAAGGAGTAGAATAGTTCATTGTATTAGTAACTGATGCAAATCATATACTCTTTTTCCCCTTTTTGTTTAACTAATGTTAGCAATAAGAGCAATAATAAATTATATAATCTGCTTTTTTTTATTATTTATCAATTAACCATCGACAATAGGAATAAAATGTATTTTTCGGAATGTTTTAGCTATTTCTGATCAATTAATTTAGAAAATTATTTTGAAATCGTTTATTTTGCACTCTAACGATTTATCATTTTATAGAATAACTAGGTAAAGTATGGCAATTTTAATCTATTATATACTTTAACTGATTTATCCAGTTGTTTCATGAAATACCTGGTTATTCTATGCCATTACTCAGTTATATACTCTCACGGGAACATATACATAATGATTTACAAATCGGAGGTAATTTTGATACTTATTTTTATTCCATGATTGCTAGTATTTCCTTGCGACATAATAGTGTTTAAAAGTATTTTCTTTTGAGAAATTTTGTGCCAAAGTAACTCACGAGGCTCTTTTTGTAAATGAACGTCTTCTAAATTTTGACTATTTAGAACCTTAGAAATAGTCCAACGTTTTTCGTTCGCAATGTATTGTATCACAATACTTGGAAATACGGCTAGGTTGTTAGTTCGTTATTGTGTATTAGAGTTGAATTGAAATTGAGCAACATTCACCCAAGGATATCGAAAATTATCGTTTAAAGAATGTGGACTAGGATTTAATTATCTTAAATCCAATGAAGAAAAATATACGTCAGGGTTATAACAGTGAAAGAGTGGATATAATGAATGACATATCATCGGTCTAATTATCAGACTGCGTAACTCCATCTGGGATGTTAATTTGATACGGCAAGGCTAGGCACCAAGTTGTTGTTTATGTTCGCCAAGATTGGCGATAATATTACAGTATGGTTTACTTTGATATTTTTATCGTGCGATGTGGTTGCCATGGGATTAACGTATATTAGTGTTAGTTTTTTTGTTTTGGTTTTTTCCCGCGGAATCTCTGCTCAGCAAAAGTAACACATTGTTCAAATTTTGTGTAATGAATGCTTAAAATAGTGTAAATAATTTATATCTGGAAATGTAATACATTAATATTACTTTCTGTTGTATTTATTTTATGTTAAAATCTTGCCACCACCTCTCCCTTCGAAATCTAGTTTTATTATGAAATTAAAAAAAAGTTGTGATTATATATACTGATCGAGGAATAGATTAAAAAGCGGAGCGCGCACTGAGGCATGGCGTAGACAAAACAAAAGGATTGAGGAATCGCGCCAAAAAGCGATTGGCGCGTTGCACTCCTATATCAAATCAGTAACGCCGGTGGAGTTACGCAGTCTGATAATTAGGCCGATGATATGAGCCTTGTTGAAGTGTGTCATTCTTATCAAATAACTTTCAAAAGGAGTCAGTCTTTTTCACGCAGTATATTAAATAGTTTCAGTGTCTAATCCTTGCAATTGAATTTAAAGTTGAGATTTACAAGTATTATAACAAGTATGATACAGATGTTAGCCCTTAATAGCTGTGAAAAACACGCGTTTACATTCATCATGTAACCATAATTCAATGCAATACCACGAGACTTAAGACCCCGTATTTATTTTTAGTAAGCTGACACTCCGGTGGCGTAACTTAAACCCCCACATTACGGGGGAAGCAGAGATTCTAGGGTCAGGGATGGCAAACCAATGGCATCTGACGCAATATTTCCGGCACGCCACCGATCAAAAAGTTTGCATTTTAGCTTAAAATAACAAAGTTTACAATGAAGCACTACGAACAAATGCAAGTGATAGGTCGTGGTGCACGAGGCGGCGGGGAGCACACTCATTTGTTATTGTCTTACAATCATAACATAAGTTGTCATCTAATCCAGTGGCGTAATGTAAGCCCCCACATAGCTGGGGGGCAGAATTCTAGGAGGCCCAAGCTTGTCCGACTTCAAGTACGTATTTAACCAATCTATAAGATATTAAAGCACAAAACTCGACTTTTAAAGGGGCTCTAATATTCTCCGTTACGCCGCTAATCTAATCTGCAACAACAGAAGTTACACTAATGTTACTTAAATTTGAATTACACGTATAGCTAAAACATTTATATCAATACAGTGCAAAATTTATTTTTGCCTAGTTAATAACGAGTTTTGAGTTGTCAGTATTTAGTTTTATTATTTCCCAATAATCACAAGTCAAAATTATTTAACGGCACGTCTATACCTCATTGAACATTTCTCTCTCTCTTCAGAAAAATTGGCGCTTTGATCCATAAAGTTTCACCACCTCTGCTCTAGATGGCCCAAACCCTGACTAATGCCAAGTACGTAATTTGGATTAGCTTAGAGCCCACTATATAGAATTACAAAATCTACTGTGGATGTTAGGTATTGCAATTTGAAAAGGTGACTCTTAAAATATTTATAAATATTACTTAAATTATAAAATTTTGTTAATTTTTTTCTTAAAAAAATTTAAGAAAAAACATTTTAAGAAAAAATAATTTTAAAAATTTTTAAAAAAAGAATTAAAAAATTAATTTAAAATAATAGCCGTATACAAGCTAAAATGAGCAATAACCTGTTTTAGAAATCGTTGACTACAAAATGTTTTAAACGCTTCTCTTTATATTTTTTGTAATTAATGAAAAATCACATTTGAAGTGAACTCTCGATGAATACTGGTGTATTGAAAACTGTTTGAAGATAATGTTTAGTTTATTCCCTTTAATATCAACACAATGAATCATTTACTTTGAATCAATAGTTATAGCTGGTAGTTTTTGTAACTTTTTAGTTACTCAATATTTTAGTACTCTATAGATATTATTTTTCAGAATTATATTTACAAAATAAACTGCTAACTTCTTACTTGCAAAATGCATCAGAGCTTAAAATATCTACACATAAAGTAATGTAAAAAAGTGGGACCACATACTTTCACAAAATTGAAACCTATATTTTTAAAACGGAGAGAGAAGCATCAGCACATTCTTTCAGAATTCTTGCAACCATGTTTTCAGGCTTCTCTTTAGATTTGAAGTGACCAGTAATAATAAAAAAAAGGAAAACTTTTCCACATAATTCTTCAACACTTTTGCCATATATGTGTATTGATTTTACCATCACAAAGCCATTATGTAGGAGTAGGCAGGTCTACAAATTGATTTAAAATCATGGCACGAGCTAAAACCCAGAGTTGTTTAAATCCCGCCCAGAACAAGAGCTGTCTGTTTTGAGTAGAACGCCTTTTATGGGGAGATCGATTTTATAACTTGGAAATTAAAAATATTTTTCCGCAGTTTTGACACCTTAATTTTTCTTCGGAGTTACAGCAAAATTTGTTTTATGTTTGTTTGAGTATAAAGAAAAAGGTATTTCGAGAAGAATAGATTTATATTTTTAATAGCAATTATTAAATACTTTTAAGGCTGGACTTTTCTTAAGGTATCCAACTACGTTCGGAACCGTGATTTTTAATAGCGCATAAATGGATAATTTTCATGATATTTAGTGTCACTGAGATTAGAATACATGCATAAAATTTTTTAAGGACATTTTCACAAAATTTTTTTATTTAAATATATACAATATTTTCGCAAAAAATTAACTTAGAATAATCTTTTTTCCCAAATGTTCTCCTTTTGTGAAAAAGGCTTCTATTAGAAAAATAGTTTGCCTGTATATAGTTCAGAAACCCTGTTCAGAGTCTCAACGAGAATTTTTGAAAAATTCACATTATTTTCAGTTACAACCCATTGAAATAATTATCGGCGTTTTTTCTTAAAATTTCTCCCCTCTGTTGTCGTAAAACATGGATAAATCCACTTCTAAGTTATGTATTTCAAAAATTCTAGTTGGGCCTCTGAACAAAGGTCTGAACTATATGCAGGCAAAATATTATTCTAATAGAAGCATTTTTCACAAAAAAAGAACATATGGAAAAAAGATTATCCTAAGTTAATTTTTTGTCAAAATATTCTATTTAAATAAATTTTTTTGTCAAAATATTCTATTTAAATAAATTTTTTTGTCAAAATGTCCTTAAAACAATTTTATGCATGTATTCTAATCTAAGTGACATTAAATATCATGAAAATTGTCTATTTATGCGCTTTTGGAAAATCATGGTTCCGAACGTAGTCGGATACCTTAACAGAGGTACGAGTTATAATTTTGAAAATTTCCACGGAAAAGGGGTCATTTTTCTGTCTGAAAATGGGCTTCAAGTTTAGTTAGAGGTCTCGTACTTTTACCGAAGACAGTCGTAATCTTTAAAAATAGAACCAAAATTAATAACCCTTTCTTAAGTGAAAATATCTTTGTGCTTTATATCTTATTCTGATTTCGTTAGAATTACGCTATTCAATTTTATTTACACAAAATACTTTTTGTGTCTAAATTTCCTATAATTTGTATTTTGAAATTTTAGTCGAAGATATATTTTTATATGTTGATGCGAAAAATTGTACGTATTTATAAGTTTAATGTTTTTATGAGTCTAATGTGTTAATAATATTTCTAAATTTAAGGGTTCTCGTTTAGGAATGACATATATGCCATAAACAGTACCATAAACTTATGTTTTAATGCTCATACATTTTCTCACCATGAGAAATTATTTTAAATTTGCCTTTCGATTATTTTTATTCAACAAAGGAATTTTAAACGAGTAAAAATTTTCTGTAGTCAATAGTGGGCGAATTTTTTGCGGTAATAACTGTTTTACGAAAATTCTGTTAAAATACTAGGGAGCCGTTTGTTAGAAATCTAAATTTTCATTATTCGTAATTGCATGTATTATATTTTTGGTTATCAGAGATAAAAAAGATCTACATTATTTTTAATAATCAAAAGAAACCTGTAGAACCTATGTGCCCTCTAAAAATTATCAAGAAACTTGATTATAGGGATATGAAATGCCTTTACATGTATTTTTTTGCTTGAAATTATGCTAATTACTGCAGTTTTAAACAAACAAGCTTTAAAAACTTAAAAGTCGAGAAGTTGTAGTGCATACTCGTAAATCATTGTAGTAACTCGGTTAAAATTAGACGTGATGCAGGCATAGAGACAGATATCTAATGTAAATATTAGATTTTTTTAAAGAATAATGATTCTATATTGTAAATAGTTTGAGATGAGGGAAATAATTTTTGATTTGAACTATGATGATTAATGATAATTTTGCTAAAAAGTTAATTTAGTTCCTTTTTAACACATCTTCCTATGTTATATATGGATTTGGTTTCCTTTAAGATATTTATTAAGAAATATGTTTTGGAAATTAGGAGAGTATAAAAATTTAACTAATTAAACCCACTTTAACAAATTTTACGCTCTAAATACTTTTTGGGGCATAGTTAGGAACACACTATTCTATGTTCCCTTAATTTATTTTCCAGCGATTTAAATTTTTCTAGACATTAAAGTCTTCGAGGGGCCTAATTTGCTAATTAAGGATAAGTTACCTTCAGGTTGAATTTAATTCCATTTGATCATGGTTCAATATTAAATTTCATCGTGAGTACTTAAAATGCAAAATAAAATTTTAGTTATCGTTAAAATTTGGCAGCTGCAATTGATTTCGATTGAAAGTTCATGAACAACATTCTAAAAATTCTGTGAGGAGTGCTTCAGTGTTATTGTGGTATTTTCCATGCCTTTACAGTCCATTAATTGCGCATCGTTTCGCGGATTCCACTTCCTATTCAAACAGACGAAACTGCAGAAATTGGCCATTATGGGGTCGTTGGTGTAATGGGTTAAGATGGTGTTATGATAAACGAGTTCATTTACAACACACACACAGATTCTTGTGTTTTGGTAACGGCAAATGGATGCATAGCGTTATGTGCTAGGCAGTTGGTATAGAAAATATTTTGAATTGTTGGGGGAATCCTTTCATTGTCAAGAGCATGAAAATGTTGTTTTCGTGTTGTAGTATTTATATTTAAGTATTATATTACATAGAGAAATTTCTCCAATTGGCATATTTTAAGGCTATTATCACCATATGTACGATAGTGTGGGCTTAACTTGGAGCATATTTTCGAACAGGAAAAATGCCTCAATTTTTATAAATATTTCTGACATTGTACCTCATGTATTTGTTTATAATATAGTGTTTTTAAACTTTGGAAATATTTCATAAATAATCAGTTTTTCCTTTAAAAATGTAAATGGATAGCTCATTTAGCATTACGGTATAGCAGAAAAAATGCGAAATACATTTTATAAAAGAAAAAAAATGTTTCAACTCGGATAAAAATGAGTAATATGATAAAATAAATGATTCTCTACAGGATAGTGAAGCCAAAATATAAAATTAATGTTTGAGTACTTTTATATTTGAAAAAATATCCCTAATTTGGGTTCTATTCTTTAGCATTAGCTGAAGACGGTCTTAATGAGTTTTTATAAAATTTAGTATGTTTGGGTTTTTATAGCAATTATTAATTTTGAATTTGGGGTTTTATAAGAATTAGTAACTTTGGATTTGGTTTTCCATAGGAATAATTAGAACTTTTAGTTTTTTTTGTTTTATATTTCAATCAGAGAAAGGCAGTAAATTAGTTTCTTTTTAGTGTCATAAATTAAGCGGTGTTTAACCCTTTAGAGGGCAGTGGCTAATAGATCTAGCCACATATTAAAAATTTTTTCTCCAAGCGAGTGTTGAATGTTTAGTCTATCCAAATGAGTTAATTAAAGTTAAAACGCATAAAAATCAATACGGATGGCAGCACGATAACTTTTTTGCATTTCATGTCCTCTGATGGGTAATTAAAAACAGTTTTCCTCGGTATAAATCTACAAATTGTATTTTGATTACTATAAATAAAATTTATGATACTTGAAAAAAAATTCGACATGTCTTATAAGTATATTTTCCTCTCATCTGAATTAATTAAGCAAATTTGCAATTAAAAAAAGTTCTATTTATGTTTTTGGGAAGCATTTATATGTGGATAGAGGCTCAATCCACACACACACAATGCCCACATAGAAAAGTGACCTAGAAATTTTCAGTTTTCCTCCAATCGAGAGAGAGCCCTTAGAATCATGTGAGAATATTGGGTGTTGGAAATATAGGGTTCGAAAATCTTTCATTACAGCTTTTCTGATCAGAGAAAATGTTTGCATATAATAAAGTTTCACAGTAAATAGCTGATCAAATTTGTGAAATAACTAATTTAATTTCTCCAAAATATTACTTTGTTTCTAACTTTTTATACTAAAATTAAATAAATATAAAATGTGGATATACACCAATTTTAATGTATATTCTAAGTGTTCTATATATATTTTAAGTATTCTATATATATTTTAAGTATTCTATATATATTTTAAGTATTCTATGTATATTTTAAGTATTCTATATATTATTTTAAGTAAGTATTCTATGTTGTACTATTATTCTATTATTATTTAATTACAATTATGTTTTGTATTTAATTGTTATTGAAATAGTTATCAGCATTAATGTTAATTTTTCATAAAAAGTTTATTGTGATATGACTCATTATTTCTGTCCTGAAAAGTAAGTTAAATATCTTAAGTGCGCAGTGACTATGACGTCTAGCCACCAGCCAGTAAAAAAACCCTTGATCAGATATTCTTTTTTGTGACTAAATAATGTTATAGAGGAGGAGAACATTACTTTTATAAAGTACTTTATCACAGAAAATTGTATTTTAGCAGTGTGCCTGTTAAAGGGTTAAAGTGTGATACAAAATTACGTATAAAACGTTTACATGTTTATAAATATGTATACGTAAAAGTATAGAGCATGTATTTTCGTATTTTCTTTGTCTCTATTAAAATAGTGTATTTCACAACTTAGAAATATGTTGAAAGAAATTTCAATTTATTGGAAAAAATTCTTCCAGGACGGTTTCTAACCCCCTTATGCTTAAAAATGGGGAATAGAAAGAATCTTACATAGCAATTATTAGTATTTTATTTGATGTGATCAACTCTTGATTAAACTGTGCTTTTCACGATCAAAATCGCGAAAAAGTGTAGATTTCAACCGAAAATATTACCACTTTGATTACGGAGGTTAGATAATATCATCGAAACTGAAGCACTGTATAAGAAACATCTTTTTTTGTATTCTAAAGATTATTCTTCTTAAATAAAGGAAAATAAAGGTGTGTTAATAATAAAATGGATATAATTTATACAATTTCCTATTGCAAGAGATAACGTTTAAATGTATAAAATCTAAAGATGCGCCGCATCTGTGCTTCACGTTCAGGGTGTTTTAAAAATGATTGATGTGAAACATTAATGAATATGATTCCTTGAAAAATAAATAAGCACAATTTAACAATAATAAAAAGGGTATAGAGAATAGTGGCAAACATATATTCCAAAGATATATGTTGAAATAAATATGAATAAATTACGTCTCATTCTCCAAAGTATAACTAGATTCAAGAACTTAAAAATAAATATTGCATACATATTGTAACATACACATACGGATACATATATACTCTAAACAAAAGGAAAAATTTAACAACATTAATGAAGAGTTAATTTTTCAGTTTTATATGCTTTAATCCATTATTCAAAAATACAGAAATTATTAGGGTTGAAATGTTCTAAATAACTATAAATAAGGCATATAAGTTTAAAATTTTTTTTTCGGAAAAACAGAGAAAATGTTTGCATATGTTTTCTTGAATATGAGCACTAATGCAAAAATGATTTATAGTGGTCTAAAATTAATTATAATTCCTACTATTTACATTGTTTCAATTGTTTTGGTAGGAAAATTACGGGTTACCATCCACATAAATTTAATATACGATGAATACATTGGACTTTTCAGTAACAATCATGTTACTCATCACTTAATTTTTTTCAACTCAATCTTAATTTTGAATATTTACCAACTTTATTTACACGAATTTAACCTGTTTTGCATAGATTTACATTTTTCGTCCAATATGTGAAATGTTATCTGACATCTCAGAAATGAACTGAAATGAAAACAATTAAATAAGTCTAACATTCCATTTTGTTTCACACATTATTCAATAAATTATAGCGAATTTTAGTAATGATAAAATATCATAAAATGATATATTTTTTTTATTTTATCATTTGAATCAAATTAAAATCAACTTGAGAACTCCATTTTATTGAAAACTTGGTTTCAATTTAAGTTAATCAACATGCTTTAACTAGATAATTCATGGATAATTATATGATGTATGAACAGATTAATTATACAATAAACCTATATCTCTTAATCGCATAACTTAATGCCTCACAGAACGGCTAAGAAGTCTTCAACTCCAATGCAACTCTCCTCTGTTAAGAATATCAATTGGAGATGACCGGACAAGGTCTATTACCCCATTTCCTATGCTTCAATTGCAGCAGATTAGATCCTCAACGCTGCAAGTATCTCCTCCCAGTGATTAAGACACATATCGGCGTTTAATTCAATACTTACTCCACTTCGAACTGTAATTAACCCCTCACAATCATCGAATCCGAAACCTTTTCTCATCAACCCTATAATGATCATGGAAAGCAAGAGAGTTTAGTTGTTAGGAGCCTGCTGCTTTTCTAAGAGGAATCGACTAGACTTGGTTCCTAATAATGATTGGGTAATTATGCGAGACACCCATATCCAGTGACACGATTTTTCTCGTATCAAACTTTCCCGAGGGACAATATCCTGTGGAGGAATGTCCTCCCAGGTTTGTCCTGCCGAGAGATTATCTGTCAGGATTTTGTTTTCGTTTTCTATGGAAAAGTTTGCCGTGTTGTTAACAGTTATCGCATTTTAACTTTGATTAAGTAGAAGATGTTTATATTCATTATGTGTTAAAGGGGACGCGTCGCCTGGGAATATCAATGGGGGTGATATCGATACTGTCTTGTGGCATGGATAAATTTTGTGTAAGGGTTGTCGTTAAGTTTTATTGTTAGGTAATGATTTTGATTGGTTAAGATGCGTGTGAGATAAGCTTTCGGAATTGTTTATGCTTGCGTCGTTGTTGTTATCATTAATAATTATTATGTGCTCTTCTGTATTAATTATTCTTTTAAAAGTAACAATTGTTGTAAGTGGAAGCGCAGTGTTTCATCAATTTGATTTAATTAAGATATCCGACTACTTGCGGCAACGTTTTTTTTTTTTAAAAAAATGGAGATTTTTTTGAGTTGTTTTTAGATTTGTTTAGTATATTTTAAGAAAGAAAAGGCTAAAATTAAGAGCAAAATAAGTTAATACTACTAAAATTAGAAAAAATGGGTAAAAATTGAGAAATAATTACATAAACGGCGCCCTCTCTGTACAAATAGTAAATGAACAAATTTTTAATTTTTAAAATATGACGTATTACTTTGCTATTCTTTTTTGAAATGGCCTTCAGGATAAGTGATAATTTAATATTCACAAAATTGTAGCACTTTATCTTAGCTATTATATGAAATTGCTTAAAAACAGTGATTATATTCACATAAAGAACTGTAAATTATGTAATAAAATAGTGATTGATAAATCTGAAGGTTAAAACACTTCTACTGTTAGACCGAACATATACACAAAATTTAAGCAAATTATTTTAAAAACTTTTTGAGCAAGCGCTGTCCCTGTTTGAACTTCTCGATAAAAACACATTTCTAGTAAAACGCATTTTAAAGTTTGACATCTTATGTAAAGTCATAGCATTTGCTTTTACTAAAACACTTGTATTTTTTTGTTCTAGAGAATGGAAAGTAAAAAACTTGGTATTTTTTTTATAAAGCTATTAAGATGGCCTTTAAAATAAAATCATAAAAAAAGATTTGTCACATTTTTTAGAAAACCACGATTTTAGGGTAGTCGGATACCTTAAATGAGGAAAGACGTCACACACGAAATCAAAATTTAATGTTATGAAAAGCTATTCAATCTCTCACTCATGCACACGAACGTATGCATTCACACACACATACTTTAATACATTGCATGGGCTTATGGCAAATGAAATTCTTTTTTTCATGCTATGTGCTCTTTGATGTTGCAAGTACATCATGTACTTTTTAAAATTTTTCTGTCAGAAAAGATTGTTCATTGACAGTTATTAATAGAAACTGTGTTTCTCAAATCGAGTGAATTATAATTTTTCTCTTCATTATTTAAGCTGTACTTTATTAAGTGGATATATTCTGCAAAAAATTGGTATGTAAGATTTTAGCAGCTTAACCAAGTAGGCTCCTTTAAATCTAAATGTTTATATTAATATTCAACTCATAGTATAAATACCCATAATGTATGTTGAGATTAACTAAAAATTTTCTACAAAAATTCTAAAGTAGTTAAATTTTAACTTATTTTTAAAAATATTAAACGTTTCTAAATTTAATGTTTTAATAGTCTAAAATATCTATCTAATAATATTTTACATTAAATGATAGCGATTAATCATTATCTTTTTTTACTCAGTATTTTAGAATGACTATGTGTCCTAATGTATATATATATATATATATATATATAATATATATGTATATTGATACTATAATTTATTTATGATAAAGAGTATAGATATATTAATTGCATTAACTATTTAATCATTGGTATATTAAAGATATTTTGACAAAAAAATGAACATATAATGATCAATTTTCAAAATATTCTTCTTTTGTGAAAAATGCGTCTATTATAATAATATTTTGCCTGTATATAGCTCAGACCTCTATATAGAGGCTGAACTACAATTTTTGAAACGTACAACTTAGAAGTGGATTTATCCATATTTTACTACAACAGAGGGGAGAAATTTAAAGAAAATAACGCCGATAATTATTTCAATTCGTTGTAACTCTGAAAATGATACGAATATTTCAAAAATCATAGTTCAGATTGTCTTGAGAAGTCTTTACTTTATATGTGCAAAATATTATTATTTTAGAAGCATTTTTTTTATAAAAGGAGAACATTTTGAAAAATAGT
The DNA here is from genome assembly GCA_019973935.1 of Trichonephila clavipes. Lineage (NCBI taxonomy): Eukaryota > Metazoa > Arthropoda > Arachnida > Araneae > Nephilidae > Trichonephila > Trichonephila clavipes. The sequence goes on from BMAU01001551.1 coordinate 462,261, forward strand.
TGTTCTAAGTTTTGCCAAAATATTGTATTTAAGTAATTTTTTTTTTGTCATAATGTCCTAAAAACCATTTTATACGTGTAATCTAATCTAAGAGACACTAAATATCAGGAATATTGTCCATTTATGAGCTTTTTTAAAACCACTTTTCCGAACTTAGTCGGATACCTCAAGACATTTCATTTCCAATTTTTTAAAACTCCATTGGGTACCTTTATATGTAAGAATAGACATAAAAATGTAACTCACCCACCACAGATTCGAACCAGGTTCCTAAGCACGAGGAACACAGATCCTCAGTTGCTATACTAAACCAATTACGTGTTACCGTTTGCTACAGAACTGAATTTAACAAGTGATTTGCATCTTTAATTACAAATATTAAGAAACTACTGAGCAGTAGCCCCTATAACCCTATCTTCATCAACAAGGAAACTAAATCTACCATCCTACAAAATTTGAACTAAATCCATGACCCCAAGACCTTGCATTTTTCTTATCAACCTAAATTTCATTGACATTAATTCACTAATTGTAATTCAAAGTTCATTAAATAAATGTAAGCAAGTTTTGTGACGGGGCCTAATCGCGCCTTTCACTAAATCCTCTTGGGGAATCTTTGGGGCCAGAAGGGCATTTCATTCCAACCAATTAAGAAGAAAACGCGATATACTGATTAGGAATGATTATATATATTGGAGTTTTAGCATTCGCGTAGAAGTCTTAGGAAGTCTTAAAGAGGTCTTAGGTCGGCTGGAGGCAGTAAAGTATTATAGGAGCTATATAGAAGTCGATTCAAAGCCCGAAGGTTGCTTAGTAGCCGGATCAAGTTGGATTACAGTAATATGTAGAAGATATAAAGATTGGTAGCTGTTCGCCGTGGAATATCAGTAAGCGATAGAATATTAAACTTTAATGATAGAGCGGACTCTAGATAGTTAAGGAATCGGCTATAGATAAAGATTTGGAGTTTAATTTATCATAAGTAAGATTTAATGTGCTATTTGAAAAATAATTGTTATTTACGTCATATCACTCCTGATCATTTTCCTCTAAGTTGTTTAATATAAATTGAGATAATAATAAACTAGCTTTATATTTGAAAGGTTTGAGTGGTCAATATTTTATCCCTACAAATCTAGATCGCGTGGAGGAAGACATGATACCCCAGCCTGGGGGCGGGGGTATCACAGTTCTATATTTAATCCTATTTTGTACATAATTATCTTTATTCGATCAGAGCTTGTAAGATAATGGAATTTTCTTCATCCATAAAATAATATATTTTATCAAACTGAACGAGCAAAGGATTCATTCTTCGAACTTTTTTCTTGGGGAAAAAAATGGCGAAAGTAAAGAAATGGAGCATTATGTTCTAAAACTATAACCTTTTTTGTTTCTAATGATAAAGGCTAACGTTAGGATCTTGATATTCACAACAAACACAAAATAAAGACTTGTATTCGTTCTTTTTTTTTACTTCCAGAGTTACTTTTCCCCCATCGTATAGGGGCTTATTTTCCATCACTCCGGAAAAGAAAATTCGGTCTTTCAGGATGGAAAAAAAGGGATGGCAGCAAAAAATAAACAGCATAAAACTAAAAAAAAAAAAAAAAAAACTGTATAGTGCGCCATAATCATTTGAAGAGGTGTCCCCGTTTGCCGAATTTTTTTCCAGTCAGTTGAGCACGGTAGTCTTTCCGCTTGATTTGGTAAATGGGAAGAATAAACGGTTATTTACTAAAACAATGCCGCAACGCGAGGAGAAAATGCAGCGGAAAATGATCATCGATCGTGTTCGCGCTGTTTTCCAAAATCGTTTCCCTACTTTGTAGTCCATTACTTTTTCGTCCTTTTTAACTTTTTTACCCCCTCTCTTTCATTCAAAGAACCTGATGTAGAAAGCAACAAACTTCGGCCTTTTTTTTGTGTTCTAGTTAGTTAATAATGTGTATGGGTAAATAGTATAATATTGATTGAATTTTGATACAATCGATATTCTTTGCAAAATCTAAGAACAAATTTAAGTTATTCTGCATAGGAGTTTGCTAATTAACTTATAAAACATAGCCGAACGGATATTATAAAGTACATTCAACTCTTTTTACTCGAATTTTAAGCTTAAGGGGGCATAGTACCTGGCGAGAACAAAAATTGTTCGTTGTCATATACATGTTACGATTCATCATAAGTTAACAAATTTTGCTAATTTTGATCTGAATTTTATATATTACCTATAACAATGTATAAACTTTAAGAAAACTAGAGAAATTTTGTTCTTTAATAAATACAAAATTTTAAAAAAGAAGATAATTTAAATACCATATTTAAAAAAAATATATTACTTACCTCCTGTTCCCGCAAGATAATTTTTAAATTATGCACTTTAGAACCTCAATTTTTACATTAAATTGAAGCTAAATGTAACCTTTATTCTGTATACTACTTAATTGATAAGTATCTTATATTTTAATATTTTTTAAAATTAAAATATTCATAAAAAATATTTTTTTAAAAAAAATTCAATTTTTATACAGTTGCAAATCAAAATGTATTAAACCATAAAACATAATTATGGCATACAGAATTAAGTTTTATGACTAGAATATGCATGCCAATTTTTGTAGCTCTAGAGTAAAAACTTTTTTTTTAATCTTGCGGGAAAGTGTAAAAAATTGAAACTGAGAAAATCAAGTTTAAAGATTGACATTTCAATATTTTAAATAAAACTTAATACATAATACTTAAAATGATCCTGCTTCATATGTAAGACCTTCTAGTTCTGCAAAATGCTCTCATTTGTGGCTTTTTTTCTCATTCTGCTAGCCCTACGGGCCTCTAATGTATATGATTTTGATTTAATGTCGGCATTTTTTATGCGTGCATAATTGGCCTTAAAGGCAGAGGTAACAGTAAAATGTCCTATTTTAAAGCCAAGAGCTTTCATTATTTTTATACGTCCCGTCATTCTCTCATTAAACATCACTATAGCCTCATTTACTGCTATGTCTACAATATTTTTAGATGACCCCCCCCCACACACAGAAGTTTTGGGACAGTACTTCCAAACACAGTCGAGTTGAACGATTCATTAGCGTTTTGTGTTTTACCCCCCCACACATTTTTTCAGCAATTTTGGTGCAGATAGTTCTGCTATTATAGTCTTTATTTCATCCATTATGGCAATTGGCACAATATTTTTATGTTTGAATAAAGGAGCACTATTCGTAGCAACAGCCTTTTGATATTTGCACCACGAAGTATCACCAATTGGGCAGAAGTGATGCATGGGTTCCTCATCAGTGGACCTATAATGCCAATAAATGGCCCATATAGCCTGACGCATATCACTAATGGAGCTATTACTCTGTCTAATAGCATTACCATAATAGGTGGTAATTGTATCAATGAACTTATCAGTCAGACGATTTTTACCGCTGATATTCTTACCATCTGACAATTTTTTGCCACGATTCATTGTTTTTAATTTTCGCAGTCTAGCACCCATACGCTTTTGTATGTGGCCAACACATTCAACTTTTTCGATAGAATATGGTGCTGTCCTTTGAAGCTCTGGGAAGGTTTTTGTGTAACCATCGCCGATATACTTAATATATTTCGCATTTCGTTGTGGCACCGATCTTTGAAATATTTCCTTCATCCCGTCTACTCCCATTTTACTGGAAGAACCAATATGGTTCTTTACACAGTGTGGTTGATATTTCAATTTCCACTCTTCATATGAATATCCAGTTTTTGGACCTCGTCATTTTTCACATCCTTTACAATATGAAGACAGAACAGCAACATCAATCACTTTCCCTGTAACATCACCAATGACACTACACACACCAATACGTGAAGTGTGTCCACGTGTTTTCTACGTACCGTCACCACTGACACAGATTTCGTTACTTCCAGAAGCTGATACTTCTTCTTTCGCAGCATTTTTCATGGAGTCGTCTGCTACTTCACGACTGGCCAAATTTATTTTTCGCAGTATCCTTTCATATGACTTTTGTGATACTGGTGGTGGCAAATCCATTGCTGTGCAAAAATTTTTTATTCCACAAAAACCTAATCCTACTGTGTGCATAGCATAGGTTATTCGTGTATTTACTTCATAGTCCTTACTTGAAGCAATAACTGAGGAACTTACAAAAGTGGTCAATGTACTGCATGAGTAGCATTCAACATAAAACTCAGATACCAATCCATACAAAATCTTTTCTTTCAGAACTGATTTAGTATTGCAGTTAGGACATATTAAATATTTGGATAGTTCAGATAATAAAATATCAATGTTTATCATTCTATATCCATTGGATTGATTGGAATTTCTTACTTCCTTGTCAAGATAATTTTCTTTGCACAATTTCTTAGCTGAAGCAGATATGCAGTCAACATCAAGCATATCTGATACTTTTCGAGTGTATTGATTCGCATGAAAACGCTTTCGTTTTCGGCGATAGTCACTGCCTCTACGTTGAGCTTTACTAGACATTTTTTATTAATTAAAAAGATGCAAAAAAACTTCAATCAATAAAAATTTAAAAAGCTTACGAATTACGAGAATAACGAGATAACACTCAATAAAGCAGCAGTAAACAGTATGAAATACAAATGTAAACAAGCAATACTTCGAACTAGGGCAGAGTTGAGTTGCAAACTTCCTACTCTCATTAAAAATAGATAAAATTAAAAATTAGCAACAACTGGGGAGAAAATAATTTCAATAGCACCATCGATTTCAAAACCGAAACTAACGAACATGGTTTGTTTACATTGGATTTAAATGGACAATCCAATGCTGACGTTTGACATTTTTTGTTGCTATTGCCGTAATTTTGGTCCGATTTTGACGCGTTTTGTTTTAAAATGCTCCTAACAGTCTGTATTAATTTTTAAAAATATTTTTGAAAAATGGATCTTTTTGCCGTTTAAAGGTACTATGCCTTCTTAATAGTCCAAGTAAAAATCTTGCCTAGTCTAAAATGATTTTTAAGTCATTGCCTTTTATAATTATGCACGTGTCACGTGTCTTGCTCAACTTTTAGTCTTTTGTAACAATGTATCAAAACAAATCCTGTTTCAACTGCACTTCAAAAATTAAATATTCCTAGTATAATGTAGCAAAATTCTCCAATATATCCGTACGCATATGTAAGAATAATTAATTTATTACCGAAACAAAAAATTCTATTTAATATTTATTTTCCCAACTTACATATTTGCATATAAAATTACATAACTTATGGTTTCTCAGAAACAAATTATTTAAACTTCAAATTCCAATACCATCTCATTTTCTTTTTTTTACGCCGTTATTTCCCCCCCACACTTTATTCTCCATTTGAAACTTAAACTAAAAAATGATGTTTGAACAGTTATGGAAATAAATATACAACACAACGTCAATTATAAAGAGTGTTTTTTTTTCAGGTATAGAAGTTTAAGTTGGCATTACTTTCCAAGATGGCGACCGATTTAACAGCTGTCAAGTGATTTATTCTCAGTTTGGTTTGGCAATTCATCAAAACGATCATCAAGCAAGGCGTAGATTCGTCAAATGGGCCCAAAACGAGATTGCCGTTGTTCCCGATTTTCATAAGCGAATTTTGTTTAGCGATGAAGCGCACTTCTGGTTGAATGGCTATGTCAACAAACAAAACTGCCGCATTTGGAGTGAAGTTAATCCACAAGTGTATGTCGAAACACCGTTACATCCAGAAAAACTGACTGTTTGGTGCGCTTTATGGGCTGGTGGAATCATTGGTGTCCGTACTTCTTCAAAAACGATGAAGGCCACAACGTTACAGTCAATGGTGATCGGTATAGAGCCATGATTACTAACTTTTTCATTCTTGAATTGAACAATCATCATGTCCAGGAGCTGTGGTTTCAACAAGACGGCGCAACATGTCACACAGCTCGTGCCACAATCGATTTATTGAAAGACACGTTTGGTGACCGCCTAATTTCACGTTTTGGACCTGTGAATTGGCCTCCAAGATCTTGTGATTTAACACCGCTAGACAATTTTCTGGAGGGGCTATGTAAAGTCATTGGTCTATGCGGATAAGCCACAAACGCTTGACCATTTGGAAGACAACATTCGCCGTGTTATTGCCGATATACGGCCACAAATGTTGGAAAAAGTCATCGAAAATTGGACGTCCAGATTGGACTACATCCGAGCCAGCCGTGGCAGTCCTATGCCAGAAATCATATTTAAAATGTAATGCCACAAGATTATCTTTCGAATAAAAAAATTTATGTCAATCGAATAATACATCGTTGTTTATTGCAATTTAAAATTCTATACCTATAAAAAAAGCACCCTATATATATATGTTATAAGTTATCAACACAATAATCAATAACACTGCATGTATGTGATTCGTATGCACTCAGTTTTCAGAATTTTTTACACATGGTTTTTAAACTTACACATAGTTTTTTTTTATTTCATCTAACATGGCTTTTGAATAACATGGAATGAGTCCAATTTTACTACATGAAGCTTTTTTTGCATTAATTTTTGAGGAAATTTGCTCTCGTGTAAATACATAAATACCCAAGAATTGGGTGTATTCAACGTTCCAACTTACTTAACTCTAATTTCTTACGATTTTATATTACAAAGTCCAATAGGCACAAATTTTATTTTTATATTTTCTTAAATGTATTGCTCTCACCTTAAAATTTCTTACTTGGCTCATTCTTGTTACAAGATATAAAGAACAAAACCTAAACAGATTCAGTAGATATTAAACAGTTTATTTGCTGAACAGGATGTGACGGGTGTACACGCTTTCTCTCAAATACTAATCCTCTGAGGAATATTGGGTCTTTAAATATATATATATATATATATATATATATATATATATATATATATATATAAAAGAGAGAAAGAGAGATTAAAAATTAAAGTTAGAACAAGAGAGAGGATAGACTGCTAACGGATAGCAGTGATTGGTTAAATATGACGGGAGGCGTAAATATTTTGTAGCTGATTAGTGTAATATTATAAATTGACGATTAGTCAACTGGTAATTTAATTAGATTAGGTCGCTTGAAATTAGAAGATATATTTCTTGGATGTAAGAGATCAAATTTATTAAGATTTCGCGTATCTCGTCTACCTCGCTATTGCTTTCCATATTTGGTATTTGGGTGAATCTCTTAAATTGTGGTCGATAGAATTTCTGTTGTTGTGTGTTCATTATTGGGAATAAATAGTGCTGTTTTTTCTGTTGTTGTTTCTAATGCCACCTGTCTGACGTAGTCAGAACGATGCCTGGGGGTGTTAGAGCAAGGGGCTGGATGTACGCCTGTCGTTAGCTTTGAACACCATACAGTACGATTTAGCTCAGTAGAATTCCCGAAGGGACGATAGATGGCGAAAGGGAAATATTCTCCAGTCCCCTGCACTCGTGATTTCAGCCCACAAGATTTTCGGACCCACTGATTTAACGAGCACGTTAATCCGTGCGTACTTGGAGGTTATTTGGTGGCCTCAGACATCGAACCCAGACCTTCCGGTTTGGAGTCCGATGCTCTAACGACTAGGCTACCCACGGCTAAATAGTAGTTATTTTGAATATGGCTAATATTTTCCTTCCGACTCTCCTGGAATAATGGACGTCGCAGGGCGAACATTACAAGGAAACACATGTTACTAAAAATCGCTATTACATCATTGCTGCCTAAAACAGGTTTTCTAGTTGATTTTTTATTATTTTTCTAGTTCTACAGGTAACATATAGGAGCATCGCACTCGTTGCTCATTTATCGAATTTCTTTACTCAATTCGCATGCAAACCTCTGGTGCGCGATGACTATGAATTGAATGCTGCTCCTCTGCTCAGAATTGACATCCGATTGATTCCCCAACTCATTTGGAATTCAGTCTGAGCTATATTTCTACTAAACTTGGCACTCAATATAGATTCTTATGTAAATGAAGGCTTCGAGGTACAAGCGCTACGAGAGGATTCGAAATTGAGCCAGTATTGAAGTAGCAAAAGAGAAGAAAAATTGTTTTATGTGATAGATCGGTACGGAGTAGGAAAGTGTGTTTCGGAATATTCATTAATTGGGAAAGATTAAGATAGTTGTCAGTTGCTAAACTGCTATAGTTTTCAAATTCGATTTTTATTACGTTATACTTTTAAATGTAGTGATTTGTGTGTATCATTTATACTGACTTTTTTCAATTCCTACTATTTGTTTCAACTCTCTCTATACTCACACACATATATCTTGTTCAAATTTTCAATCGTTAATAGAATACTTTTTATTCATCCATTCATGTTCAAATACACTTTTTTAAACTTGCACTGGATGACACTACATTTTAATACACCCATTTCAAATATTAATTCATCAATTCCATTTCATTAATGAATAAATAGTAACACTATATATAAACAGTAAAATTGCTCATTGTGTCCCTGTAGCGCATTGGACTCCTAATCCAAAGGTAGTGGGTTCGAATCCCACCTGGGATGGCCTAATTTCTGGAATGTGATTTCTTTTTTCTATACTTTTTTATTTGAATAGTGAAATTTAATTATGAATAAATAGTAACAAACGAAAATAATAGTCCAACACCTTATATAGAAAGGAAAATTGCGCGGAAAATCGCTGGTTCAAGTGTAGTATAGGGGAGGGTGGCACTTTGGATTTGGCGATTTTTCTTCGGATTTCTCGATTTTTATCTAAAGATCATGGTGAGATATCGAATTTATTCTAAAATAAATAATACCGAATAAAGTACCTTGGCGGCCACTTTAAGCCTCCAAAATAAAGGACTGCGCCAAGTGCCCCCTATACTACACTTGAGCCAAATCGCTTTCTATTTTGCCACTTAATATTGTGATTCTGTCATATGTACACACATATTTATGTTATTGAATAAAGTAACTAAAATAAAAATGTTCTTTGTTGACCTAAGTCGAAATTGACTTAATTTTTTTATACTTGTTCATTTGAGTTTTTACACTATAGTAACAATGGAATATTCATCGATTTATTTTAACTGTTCTACCTTGTTGTATTACTAGCAGGTATAACCGTTCTTCGGCCGGGTGAGTTGAAAAATTTCCCTATCTCGATAGAATGATAAATGAATTTTAATACAAAAATGTAATTAATATTTTGAATAACTTAAAGTAGATTGCAAACTAAACTCTAGGAAAAGAACGTCCAGTGAAATAAATAGATAAATATAACTGAATAACCCGGTACTTCCCATATTTATCTTTAATCAATTCACAATTATTTAAAGCAAATTTCTGAACAGGAAATTTTACGCCACTGTGGGAGATGATATCCACAACACCCATTCTTAGCGGATCTTTACTCAACAAAAGTAACATGCCTGCCAAATTTCAAGTCTGTAAGTCTAAGAAATCTAGAAATCTCGTAATGAACGAGTCACTTTCCTCCTATATACAGATATAGGAAAAGAAAGAATCTTTATTATCATTTAGCCCCTCCCCATCCTTCAACCCTCATTTGGGCTTCGATTTTCGTAATACTTTTTTAGCGGATATCTACTGAACAAAATCAACATGTTTCATAAATTTCAAGTCTGTTTTTATAATAGTTCAATTACGGGAGGTTTGCGTATAATGCCTTTAAAATCCTCCCTTAGGGGTCAATTTTCGCAAAATCCGTTCTTAGCGGATCTCTATTCAATAAAAGAAACATGTCTGAAAACTTTTAAGTCTAGTATTGTAATAGTTCCAGAGATTTTGTGATGAGCGAGCAAGTAAATCGCTGTACTCCTATTTATTTATATACTTACATTTTATAATATTTTTATCCTTCAAGTTTCATTTGAGTTAAATTTTTATTGCTAAATTAAGTTTTGTGACTCGATTTCACTAAAAATATTCTTTAAGAATAATGAAAAGTCATACTCCCTCTGCTCTGTAATAATAATAGTAACAAATGGTATTCGAACGGAAATTATTGGTAAATGGAAAATTGATAAGCTTTCAATCAAAACCAATGTTCAGTCTTCTGATTTCGTCCACTTTTTGAAATGGTTTAAGTCCTCTTGAATATCAACATATGGTAAAAGCAAGATGAGAAAAAAAATAAGAGTTTTCAAATATGGAAATATGGGGCTGCGATTGTGCATTTCTTTGATGCATGAAAATGAAAAATTGCAATTGCATTCCTTTCAATAGAGTTTGAAATTTTGAAAACTTGGGAACGTGCTTCTGAAAATAATTATCAAGGTAATTATTATGCCGCTAGTGATTCTAAAAAAAATTTGGACGTAAATGAAAAGATTATTGAGGAAAACTTGAATGTATTCATTTTAATAGACAAGGCGCCATTAGATCAGCAGCTCGTGCTATTGAATTTCCCAAATTTACATTATTTTGAAATTTTGAAAAAAGGAAATCCATGAAACGAGTTTGAAGTACAGTCAAATAATTTCTTACAGGAAATGTAGCATACATTGAGAAATCAAAGCTTTGCGTCCAAGGAATTCTATTTACAAGTTTAAAATGTAATAACGAAATTATTAAGCAATTCAAAACCTGTCCAAAAAGTTAAACTGATGAGTAATATTTTAGGCTTATATATTATTTATTTTAATGTAGTTTTTTATAGTAAATATTTCGCTCTAGGTTTCTTCCCTAACTATTTTATGATGGAATTAATTAAATTCAGCAGTTGCTACTATTATGGACAGTGGAAGTGTAATTTAACTGTAATTAGACGTTAGATTTAGGGCAGTATCAAGCTTAAGTAATTCACTAGAGATAGATAAACCATTTATTTATTACTAAATTGTACGAAAATAAGCAGCAAGTATTACTGATGAGCCTTAGATGTCATAAGGTAAAACAAGTGCCATCCGTTCCTTTCCTTATAAAGGGTTCCATAGGTGTAATCCTAGTCAGTTTTATGATAAATGTTAGTTTGACGTCTAATCGTAAATAGATTAGAGAAAGTTCAAAAATTTTCAGGTTTCGTTAGTAAAAATTTGATCGAAATTATTTTTTTTTATTTTACTAGTTTACTGTACTTACCCACGTAATATAATTATTCTAAATATTGTTCAATTAATATAAAAATATGCATCCATTTACATAATTTCCATATATTATTCTTGTCATATTTTGCTATTTTATCTGTATTAAAGTCATTTAAATGTATTATAATTGTTATAAAGTGCATAATTTGCTTATAATTTTTAGACATAATTGATTATTTAAAAATGTTATTTAGTTTACTGTATAAAAATTACACTTGAATGCATATCAAATAAACGCTATGTTATGATCTTAAAATTTAATTTATTTAAGAAATTGAAATATTCAGAGCCAAGAATACATAAAAAGATTTCATATAATTCAAAAAATATTGAAGATTGTTTTATTATATGTAACATACCTTTATGCATATCCCACTTATAGATTATGAATTTCTTACAATAAATCTATTCCCAAAATTGAGATCAGACTTGCAAAGTATGTTAAATCGAGTTGTAATAACAAATCGGTCGATAATCGTTGGGTATAACGAAACGGTTTGTATTCTCTCTCCGACTATTAACCATAAATCTCCCACTAGCTATCAGTATCTCCCTAAACGAACAAGCGTCGTAAATTTCGATACAGTATCCTATTTCGGATGTCTCTTCTATGCAAGAATAAATTTCTCCTCCGCGGAGGATCCAGAGTGAAAAATAAACGCAGGAATAAATCCGAAAAGTGAGTTGAGGAAATGACAGTACCGGACACCATAAAGAATAGAAACAAGCAGATAACTGGCAAGTAAGAAAAAAAGTTTTCACTGCGTGTTACTGCCTCTCAACTCATGTATATTGCATTTCCTGCAGTCATTCTTATCTTTGCAAGCCATTGGACACTATGAAAAATATCCCCTGAGAAAAAGAATCGAGAAAGACATGGTACAGCAGTGAATAAGTCTGTGTGGACAAACTTATCAGGCTTACTGACAATGGATTTCAAGGAAAACATAGATGATAGAGTCAGAGAATGTAGAATTATGATTTTTAAGAATGAAGAATGGTAGAAGGGAATCTTCGACGCATACCAAAGTAATCTCGGCTGATGTTGAAAAATACGAGAAAATGTGGGGTTTTGCGTGCCCCCCCCTAGACTTTTTTTTTGTAAGACATTTGACAAGATAAAGAAAAATCTTCTTGTTTTCAACATATAGAGACTATAACAAAGGACAATTGCGGTATTGTGAAATCTAGAAAAAGTAATGTATTTTATTAACAAAAGAAAATGCTTCAAATATTTGTAATAAAATAAATTTTTACTATTTACTGTATATTTCAGACATTCACAAGAATGCGTGGTAAAATTTATGAGACTGTATTGTTAAATGTACCTCTCTTACTGGTGGAAAACTTCTAAAAAAGTAAGGGGGCGTATAAAGGATTATCTTATTAAAATGTCTTGAATATGGTCTTATAAGACACACAATTTTGTACGCTGCGTCGTTTTTTGAAGTTTTATTCTAATTCATATTAAAAGGCAGAGATAGCCTTTAAAATGTTATAGGGGGTCATGGTCGTTGACTTGTGGCCAATGTGTCTTGATTCGAGCCTCAGAACGACTAAGTCATGTCATCTAAAGTCGCTGAGGCATTTTGAGTTTGTCGAGACCCAAAGTCTCTTCGTTGGCCTGGTGTAGAAGTTTGAAGTAGGGGTACCAGCTCAGGTATCTTCCTCGTCACATGAGGATGGTTCAATTTTACAAGGTGCGTCGGCAATAGCTTAAATTATTATTGCTTGTTTTTCTTGTACCATCAGTGATTATCAACTTTTTATTATTTGGGACCCAGTTTTCAGTCATAATTTTCATCTCCTGCCCCCCTCCTCCCATACAATAACAGTGTATTAAATATAACTGTAATGTACTTTGAAACTGAATCTATACTACAAAATTAATTATAAACCTTACAAAATATCAAAATAAGTATTAAATTTAGTGTATGATAATTTTACACTAAGTTACTCTATCACTGCTGGCCACCGTAAATGCAACGCCAAGAAAGACAAGAAATAGCACAACAAAATTTATTTTGTAGATAACATGTTGACCAGGTATCAAATGATTAAATTTATAGACTTCTGTCAAGTGTGGTTCCTGCCAGAATCAGTAGCCAGAGTAGCCGCCATTGTCGGAGATCACCGCTGCCACACGCCTCGGCATTGATTCAAAGAGATTTTAGATGTGTTTTGGGGTACAGCAGACCAAGCAGCTTCCACACGTTGCCCAAGATTATCTGATGTTGCAGCTTGGGGTGTAATCTGGGTCATTTGTTGATCAACCATGGACCACATGTTTTCTATTGGTGAAAGATCCGGAGAGCGAGCCGGCCAGGGAAGCAATTCAATCTGGAGATTGACGAATAACTTTTGGACAATGCGTGTCACTTGTGGTCGCGCATTATCCTGTTGAAATATGGCTGTGGCCAAGCCATGAAGGTAAGGATGGACAACTGAATCCAACACCTCGGAGATGTAGCGCTGACTATTTAAAGTACCGGCAACGCGTACAAGAGGAGTGCGAGAGTGATATCCAATACCGCGACATACCATAATATTCAGTGCAGGACCAGTGTGACCGTGCATAACGCAGCTGTTCAGCCTCCTCTCCCCACGGTGTCTGCAGACTCGAATCCGACCATTGTGGTGTTGCAGACGGGTGCGTGACTCGTCAGTAAAGACAACTTCATTCCATACTGCCACCCACATCTTTCCTTCATCGCACCATTGGTGATGGAGACGTCTGTGATTCTGCATGAAGGGTAGACCTAGCAATGGACGTCTTGCGGACAGACCACTCTGCTGTAAAAAGGCGTCGAATGGTATGCGCAGACACTGAATGATGCGTTTCAGACTCAATGTGCTATGCTACGGTTCGTGGTGTTACTGAGCGATCCGTCACTGCCATGCGCACAATTTACCTGTCCTCACGTGAAGTGGTGCACTGAGGTGGATGTGATCGACCACGTCGGTCCATCGTACCCTCCTGCGTCCAACGGTTAGATATCCGCATTGGAGTTGTTTAATTTTTTCCAACACGACTACCGATTTTCCTGAAAGATAATCCACAATATATATCGGTAGACCACTATCCTTCCTCTGTCGAACTCGGATACTTGATCAAAAGCTGATTGCTGTTTCCTACGAGACATAACTGGTCGCCTTTTGAAAAAACCACAGGAAAAATACACTTGCTGAACTTCAAATCATCGAAATCTCGAAACCTTAAATAGCGCTTTAAGGTGGCGCCACAGGCGCGCGTGATGTTTGTCTGCGCTAAAATTCTAATCATTTGCATATCTCACCTCCGCTAATGCATGTTGAAAATTTCATGTTATTTGCATGCTTCCTTCAGGGTGTTGCATTTACGGAGACCAGCAGTGTATATTTTAAATAAGTTACTTTTAAGGAATAGAGGACATTTCTTATGTTACTTTCTCTTTCTAATTTTTAAATTAGAATAATACTGATATTGATATGCAACCTGTATTTTGTTTCTTTTTAAATTAAGTTAATGTATTTTGTTTTGTTTCCTTTCACACAGTAAATGAATTTTTTAAAATCATTTATTTTCGACTTTTCGATTTGCTTGCGACCCCCACTAAGGTTTATCACACCCGACTGTTTAAGAATCGATGCCATACATACACTTCGCTAGTAGATAGAAATAATTATTTTGCATACTTCGGTGTAGGCAGCGCGGTGTGCGTAACAAAAGTAGCAAATTGCCATACATTAAGCTACACTGTACGATTTTTTATCGAGAGCAGTAATCTTAGCAAATCTCTACCAAAACTACTAACATTAATTTTGAAACAGAGTAATTTTAAAGAACATTACATTTTCCCTTGGAATTTAAAAATTAGAACACCGGGGAAAAAATGCCAAGTATTGGAAATTATCCGCTTTTTCCCCTTTTTCTATCTTATTAATTGTGTTTTCTACAAAATAATCCTGATTTTGAATAATTTTTTACAGTTTTATAAATTTTAAATGTTTTCAAGCTGTTTCATATAAGTTGTTGAGTTCACAACGGGCAAAAGTTACTATTTAAGTACATATATGAATTTGCGCGTTTACTGGGCTGATCGAGTTTCTGTAAAAGGTTTTGTAATTGGTACACACAGTAATAATATATTTTTTTTGCAAAATACTGTTTTCTTTTTTTTAAGTGTATCTCATTTAAAATGTTTCTGTAATAGAGAAATTTAACCTACATCAAAGAAAAACTAAAAGATCTTATAAAATTACACTCATCTTAATGTGGAGCCTTCCTACATAAAAAAAGTATCCTTGCTTTTTTTTATTCCAAAATATTATTAAGTTATTAAAAATCTAATTGTGTTGTTAAATTTGTAAAATTTACATTTTATTGGAAAAAAAATTACAATTTTATTTATATATATAAAAAAAACTTCATTTAACGTATCTTTTTAACTTTGACAGTATAAATATTTTATGTGATTATTTATTTTTGAATTTCTTGCATTCTATAAAGCAGTTAACGTAGAGATATTTTAAGCTCTCAAACCGCAGTTGAAACTTGATAAATACTACACTAACCACGGTTCTCTTTCAATATGAAAAATGTGGAATCAAATATTCTAAAACTTTTATATAAGGAAACTAAATTAGGTTACTTAGCTTACAACAATTATAATTTTAACGCAGAAAGGAAACCATCCAACATAAAGTTCCCACTGCCTTCGTTAGTAACTTAAGTTTACACCGGTTCGTCCCTCCAACCTACCGTTTCACTTAAGCAACCTAAATTAGTCTGATTACCATTACGGAAATGATTGTTTGTTTAAAGTTGGAGGAGGCAGATAGAATAACACAGCTAATTAATAAATTACTTCGTTTAACTTCGACGAAGTTAGTTTCCCATTTCCGAGTTTCTAAACTTCTTGTATATTTAAAACACGTAAAAGGCAATATAATGTTTATTAAACTGGTAAACAGTTCAGGAATTAAAGAGTGGCGTGATATGCCTAATTATTTATACGCTTTCCAAAATGCTAGAGATAGATTTTTATGCTTTTAATTTAGACTTATTTAGAAGCCTCAACCTCAAATTCCAGTCAGGAAAAGATAAGGAATTATCAGTAAAATTTTTGGTAGCTGATTCAATGTCACTGAATTTTTTATATTTTTAGTATAAAATTTGTTGTAATATTATATTACACTACTATATTTGGAAACTACTTACAAGACACACATACGAAAAAGAAATGAATATCAATATAATAAGAGTGTTGGCAGAATTTATTTCCGTATGGTTATCATATACAAGAAATACTTTTAACCAAGATTGCTATACCAAGAATTAACATCTTAACAGTATAAATAATATCTTTACAGGATTAAAGACAGAATCTTCTGACCTTGTCTTTAGGGACATTTGGATTTTAATTAACATGAGTGCTTCTATACAGCATCTTTCTCATTCGACAAATGTTGGAGATATGACAAGCCTAAATATTCTGGATATTGTGGTTCGACTTTCTTCTAGAAACTCTATATGCTTTCAATGCGTCCCCTCTCATATTAGATGGTATGGTAAGGAGATAGCCGTAGTTTGGTCAAGTCTGCCAATGTTGACAACTTGCGGGGTGACACCTGTCTAACTTTTGCCGAATTCTCTATTAAAATTACAGAATTAAATGCACTTTGGAGAATACCCCCTATGCTCACCCTTGGTAATTTGGGAAGAAACTCTTTGGTGTCACCAACTATATATTCCTAGGGATCAGGAGACGCCTTTCCAGAGTGTTACAGGTGCGAGGCTGTTCAGGCCTCCTCCAGTCATATTCTTAATTGCTTGTGTTTTGCCATTGATGAGGTTTTAGTGAATCTTATATGGATTTTTTGGCGATATTTGCTTTCATGGAGATGGTATAGCTAACTTACGCCTCATCTGAGATAAGAAACAACTACAACAACAACACAGGATTAAAGAAATTATAGTGTTTTATGTTTGTAATATAACTCCAACTTCTCTCTGGGTTTCATTTTTTTTCTTTGCGAAGTCTCAGCTTCTATCATTCAGTTTGCAAAGAACCCATTTATCAAAATTTCTGATATTTATGAATTGCTTTAATTGAGACGAATAATTGTTTAATAATCAACATATTTTAGAGGAAAACTAATACTTGCTTATAGCGTGTTTCTCATATTTTGTATGATTTTATTTCTACTTCTTGAAGCAAGCGCAGTTAATTTTCCAAATTTGTGGGAATTAAAGGTAATTGCTTAGCTTTTCTTTTTAAATTGTCTCAATAAACAGTCGAGAGGAAGAATATTAATAATCAATAAGGCATCACATGAGAGATTAATTGGACAAAAACTACAAATAAAAGGCATTTCAGTGTTCGTTATGGTAAATATCAGTAGAATCTGGATAAGTAGTACGCAA
The DNA here is from genome assembly GCA_019973935.1 of Trichonephila clavipes. Lineage (NCBI taxonomy): Eukaryota > Metazoa > Arthropoda > Arachnida > Araneae > Nephilidae > Trichonephila > Trichonephila clavipes. Next base: position 479,729 of record BMAU01001551.1, read on the forward strand.
TTTTAAAAAAAACAGCAACTTGCCTCGTTTATATAGTTATATTCGAATAATTTCAAGTGGAAATTTACTACTGTTATCTCTCTTCAGTTCGGAGCTGGAAATGAGCTCAGTAAATAAAAGAACTACCGTATGTTTGAGTTCTTAGTCTGGCTTCTTGTAGATATCAGTGCGCAACTGTAATTTTAGAGAAAGTAAATAAAGTGAACACAAACTCTTCACAGGTAATCTACAGTGATGGAAATTTGAAATATATTTAGTTAAAACACGCCAATTTTAGACTTTAATTTTCTCTCATCATTTTTACATATTAATTAAAACCTCTTTTTTTACATATTGCGTTCAATTTGTATATAATACCGGGATCAAAAATTAATGCTAACTTCCTATCATATATATTGTTGTTATTGCACTGCTTTGTTTATACCATTTTTATTTTGGATTAAAACATATAGTTCAAGGACTATGGCACCCATGGCAACCAAAACATGTAGTTATATTAACACAGTTTGAAACGCATTTTTACCGTCCTTTTCCTCCATGTACAGGATTGATTCATCCGTTCTATTTGATTTAGGTGCGTGCACACATAAAGTTTGCTCTGAGATAATTTTCTTTTTCTTTTTTGCCACGAAAAAAACATGATTTTCAAGAACAAATCTGTGACATTATTGTCAGTGTTTGAGTAAAACGCCTGCAGTTTAGATGTTCTAAAAAAAAGAAAGAATATATTTTGATTCAACAATATATCCAGATCGAAGGTGTGCGAGTGATATCGGCATTTTAAGAGGATCGAACATTGCAGCTAAGAAAAAGTAATGATGGATATATATATATATATATATATATATATATATATATATATATATATATATATATTTTAAAGGAATTGTTCTTTGATAGTTTATCATCGAGCATTACCTAGATATTTTACGTCTAAGCAAGCCCATTTGCCGTAAATAACATCAGTGAAGAAAAGTGGGCAATGATACCTTATGCATGGCAATATACTTGCACATCGATAACAAATGGTCTCATGGTTTCTCTGCAAAGTTGATACTAAAGCACTTCCGCATCCCATGTATTCACTGGATTTATATTCTTGTAATTTTTATTTATTATCATCATTAGAAAAACTTTTGTCTTAAGTTGATTTTGTGTCACCAATTGAGGTACAACCAGCCTCGCAGGAGCCTTACGGATAATTGCAAACGATGGCTTCCAGCAATGTTTCAAGAGAGTGTTCACGCGTTGGCAAAGGTGTATTACCACCGAAATGGATTGTTTTAAAAGTAGCTGTGTGTCAGCATTTTAAAATCTCCAAAGTAAGGACTTTTACACCATGACCCTGCACTTTTGGATCTTGCTGCGTATTTTTGTATATATTTCTCAAACAGCTTCAAAGTATTAATGACATAGTTATAGTTGAAACTTATATGAAATTCAAATTTGACAATATTTTGATATGTATTTTTAATCCAATAACCTTAAACAGTCAATATATAATGACCTTTTAAATAATAAATATTTCGACATTTTGAAACAAGCTTGAATATATAAATTTGATACAAAAAGAGATAAAGTAATTGTGCGTGTTAGGTTTAAAAACTATTATTTCTTTGTCTTTAAAGACATTCGTAATTAAATTTTGACCGTGATATTCAAATGGATAAGATAATCTGAAATGTAGGTAATCTTAATTTTAAAATGTAAATGGGGGCATTTGTGAACATATGAATGTTGACATTAGTTTTATATCTAGTTTAATTTAATTCGTTGAACGAATTCATTAAAATATCTTCAGATAATTGTTTTACTATAACAAATTATTAAGTTGCCGTGAATTCTCGCCCGCTGAAGTGTAAGAGTTCACCAAAGGTTGAAATATTTTCTTAAAAATTACACTTTATTGTGACTTTCTGATCACTAACTAAATTCATTCTAAGCCAGGGGTGGCGAACCACACAATATTATGGGCACGACACCGATCAAAAAGGTTTGCATTTTAGTTCAAAATAACAAATTTCACAATGAAATAATACGAACAAACGCAAGTGATCGGTTGCAGGGAGCATACTCTCGTGCTATTATCGTGCCTGAGTTACTTCATGGACTTCCAATTGCTAATGATGCAAATTTTGTCTACGCGTAGCATAGTCACAATTTCGTTGTGATACAAATGTATTTTAAAATATATTTGTGTTATATTTAGTATTTTATGGGTTGCATTTCCGTAGTCAATTCTTCAATCAAGGAATTTTCAGCAAGACTTTTTGCCCACTGTAGCCTAGTAGTCAAGGTATCGTATCGTGGCTGGCTTGGCACGAGTTAGAGCCAAGTACCACTAAAGACCCGCCGTTTAGGGGAGTGATGCACGTTTAATCTGTCGAGAGCTTAAACGTCTCTCTGTTGGAGTGGTGTGAAATTTAGGGAGGGGATGCCGACTCAAGTGTCATCCGCGTCACTTGACAATGCTTCCAAATTACAAGGCCCGTCGCCAAAACACTGGAGTAGCTGAACAGTGTGAGGTCAATATTCACATACTCACACACAAAAATTATTAATAATACTTATTTTGATCCGTGCTTAAGTGGATACGTCTAAAGATCTAAGCATAAAAAAAAGTGTCTCTTCATTTTTTTTATTATATTAAAAGAATTAGAATTTGTAATCTCAATACATATCTGTCAAAATTTATAAGTAAATTGCAGTTAAATATTTTTTATTAGGAAAATTTTAATCTAGTTTATTTTTGTTAAAATATAACCAATCAAA